>RJVU01077530.1:83676-107451 GCA_003731715.1 Anabarilius grahami
AATCAAGTTATTATTATTAATTATTATATCAAAATAGTTTAAATCAAACAATTATTGCCACACTCAGTTTGCCACTAAATCCAAATCTAATCCTGCCTTTAAAGGGTTAGTTCACCCAAAAATGAAAATTCTGTCATTAATTACTCACCCTCATGTCATTCCACACCCGTAAGACCCTCGTTCATCTTCGGAACACAAATTAAGATATTTTTGATGAAATCCGATGGCTCAGTGAGGCCTACATTGCCAGCAAGATAATTAACACTTTCAGATGCCCAGAAAGGTACTAAAGACATATTTAAATCAGTTCATGTGACTACAGTGGTTCAACCTTAATGTTATGAATTGACGAAAATACTTTTTGTGCGCCAAAAAAACTAAATAATGACTTTATTCAACAATATCTAGTGATGGGTGATTTTAAAACACTGCTTCATGAAGCTTTGAAGCTTCACAAATCTTTTGTTTCGAATCAGTGGTTTGGAGCGTGTATCAAACTGGTATAAAACCATTAATTTAGTTTTTTGGTATTCATAACATTAAGGTTGAACCACTGTAGTCACATGAACTGTTTTAAATATGTTTTTAGTAGCTTTCTGGACATTGAAAAAGGGAGTGTTCTTGCTGGCAATGCAGGCCTCACTGAGCCATCAGATTTTATCAAATCTTAATTTGTGTTCCGAAGATGAATGAAGGTCTTACAGTTTTGGAACGACATGAGGGTGAACCAACCCTTTAAAGTCGCGTCATTAGTGGAACCAGAAGTTAAGTTACTCAAATGAGCAGAAATAAGTTTTCATTCTTTGATTTGCAGGATATTTTTAGTGAGTTTGTTGCTAGAACAATGCAGGTGGTGTGTGCTAATAAACAACGCTTATCAGGCACAATCAATTGGCAAATATGGCAATTAAAAATTCAAAGAAAATTAACAGAAAGGAGTCACGCTACCTTTGGTATTAGAGGTTTGTTCTCTTCATTCTGAAATTGATTCCTCTGCTCCCAGAAAAATAAAAATCTCCCAAAAGACGGAAACCACCCCATACCTCCCAAATACCGGGAGTGGACGCGTTATGTCCTCCAGAGCGCTCAGAGATGGATGCTGGTCGGCTGAGGGGTAGAGAAGACAGAAGGAAGTGAGTTTGAGTGGGCCACGGCACAGCATTCCAGCATCATGTGAGAGTCACAGTACTGAGGATTAGAGGGTCAAGGTTTGAACTGGCCCTGAAGGCTCAACCAGACAGCGTGCAGCTCACATGAAAGACTACATGCTTTAGCAAGATTGTTCCCTGCTCCACAACTCAGACAGGGTAAAGCTTATAAAACCACACACTGTAAAAATTTGCTGTGTGAATTTGCAGTAATTAACTGGCAGCAGCTTCACCTACTGTTGTCTGTACTGTTTTTTACTGAAAAAAAAGTCCTATAATTTATCTATAAAATGCTGGCAGCACAGTTGCACTAAATTAAAACTCAAGTTTATTTACTTCATTTGCAGAAACTGACTGCCATAAAATGGTCAATTGCCATTTAAGGTTATAAACTAATATAGCATATTAAAACTGTGAACTAATTTCATTTCAATTGTCCAAGAAAAATACGTAAAGTGAATCTTTTTTCTTTTTTTTTAATCATTAAAACATCAGTTTAACTTGTTAATTAATTAGCAAACAGCTTGTCACTGCATCAGCAACTACACAGTTACTGCTTTTAAAGAAAGCAACATGCAGCATAACATCAGTGTTTCAAATCACAAACAATCCTAAAATGGATGCTGCCAGCTATCTGCCTCAGCAATCCACCAAAAGACATTGTACATACTGAGGCAATAGGCGATAGATAGAGCCTTGGTTTTGTTAAATGCAACAAATATTTTGATATAGATTTTAATCTGTGATGACATAACATAAAGTTTTATGTACAGGGAATATGCATTGAATGATACATTGCAGTCAAGTTGAAAATAATGTCCTATCATCTGCACTGATTGCCATGTGGGCAGATTGGGAGAACCGAGTTTGAGTTCCGGCTCATGGACCTTTTCCGATTCCACCCCTCCTTTCTCTCGTCCACTTCGCTTCCTGTCTACTCAATGTCCTATCATAATAAAAAGGCAAAAACACCAGAAACAAATCTTTAATAAATAAGCATATAAGCGTGTTGACATCATCCATAGCAACGAGGTCAATCCTGCCCTTAGCTTAAGATTTCTCTCTATTCTTTAGTAAAAGTTTGTCTCAGCAGCTTTGTGAATAGGTATTAAGAGAAAACCCTTACTAATAACTAAGAGTAATAACTTGGTTAATAACTAATAACTTTTACTGCTATTTAGGAGAACTCTTAGAGGTAAGATAAAATGTTTTGTGAATATGGCCCCTGTAAAAGAAAACATGTATGAAAACACAAAAAATGGTGCGTTAACATGCATATGTTTTTTTTTTATGTTACACATAACCAGAAAATCTAAATTCAGATTAAATTTGCAAGCAGCGATGAAAGGGTCCTCTCACCCGGGCATATTTAAATGTGTTTTTTTTATAGGAGTGAATTACAGTGTA
The DNA here is from genome assembly GCA_003731715.1 of Anabarilius grahami. NCBI lineage: Eukaryota > Metazoa > Chordata > Actinopteri > Cypriniformes > Xenocyprididae > Anabarilius > Anabarilius grahami. The sequence continues at coordinate 86,232 of RJVU01077530.1, forward strand.
AAACATGCCATTTCCTGTTGACAGCAGGTGGCGCTATGACTAACTGAATATTGGCATATAGATGTCTCCGGGCCCTGTCTATGCCCTTTGCCTTATCTACCTCTTCCTCTGTTTTACCTCCCTACCCTTCTACCACACATCCTTACTCTTCTTCTTCTTTCCAGCTGTTGACCCTGTTTGTTTCCATGATGTGCTTTCATTATCAGAAATTGTAACTCTTGTGTTGTGCTTTGTCTATATATGCTTTCCAGATGAAGATTCATGACATGCATCTTTGAGCTGTTTCAGAGAACTGGTTGTGTCATTGGTTGATCTAATGCTTTACATTCCCCTGAATACATTAGTGAAATTCAGGATTCACCTGCAAAATTCATCAATTCAAAGTCAAAGTCAAAGTCAATTTTATTGTCACATCACCACAGCACATGTGCCTTGGAGAGTGAAATTCTTGTGAGCGTGTTCCAAAAATTGCAGAAACAGTTAACATATACCATACAGACATATAACTATACAGACTGCAACAGGTAAAAATGTGCAATATGCAAATACATATAGTCAGTACACACAGTGTACTATTGACATACTTACAGTTAGCACTACACATTATACACTATACACAAAATGGACTTCTACATTATGTAGACATATATACGCATACAAATATGCTAAGGTGCAACAGATGTACATGAACTGGATACAAAAATGGATGTGCATTGGACGGTATCCAGTAACAGGTATCTTATTGTGTTGAGTGCAGTGTGTATGTATAGTCCAGTGTTGGGCTGTTAAGTTAAAGTGCGGTGTGAGCATACCATTGTGGAGTATGCTGTAAGGTGTATTAGTTTTGACTGTTTATTAGTCTGATAGCCTGAGGGAAAAAGCTATCCCTAAGTCGGCTAGTGCGGGCACGGATGCTGCGGAGACGTCTTCCTGAGGGCAGCAGAGAGAGCAGTCTTTGGGACGGGTGGCTGGAGTCGCTGATTATCCTCCGGGCTTTCCTTATACACCACCTGGTGTAGATGTCCCGGAGGGAGGGAAGCTCACCTCCAACAATGTGGCTGGCAGTTCGCACGACCCTTTTCAGAGCTTTACGGTTGCCAGCAGTGCTGTTTCCGAACCAGGCAGTGATGCAGCCCGTCAGGATGCTCTCTATAGTGCAAATGTAGAATGATCTGAGGATGCTGGGGCTCATTCCAAACTTCCTCAGCCGTCTCAGGAAGAAGAGGCGTTGATGTGCCTTCTTCAGCACTGCGTCAGTGTGTGTAGACCAGGTGAGATCCTCACTGATGTTAATGCCGAGGAACTTAAAGCTGCTTACCCGCTCCACAGGTGTTATGTCGATGGTGATGGGTTTGTGTTCTCTGCTCTGTCTCCTGAAATCCACCACCAGCTCCTTGGTCTTGTCGATGTTGAGTGAGAGGTGGTTCTCCTGACACCATTTAGTCAGAGTGCTCACCTCCTCTCTGTAGGCCGTCTCATCGTTGTTGGTGATCAGGCCTATCACCATTGTGTCGTCGGCGAATTTGACGATGACGTTGGAGCTGTGTGTGGCTGTACAGTCATATGTGTACAGGGAGTACAGGAGTGGGCTGAGGACACAGCCCTGAGGAGCACCAGTGTTGAGGGTCAGCGGGGATGATGTGTTGTTTCCCATTCTGACCACCTGACTTCTGCCTGTCAGGAAGTCCAGGATCCAGCTGCACAGAGGTCTGTTTAGTCCCAGAGTCTGGAGCTTCGCAACAAGTGTGGCAGGCACTATGGTGTTAAATGCTGAGCTGTGGTCCACAAACAGCATTCTCACATAGGTGTTCTTATTATCCAGGTGGGAGAGAGCAGTGTGTAGGGTGAAAGCAATGGCATCCTCTGTAGAGCGGTTGCTTCGGTATGCAAATTGAAGTGGATCCAACGAGGAAGGCAGCACAGAGCAGATGTAATCTCTGACGAGTCTCTCAAAACACTTGCTGAAGATGGGTGTGAGAGCAACAGGCCTCCAGTCATTTAAGCATGTGATTTTATTTTTCTTTGGTATGGGCACAATGGTGGATTTTTTGAAGCACAAGGGAACCACAGACAGACAGAGGGAGAGATTGAAAATGTCTGTGAAAACACCGGCTAGTTGGGATGCGCATGCTCGGAGCACACGGTGTGGGATGCCATCAGGACCCGCAGCCTTGCGGATATTTACCCGACGGAAGGATCGGGTTACGTCCGCGACGGAGACGGTGAGTGCACTCACATCTCCTGCAGCAGCTGCGGGGACGCTCTCTGTGTGGGCGGTGTTTAGAGCCTCGAAACGAGCATAAAGGTTATTAAGCTCATTCGGTAGAGAGGCGGCAATGTTCACAGTAGCTGGTTTATTCCCTTTAAAATCTGTGATGTTATTGATTCCCTGCCACATACTTCTTGCATTGTTGGTGTTGAATTGTTCTTCAACTTTGTTTTTATATTGTCTTTTTGCGGCTTTGATGGATTTCCTGAGATCATAACTTGTTTGTTTGCGATCATCAGCGTTCCCAGATTTAAAAGCGGATGTCCGCGCTGACAAGGCTACTCGAACCTCGTTGTTAATCCACGGTTTTTGGTTGGGGTAGATGCGGATTGTTTTTGTCGGCACAACATCTTCTACACACTTCCTGATGAAACACGTTACAGTTTCTGAGTACGCCTCTATGTCGCCATCAGACGCTGCCCGGAACATGTCCCAGTCCACGTGATCAAAACAGTCCTGTAGTATATCGTCTGATTGGTCCGACCAGCATTGAATTGTCCTGAGGGCGGGTGCTTCCCGTTTCAGTTTCTGCCTATAGGCAGGCAGGAGCAGAATGGAGGAGTGATCCGATTTGCCGAAAGGTGGGCGGGGGAGAGCTTTGTAGGCGTCCCGGAAAGGAGAGTAACAGTGGTCCAGTGCGCGATCACCACGCGTGTTTATGGTGATGTGTTGAAAATATTTTGGAGCTGTTGTTCTTAAGTTGGCTTTGTTAAAGTCCCCCGCAACAATAAACGCTGCATCTGGGTATGCGGTTTCCTGCTCACTTATATTCCCATACAGTTCCTTGAGTGCCTGGTCTGTGTTGGCTTGAGGAGGAATGTAAACAGCTGTGATAATGACCGCTGTAAATTCCCTCGGTAGCCAGAATGGTTGACACAGAAGCATATGAAATTCCAAATCAGGGGAGCAGAAGGTTTTAATAGAGTGTAGGTTCCTTCCATCACACCACGAGTTGTTGATAAAGAAACAAACACCCCCACCTCTGCTTTTCCCTGTGAGCTCTTTCGATCTGTCCGAGCGATGCACGGAGAACCCCGTAAGCTCGATGGCTGAGTCTGGAATCGCAGCAGACATCCAGGTTTCTGTGAGGCAAATAATGCAGCAGTCCCTTGTTTCTCGTTGGTATGAGATACGTGCCCGCAGTTCACAGAGTTTGTTGTCCAGTGACTGAAAGTTAGCCAGCAAAATGGTTGGGAGAGGAGGTCGGAGGGAACGAAGTCTGAGTCTTACAAGGACGCCGGCTCTCTTCCCTCTTTTCCGGCGGCGTTTCCTCGGCCGCGCCCGCGCGGCCCAGACAAAGGGCTCTGATGTGGTGTCTGTAAACAAGGCACCAGTGTTCAAGAACTCAAAGTCCAGTTTGCGTTTCGCGACGTAGGATCCTATGTTTAAGAGTGTGTGTCTGTCGTAGACAGTTTTACAAACAACATCCGATACGTAGAACAACAAAAAAACAAGTAAAACAAACCATAAACTGCAAAGTTTACTCGGAGCTCGCAACACGGCCGCCATGCTCAGCGCCATCTTCAGGACACATTTACAAAATTCTAATAGAAATGTATAGATAATATACTTGACACATTGTGATAACTAGGTCAAACATTTTGCGTTTAATGACTTGTGCGATGAAATAATGACTTGATGTTTTGAGGGGTAAGACTATTCAACAGAGAACCATATAACACTTTTTGAGCAACATGATATTAGCAATTGATAATGTAGGAAATAGCAGACAATTGTACATAATCAATTGACTGAATGTACTAAAAGCATTTGCAATTTGTTCAAAAGAATGAGAAACTGCTTTTATGATGTGCACATGATTCAGTTTTGATCTGAGAAATGTGGCAAAGCGACTGAGAAAAACTGTAATTAGCTCTTGAGAAATGTGATAGCTGCTGATAATACTGAGGAGCTTATATATGGATGCTGTGATAGGCGTCTTATTCCTTTAGGTAGACGTGAGTAGACGTATTAGGTATATTAGGTAGACGTTGATTATACTGATTGGACTTGATTAGGAAAGCCACACACCTGTCTATATAAGACCTTACAGCTCACAGTGCATGTCAGAGCAAATGAGAATCATGAGGTCAAAGGAACTGCCTGAAGAGCTCAGAGACAGAATTGTGGCAAGGCACAGATCTGGCCAAGGTTACAAAAAAAATTCTGCTGCACTTAAGGTTCCTAAGAGCACAGTGGTCTCCATAATCCTTAAATGGAAGACGTTTGGGATGACCAGAACCCTTCCTAGAGCTGGCCGTCCGGCCAAACTGAGCTATAGGGGGAGAAGAGCCTTGGTGAGAGAGGTAAAGAAGAACCCAAAGATCACTGTGGCTGAGCTCCAGAGATGCAGTCGGGAGATAGGAGAAAGTTATAGAAATTCAACCATCACTGCAGCCCTCCACCAGTCGGGGCTTTATGGCAGAGTGGCCAGACGGAAGCCTCTCCTCAGTGCAAGACACATGAAGGACAAGAAACCATCTTGGAGTCCTTCAGGTGTTTTTTTAGCAAACTCCATGCAGGCTTTCATGTATCTTGCACCGACTGGTGATGGTTGACTTTCTACAACTTTCTCCCATCTCCCGACTGCATCTCTGGAGCTCAGCCACAGTGATCTTTGGGTTCTTCTTTACCTCTCTCACCAAGGCTCTTCTCCCCCGATAGCTCAGTTTGGCCGGACGGCCAGCTCTAAGAAGGGTTCTGGTGGTCCCAAACGTCTTCCATTTAAGGATTATGGAGGCCACTGTGCTCTTAGGAACCTTAAGTGCAGCAGAAATGTTTTTGTGCCTTGCCACAATTCTGTCTCTGAGCTCTTCAGGCAGTTCCTTTGACCTCATGATTTTCATTTGCTCTGACACGCACTGTGAGCTGTAAGGTCTTATATAGACAGGTGTGTAGCTTTCCTAATCAAGTCCTCAGTAATCAGCACCTGAGTTAAATATATAAGTGTCACAGCAAAGGGTCTGAATACTTAGGACCATGTGATATTTCAGTTTTTCTTTTTTAATAAATCTGAAAAAATTTCAACAATTCTGTGTTTTTCTGTCAATACGGGGTTCTGTGTGTACATTAATGAGGAAAAATCTTCAACTTAAATGATTTTAGCAAATGGCTGCAATATAACAAAGAGTGAAAAATTTAAGGGGGTCTGAATACTTTCCGTACCCACTGTATGTATAAAAATCATTGCCTGTGGAAATTCTTTATAAAACATAGAAACACAACGTGTGTGTGTGTGTGTGGAAATGTAGATAAAAGTTGTGTATTAGAATCCTGCTTTTCTTGAGCCAGTTTAACCAGATTGTAAATGTATCTTGTATTTGACAGTTAAGGTAAGTGTAGTACAGGCAAAAATCATACGAGGCGACAGACATTCTCTAATAGTTTTTTTTTTTCCTGTTTTCACATGTTCTGTTTAGCATCCATGGTTAGGTAGGCCTACAAGTGATACTAAACCATATAAATAAAAAAAAAGGACAAATCCAAATAATGCTGTGTGTAGATACACATATTTGTGTCCTTATTTAGACTAATTTAACCAGTTGATTGTTGATGTTGTTTGGCTCATCAGTGTAAAATATGAAATATTCAGAGGAAAAACGCATGCATGTTATACACCATTCTGTGTGAGTTGTCTGCGTATTGTTTTTTTTTTCTTTTTAGTATCTGTGTCCTTCAGAGATATCATCCCAAGATTTATGTACATAAATGTATTAATTTATTCATTTACAAGACATATTTACACTGTTGAATGTACTGGTTTTAAAGCTATTGTTATCCAATTTTTGGCCTTCAAATGTATTTAACCTCTACCAGCTAGCTCAGTTTTTTTAACCTCAGTGATTATAAAACCCTGCCTACTGCACAAGTATGTATAAATGCAGATACACGTTGTGTATTTGTATCCTGCTTTGTCTTGACCTGGTTTAATTTTCTTTCAACCGAAAGTGGTTGTAAATGAGCATCTCAGTTTTGGACAGAAACTTAATTGTAAGTATTATTCTAAGGCAAAAAGCATATATGCTGACACACTTTTCTATAATGTTTTCTCATTTCCATTTTTCTTCTTCATATTTTCTTTTTAGCATCTGTGTCTCCTCAGAGATGAAGTTCATTTGTTTGACTATCCTTCTTTTTAGTGGAATTACAGATTCAAGATGTATTATTCATCATTGTGAATAATAAATTACATTCATAAAGATTCTTGTGAATATAATTTATTCTTTCTTTCTGGAACAAATTAATGGCGAAAAGCTTATGAACATGTAGTTCTGACTTGCTCTCTTTCACAGAGCAGTATGAAGTAGTGGTATCTGCAGATCCTGTTCTTGCTGTAGCTGGTGAAGATGTGATTCTGCCCTGTTCAGTCAAACTGAAAACCAGTGTTGTAGACATGAGGGTGGAGTGGTACAGATCTGATCTAAGTGGTGCACTAGTGCATCTCTATGAGGATCATGAAGACAGAAACACAGAGCAGATTCAGTCCTACAGAGTGAGAACAAAAATGAATCATCAAGAACTACAGAGAGAAAGCGCATCACTCAAACTGTGTTGAGAGAAATCAGGAAGTGCAGAGTCGTTGTGTGCAAATATGATGGTTATTGCAGTTCTAGACTAAATGTGAGCATTTACTCATTGCACTTGCACAAAAACAGAATATTCCTCAAAATGAATAAAAACAGTGAAATGGAATCTCAGAATATTGTAATGGGTAGGCTGTGTGTAGAAACTCAGACAACGAAGATAAATCACAATAAGTCTTTACTAAATAATCCAATGGGCAAACACAGAAGAAGGCAGGAACAGAACATAACGCATATACGATACAAGTTCCGATACTGAACTGAGGAAAACCAGAAACTTAAATACACAGGCGATTAACTCAAATGACAGACAGCTGTGATGATTAGGGTAGTGTCCATGGTGACAGATTGTGGCGGGAAAATAGAACAAAGGAACACATGTGATTAATGACAACATTCGCTTAGTGAGGTCTGATTTCGCTCTGACAACGGCAGTGATGTCTAGCACTCATTGAAGTATATGCGCGAGACATCACTGCCGTTGTCAGAGCGTGATCAGACCTCACTAAGCGAATGCTGAATGCAGTTGGACATAGTGGTGTTTTAGAGGTAAAAAAATATATAAATACTGTTCGGTTTCTCACACAAACCGATCGTTTCGTGTCTTAGGACATCAATGTGTCGTCACGAGCTGCAGGGTTTTATTTGGATTTGTCTAAGCAAGTGTTTTCGACTCTTACTGATAGAGTTCCCATCCACTGGCATTATTTGACTGACACACGGCAGCAATTGGAGTTAAAAATCATCATTTGTGTTCTACTGAAGAAACAAAGTCACCTACATCTTGGATGCCCAGGGGGTAAGCAGATAAACATCAAATTTTCATTTTTAGGTGAACTATCCCTTTAAGTTTAGGTATTGGTAGAATTATGTGATGTTAGAATAAGGTCATGCAGAATAAGGCATTAATATGTGCTTTGTAGGTATAAAAAGCCAATATTCTAGTAATATACATGCTAATAAGCAACTTAATAGTGAGAATTGGAACCTAAAGTGTTACCAAAATTATATGTTTCAATCAATTTATTTAAATCCCAATTCCCAAATAATCAAATGAAGAAGAATCAAAAGAATCTTTAACAGAAAAGCAAGGCAATAAATGACACAACAGGATCCAACAATGAACAACATAACACACAAAGAAAACAATCTTAAAGCAAAGAAAGAAAAACGAGATCAGACCAGTCAAAAATTTCAGTCTATCAGCAACAGACATTAATCATATTATAATGTACACTGAACATAACATTTATTTAAAGTTATTGCAGTATTGTTATTTTTGCTTATCTGTTGTAAAGTTAATTATTCCTAAAATACCTGATTCCTATAAAAAATAAAAAGTAATCTTTATTTTATAATTTACTTATCTGTAAAGCAGACTTTTCAATATTTTAGCAGCAAATGTGACTCTGGATCCTGATTCAGCTCATCCACGTCTCATTGTGTCTGATGACAGGAAACAAGTGAAACTTGAAAACACATTACATGGAAATGAAGACCAAAATAACAGGTTTGATGGATATCTTAGTGTTCTTGGAAAGGACGGATTCTCCTCTGGGTGTTTTTACTATGAGGTGCAGGTGAAGTATCAAACTGGGATTTAGGAGTGGCCAGAGAATCCAATAAGAGAAAAGGTCCCATCAGTGTGAGTCCCAAGGATGGATTCTGGACTGTGAGACAGAGACAAGAGACATATCGGGCCTCATTTACCTTTCTTTCTCTGAATGTGGAGCCTCAGAAGGTCGGGGTGTTTGTGGATTATGATGAGGGTTTCGTCTCCTTTTATGGTGTGGAGTCCATGTCTCATATCCACTCTTACACTGATCAGTCTTTTAATGAGAAACTCTATCTATTTGTTAGTTTGGGACCTCTCTGGAATGAAAACTCCACACCACTGATCATCTGTGATTAATAAGGAGATAATTGAATGAATTTACATGATCAAGTGAAATGAAAGAAAATACATTCAAAGAAAAGATCACACATCACAGGTCACAGTAATAAATATTAATTATCGGGGTCCAAACACTGCGCGTATTTACATTGATGCTGCTGTCGGATAATGGAAGTTTTGATGGATGAACTCACGGTTCAGTTGGTCTCTTGTCATGTCAAAAGTGATGACTTTTCAGTTTTATGGACGTCGCCATCTTTAATATTACGTTGGTCACTGATGATTGGCGAGCTGATTGAAACTGACTTTGCTGTAAAAACTGTTGTACTGTTGCTTAACTTTACAAAACAATAATGGATAATGCCACAAGAATTCCTTGGTTAAACACTCTTTAATACAGACCAAACTCACTCTCACTCTTGTCTACTCCTTTGTTTGCTCTTCTCTAGTCATGCATCTCCCCCTAGTGGAGTTCAATACTCACAGCGATCGGATGGGTAAAACCCCACCGGCCAGAACATCGAGAAGGAATGGTATCCGACGGGAGTTCAATACGCGCGGCGACTGGAAAGGTAGCTTCAGCTGAGGGGGCCCCTTAAGGTGTCCGACGGGAGTCCAATACTCACTGCGATCGGACGGGTAAGCCCCCGCTGACGGTTGGGAAGACGTTTAGTAATTTTAGATAGGGGGGCTCTTGCGGCATCCGACGGGAGTTCAATACTCACTGCGATCGGACGGGTAAGCCCCCGCTGACGGTGGGGAGGACGTTTAGTAATTTTAGATTCGGGGGCTCTTGCGGCATCCGACGGGAGTTCAATACTCACTGCGATCGGACGGGTAAGCCCCCGCTGACGGTGGGGTGGACGTTTAGTAATTTTAGATTGGGAGGGTTCTAGCGGCGTCCGACGGGAGTTCAATAATCGCTGCGATCGGACGGGTAAGCCCCCGCTGGCAGTGAGGTTAGCGTTAGTTATTTTGGATTGGGAGGCTCTCATGGCATCCGACGGGAGTTCAATACTCACTGCAATCAGACGGCTAAGCCCCTGCTGGCAGTGAGGTAAACGTTTAATTATTTTAGATTGGTAAGCGCTCTAGCGACGTCCAACAGGAGTTCAATACTCGCTGCGATTGGATTGGTAAGCCCCTGCTGGCGTAAACGCAAAATGTTTAGCTATTTTCGACTGGGAGGGCTCTCGCGCCGTCCGACGGACGGGTAAGCCCAGCCATAGTTGAACGAGAATAGAAAATTTATACTGTTTCTGAGGTTCTGATGAGAGCTCAATACTCATGGTGTCAGATTGAAGTTTGACTGATTTGACAGGGTGGTTTGAATCATCTGTCTAGTGGGTTAGTTTGAAGACCGGGAGATTTCTTGCAACATTGGATGAGGGCTAGTTTAGGCAGAGCTGGGCTGGGAGGCGACATCACTGCTGTGGCAGTGGAGAGAAAAAGCCAGAGAATCTGAGCCCCTGTGGGAGCCGAGGTGACATCACTGCTGCGGCAGTGGAGAAGTTAGCCAGAAGAACTGATCTGCGGGAGCCAAGGGGACATCACTGCTGTGGCACTGGAGAGAAGGGCCAGAAGAATTGAGCTCCTGCGGGAGCCAAGGCGACATCGCTGCACTGGTAATGAGATCATTCCCATTTTATTGGAATGATGGTATTAGTGGAGTTCGATATGGCTTGTGGGTATGTGTGAGAAAATGAGCTGGAGCTGAAAACCTAGCTGATAAGCATTTGTTAGGCTTCTTTAATGTGGAAACAGTTAGATGTAGTTCTTAAAAGCTTCTTATGACCAGTGACCAAGTGTTTGAATCTGATGCTGGGAAAGGCCTTATTGAGCAGCTGTGGTTGCTGCTCCTATGGGGAACGAATGACTGGAAAAGTGGTTTGCTGGGAGCTTGGAGGATCTTAATGCTGTTTACATGATATAAATAAAGTAATGTTGAGAAGAGAAAATCAGGAAAGGCAGGCTGGAGGAATGGCTGGGACTGAGGCTGCTTGCGGAGGCAGCCTCACGCTCGGGCTGGCCCCTGGAACCTAGAGAGAAATGAGGAGAATAGAAAAGAGCGAAGCTGGGGAAGAGAATAAGGCATCTGGGAACGCACCACTAGTGGAGGCAGCCTCACACTCGGGTCAGTCCCTGGAGCCTGGGGAGGAACAAGAAGTGTAGAAAAGAGGGAAGCTGGGAGTAAAATAGGCATCTGGGCCTGCGCCGCTAGTGGAGGCAGCCTCACGCTTGGGTCAGTCCCCGGAGCCTGGGGAGGAACAAGAAGTGTAGAAAAGAGGGAAACTGGGGAGTAAAATAAGGCATCTGGGCCTGCGCCGCTAGCGGAGGCAGCCTCACGCTAAGGTCCGTGGTTGAGCTGTAGACCAAAGACAAAAAGAGAGTTTGAGACTGATGACCGGGCCTGTGCTATTAGCAGAGGCATCCTCACGCTAACATCTACAGGCCACAGACAATGGGTAGGGTAAGAGACGGTGGGATGAAATGGCTGAAACAGCAGAGCTTGCTCTGCTAGCGGAGGCATCCTCACGCGGAGGGGCGAGCATTGCTGTATGTGGTGTGGCACCTGGGAAACTGCAGCGTTTGGCTAAGCGGAGGGAGGAGGAGAGTGGGGACACTGGTGCCCAGCCCAGGCCCGCTGCTGCTGTGGCCTGACGCCTGTCTTCTGCATGAATCGAAGAAGCAAGAGAGAGGAGATGCAAGATGAAAAAGCGGCCTGCGGGATTATGCGCATCATGAAGATAGCTGAGCAAAGATAGCAGTTCCTGTTTAGAACAGTTTTTTACCATCTATGAAGATGGAAACAAATAAAAATATCCTATTGGTTCCTTATGTGGTGAGGCCTAGAAATTAACTGTATTTAAGTTAAAGCCCATAAATTCAGTTCGAGTTCAGCAAAACTGTGCAGGGCTGAGAAATCGATTATTTTTTATTATTCGATTATATATAGGCCTGAAATCATGCCGATTGGGTAGATATGTTGATTATAGATTGTTGACAGCTGGTTGAGATGATGTAGTGAGATGACATAATGATTGTGTAGCTTATTTGACTTGTTCCTCCCGAACTACGTTAATAAAACATAATTAAAAGAGACCTATAATGCCCCTTTTCACAAGAAGTCTCTGGTGTCGCCAGAATGTGTCTGTGAAGTTTCAGCTCAAAATACCCCACAGATCATTTATTATAGATTGTCAAATTTGCCACTATTTGGTTGTGAGCAAAAACATGCAGTTTTTGTGTGTCCCTTTAAATGCAAATGAGCTGCTGCTCCCAGCCGCTTCCCTAAAGAGGGTTGAGCTTTAACAGCTCGCGTTTCAGTTGCTCAACAACAACAAAGCTGGACAAAATGATGATTGTCAGTAACGGTGTTCAGCCTGGCATTGTTTAAACCGGAGTCGGACACTGATGGAGAGACTCAGGAAGAAGATACAACTTTTAGAATGAATCTGGACGTTTCTGAACGGTTAGTGGATACATTTATGTACTCATTATTCAACTCATTGACTAGCATGTGCCGTCATGTTAATCTTTTGTGCAAATCCAGCGTTGAATTGACCCTCTTTTGTGAAGCAGTCCTGCATAAAATGACGGCATGGCAACAACACTCTACTACAACAACTCTTCCTTTTCTCTAACCCATTTTAGGGTCTTCAGGGTCTTTTTGACCCCAAACGACTTTACTAAAATGGCATGAGACTTTGTACGGGTGTCAACACTTTCTAGATCTACAAAAAAAATATATATATATTGGAATGACATCTTTTTTTAATGTTAATGTGGGGAAAAAAAGAGTCACACTCAGGGTCTTAGAAAATGGACAAAATCCATTCTCAAAATCAGAAACAACGCAGAACACACATAGAGAGAATTGAAGTGGCACACTTCCAAAAATGCAAAAAAACATCCACAATGCAAAATGATCATTCTCTCTCTCTCTCTCTCTCTCTCTCTCTCTCTCTCTCTCTCTCTCTCACACACACACACACACACACACACACACACGCAGAATCCATGTGCTTTATTCGCTCATTTGTTAGGTCCAGTTCATTGCATTTTGATGTTCATGTCATGTATTTGTACTCTATATGTAATATAACTGTTCATTTCTGTTCATTTTTGTTCTGTTACAGTTAGTAACTGAAGTATAGATTAATTTGTAGAATTATATGAAAAACAGATGATTGAAATAAACTCTAAAGACTCCAACTTTTCACTTTGTAACACAGTTCAATTCCATACTTTCCCAGTTTATCTGGAATGGTAAACGACCCAGAATAAAACTTGCCACATTGCAGGAGAGTAATCGAACCTGACAAGGTTAAACCACATAGCCTCCAAGATATTCTATTTGCTAGCACAGGAAATAAAAAAGATAAATATAAATGTATACCAAGCAATTACACAATGTATCCAAGGAAGTACAATTATTTGAATATTACTTTTCCCCTTACGAAAAGCATTCCCTTCATTGCCGTTACACTGAGTTGAAATTTTTCGGCTGTCTATGATGCATTCATTAAAGAGAAAACGAGCTCCATGTATGCAGATGTACCAGGTAGCCATAAAACAAACCCCATGGCCAGAGATAAGACTCCAAAGTTGAGTGACTTGCTCCCCATCTCACTAAACACATCTGTCCACCTATCAGACACAGCCACCTTGTTTGTGTTCCACTTAGTGAAGCACTCATCAAAGAGTGTTGTTTCGTCAATCAAACTGAGAGCTGGTATTCTGGAGCAGAATATCTCAGTAGGGCCCACTCAAGTTCAGCTCGCATGTCACCAGCTTCAACGAGGGTGTCCAACTGCTTTTAAATGTCAGAGGGAATAAATGATTCCTCCAACCTGGCCTGCAAGATTTTTTTCAGGTCATGAATGTGCAAAGCCACTTCTGTGGCAGATATATTGTCTTGCTCTACTGTCTCCAGTGTGCAGTTAAAAATTGCTGTTTGCTTTAAGTGCAAATCCAAGCCATAGTTTTGTGCAAGGGTTACTGAATGTGTCTCTTAGAAACTCTTGGCATTTTTCTCGAGAAAGAAAGTATGTATGCGGAGCTGGACCAAGTGAGAGGCGTTATGTTACCATGCAGCAGTAATTTCTGATAATCCAGCTGTACAAAGTCACAAAAGCCTTTGAGCTCCTCTACACGCACTGTGTAGATATGAAAGTATTTGTATACCTTCTCGGCAAAACTCTCCAAATCAAGCAGTAAGCAATCCACTGCTGTTTGCAGGGTATTGTGGATGATGTGTGCATTACAGCCAATGCCCAAAATCTCCCTTCCTAGCTTCAGCTGCAGCTTTCTCCAGGTACAGCCTTTGCCAGCTCTCCTTACACTGCCAAAATTTGTGTTAGTGTTATCAGCACAGAGAGCAACTACTTTTTTTGGTCAAGGCCGTATTTTTCAATGGCGTGGGAAATGTAGTCAGTGTGCAAGTCCGATGTCTCACCTGTCAGAGGTGAGAAGTCAATTATCTTAACAATACATTAACTGTTGGTTCTATCATAAAATATGCATAAAACAAAAATATTTAAGTTAGTCTGTTTATGCAAATGAAGTTAACTCAAGTTTTAATTTAGTGGTATTTTTACAGTAACATACTGTAAAGTAGATTACAGTAAAGAACTGTACAAATAACAGTAAATGCTAACAACAGTGTTGCAAATATTGTACCATTATTTTTCAGGACATTTTTTTTACAGTGTAAGTAATTCTGTACATTGGGAACACCTGTTTATTTTTTTTACTATGATGGCTTTTTTGGGGGGGTGTGTAAAATACTAGTAAAATACAGTCCATTAGTGACCTACAATGAAAATCACTTTTGGAAAAAGGCAGTAAACTATGTTGAAAACATTTGCTGTCCTCCGAGTGAAAATAAACATAAAATTAGTGTGATGTATGCATACATCTCATCACGACTTTTCCTGTGGTTGCTTGTGCAGATGTGCTCGGCTGCTCACTGGATTCTCTCCTGACCTTGGCTTCAGGTCTCCATTTGAAGAGGAGAGCGCAGCACAGTAGGTATTCCAGGAATGAACGGAGCAGATTTTTCCTTCTCACAGTTCCATCCACAGCCAAAGCATCTCACACCATCTGAGTCCAAAAATATTACTCATACAGACACTGCTGTCTGTGCAAACTCCATAAAACTGCTTCCTTTGCCATGACTGGAGGTTTACTGATGCTCGCTTTTAAACAGATCCCTGTATGTTTGCAAGAGAAATGTGTGCGTTACACTTATCAATCTAACATTTGTGTGCCCTATTATAAGTGCCCAATTATGTTATTTTAAAAGTTACTCATTTTGTTTTGGAGGTTTCCTACAATAGGTTTACATGCATCTAAGGTAAAAAAAAACACTTTCTCTCATAATATACATTGTAGCATCTGCTCTTTTCTCACAGTGTCTGAAAAAGTTTGACAAATGATTCAGTCTCTGTAATATCTTTTCTGAGAGCCTACTCTGCTCTGATTGATCAAAAGGCTCAGTCTGGGCTGCGTTCAGCCCTAACAAAACATTGCAAACGTTTTTTAAATGGAAACGGTGGTGCGTTAAAAACCCTGTTCTGATGATGCCAGACTTGCAACTATTTCAGCTGAGAAGGACATTCTTTGTGTTCTTTTTGAAGAATTTTCGGAGCCTGATGAAATCGATATAAATACATGTTTAATACCGCAAAATACGCCCGATGTTACAGTCACTGCCCTTGCCGTCCAGAATAAAAGAGAACATCAATTAAGAAAGCACTTAATTACCATTGTTTGTGAAATTTGGCATATAAATAAACTTGCCTTGCAATGAAGCTTAAAATATAAACAAGTACATCATCATGTTGATATGATATATTTTTACTATAAAACTCTTACAACAAACATGTCTTCTAATATCTTCAATTGTTGCGTATAGCTGCAGTGGACACATTTGTAAACAATTTTACTTGGACCCATTGTGCGAGCTGTCTCTTTAATATCGCGTGGTTTATATGCATGTTGATACTGATTGGGCTGACATTTTTGACACACCCACCAAAACCCCATTGCACACCGTTTCCAGGAAACATGTCGTTCAACCCGGAAACCGTAGCAAAAACGCTACGCACCGGTTTGAGCTTGTTGCCCCTGTTGTGATTGGTTTACTCTGCTCTGATTGGTCAGATGGACCATAGGCTGGCATTATGCACATTTATTTACAAACCTACTTAAGCTCATGCAGGAAATTCATCTGAAATTACTGATAACTTGTTTCGGTATTCCATTTATCGTGCACTTTGATCTTACAAACTGCAGACCTTTTACATCCACAAACAGATATATTACATGAAAGGAAATAGCATAATAGGGGCACTTTAAAGATTCCCTGATAACTAGTTAATGTTGTGAATGTTTTGAAGCATCACTATTACTGCTCATACTTTTAGTTAGAGATCTGAACTGGATGAGAGACTTGGGGGCTCTCATGCTAACTTTATACTGCAAATCATCTATGAAAAATAATGGATGATCTGAACTGTAGTCTATATAATATATGTATCATTCCTCAGTGTATTATTCTTTTGACATTTTGCCTCTCAGTACAAATTGATAATCGCTCAGACAGAATAACTGTTAGTCTGGTATTTTTGTGGAAATCTATTATTTTTCCTTCATTGTTATGTTGATAAATGAAATCCACCTGTTAAATCTGGCTGTGGGTTAAAACCGTGTGCCAATCTGAACACGTCAACCGAGATTGTATGCAGGCTGTAAATTTATAAAAACATATGCATCACCTCAGTTCTGCAGTTGCTTATTTAGAAGTATATCATTAGGAAAGTTTTTTGACAATAAATTAGACACTCTCTAACGATCCAGACAATACAAATTTAAACGCCAAATTCAATATATCTGACTGTACTCATTATTTCTCTTGCTACTGTTTGCTTTCTGGCATTAATAAGGATTTCCACAAAAATTTATTGTTTGTTCCTTTACTTTTTTCACAGGCTTGCCACATTCCCCTTCACCAGAAATATTCTCTAATTAGAGATACATTGTAGAGACTGTTTCCTAATGATGTAATGCACACCGCACAATCACATGTTCAGATAATAAAACCACCTGCCACATCACATAAGATATAGAGAGAAAAACACAGTGTCTAATGCTGCTTGAAATTTCATCATCACCGCTAATGTGAATCAATGACTCAAGCTGAAAAGCTGATGAAATCAGGTCACAATCTCTGTTTTCTCTCCTAAGAGATGTGGCAGGCATTTGCATTTATTTATATATTTTTGTCATTTAATAGGCAATAATTATGTTTTTTTCTCTATGGCTGATTCTTAATGCCAAGGACGATAACTATAATGATACAGTTATAAAATCGTTCTGAATACAAATGAATAGCAGAGTCCACACTACAACTATAACGATATCAGCACAGAGAAACAATATAGTTGAAGTCACTTTCAGAACAACTAACCAGCTGATAAACAATAAAAACGTCAACAGCCAATCAGAATCCATCCTGCTTTTAAGAACTTGAGCATTTAAAGCTGCAGACTACAAACTGCAACGCGCACGTAGAATAATCAGAACGATTCTCCGCTGGTGTGGACGCTAATATAGTTATCTTTATAGTTATTGTTCTTGGTGTGAACGGTCTATAAACAGAACAGTTGTTACTAAATATTGTTACTAAATCAGATAAATAAAAATAATTAAAAATTGCTACATTATTTCAACCCTGTCACAGTAAGTTTAGAATTTAGTCTCATTCTTTGTGCCTGCAATAAATCACTATTATAATTGGGGAAGAAAAAAAAGAAAAGAAAAAAAACACATAATAGCCCATGACATTTCTTTTCAAAGCATGTGTTTTCCACTCCAGAAATGTACAGTCAGTATTCTTGAACAATAGTTTTTCTTTAACAAAATTGATCACTATGATTTTTCCCATAAAAGTTGAGCTTGACAAGGCCAATGCAAGTGTTAAGCAATGAAGTGTTGTTAAAGACTCACTTCTGTTTAAACCATGTGGTCATTTTTATTATGTCACCGCATTAAAAATGATGCTAGAAAGATCAAGACATTGTTTTTACATGGGAAATATTATAGAATATAAAAGGATTGAGCAGAAAGTTAGGATCAAAGACAAAAAAAAATGTTTTAAAGGGGACATATCATGCAAATCTGACTTTTCCTGTGTTTAAGTGCAATAACCTGGTGCATCTACCAACCCAGAAAACGTGAAAAAGGACAACCCATTAACTTTGTTTTGGTAAGCCTTTCTCTGCAAGCATGTGAAAAAACGAGCTGCTCAGATTTCACTCCCCTAGCGATAGGAAGAGGATCTTATTATAATATTACCACCCCTTAATCTGTACATTTCCACCCATGGCACCGCCATTTCGTTTTCTTTGTACCAGTTCTGAAGCCATGGCAAAAGTTTGAGAAAAGCATGTTAACTGTTCTGACTTTGGCTGCACAGACGAACACTATTTAGAGTCTCGTTAGCTTGGATAGCCTGCAAGTTGACCCAGGCAAGCTCGATTGTTAAAAAGGGAGCGTTTTCTGTTCGAGCGATATTTTAGAAAAATTATTAGACCATTCACAGCATTTGACAGCAATCATAAACGTTAGCCTGGTGTTTATGGCTCTGTTTGGTAAACAGGTACGCTAGGTATAGTGGGCGTTCATATTGGTTTTGCACAAAAGATTAACATGACGGCACATGCTAGTCGATGAGTTGAATCAACTCCACAGCAACTACATATATTTATGTTCAGAAACATCCAGTTTCATTCTAAAAGTTGTATCTTCTTCCTGAGTCTCTCCATCATGTCCGACTCCGGTTTGAACAATGTAAGTCTGAACACTGTTACTGACAATCCTCATTTTGGCTGCGTGAGATTCTCCTGTTTTGGTGTTTTTGAGTAATTGAAGCACGAGCTGTTAAAGCTCCGCCCTCTTCTGGAAAGCGGCCGGGAGCAGCAGCTCATTTGCATTTAAAGGGACACACACAAAAACAGCATAATTTTGCTCACACCCAAATAGGGGCAAATTTGACAAGCTAGAATAAATGATCTGTGGGGTATAAGCTGAAACTTCACAGACACATTCTGAAGACACCAGAGACTTATATTACATCTTGTGAAAGGGGCATAATAGGTCCCCTTTAATTTCAGGTATAATTGAAGTTTTTTTATTCTATTAAACTTCTACAAATTTAAAATATGTATAACCCATTTTTTACATTCATATTTCCTTTGCACTTGAAAAAATAAAGGTTCCAAAAGGGGATTTTCATAGTGATGAAACAGAAAAACTTTAAATGAACAGTTCTTAAAAAAGAACCTTTTTTTTTTTATTAGTGAAGTACAATTTTAAAATCTAAAGAAATTTTTTATACGTTTTCTCACTATAATGAACCTTTTGTCGATTCATTCACCGCTCGATTCGTATGGATTAGTTTTACAATCTCTTTATGAACTTTCTGAAGTGTCAAATAAGCTGTCACCAGAGGGACAGAAAATTGTCAGATTTCTTTAAAATATCTTCATTTGTGTTTCGAAGATGAGTGAAAGTCTCACGGGTCTGGAACAACATGGCGGTGATTAATTTTTTTCCAGTTTTGGGTGAACAAACCATTTAAGAGNCCCATTTTTTACATTCATATTTCGTTTGCACTTGAAAAAATAAAGGTTCCAAAAGGGGATTTTCATAGTGATGAAACAGAAAAAACTTTTAATGAACAGTTCTTAAAAAAGAACCTTTTTTTTTTTTTATTAGTGAAGTACAATATAAAAAACTAAATTTTTTATACGTTTTCTCACTATAATGAACCTTTTGTCGATTCATTCACCGCTCGATTCGTATGGATTAGTTTTACAATCTCTTTATGAACTTTCTGAAGTGTCAAATAAGCTGTCACCAGAGGGACAGAAAATTGTCAGATTTCTTTAAAATATCTTCATTTGTGTTTCGAAGATGAGTGAAAGTCTCACGGGTCTGGAACAACATGGCGGTGATTAATTTTTTTCCAGTTTTGGGTGAACAAACCATTTAAGAGTGAATGACTGGCACAGCTGCGGCTCAGTATAACGAGAGAATGGCACAAGAGAGCGAGAAATCTTTGAAAAACAAAGAGAGTGGGCCAGATTTTTCATTCTGGCACTCGGGGCTCAGTGTGGTGTCATTTTTTCCATAAGTCCACGCTGGCCTGTTCTGCAGAGCGCTGCTGGCCGGGCCTGTGCATTGGATCAGAGCTCGTGGCTGTTGATTAGTCCAGGAACTGAGCCCACAGCTTCAGCTGGGTCAAAGGTGGAACATTAACCTGCCTTCTGGTTTTACCTAATCATTTTTTTTTTCTATTTGGGCAGTATCCTGCTCTTGCTGGACAACCCATTTGAAAGGTTGTTTGATGCGTTTACAGATATCAGGCATTTTAAGATTTGAAGCAGCCAAAAAAAAAAAAAAAGGTGGTCTCCCTTAAAATGGAATAAACATAAATCTTGTGCTTCCTTCCTATTCCCATTTGTGCTTCCTCTGTGGCTTTATTGTCAGACTGTTTCATGTTGAATTGCATCCGTGAGCTGGACTGATGCTTTTTGCCCAGACAGGTTGAGACCTGCGGGAGGAATTTATAACCAGAAAGTCCACAAAGTTGCATAAGTCCATAACATTTGAAAGTCAATCTCGTGAAAACATGCCAAGATTATATTTCACCCCAACAATAAAGAAAAACTAAAGAAAATACATTTTGCATACAGAAAATGAAGCATAAAGCCTGGACTTCCATAAAATATCCATCCATCCATTGTTCATCCATCTATCTATCTATCTATCTATCTGTCTGTCTGTCTGTCTGTTGTTCATCCATCCATCCATCCATTCTTCTCTCCATCCATCCATCCATCCATTGTCTATCTATCTATCTATATATCTATCTATCTATCTATCTATTGTTAATCTATCTATCTATCTATCTATCTGTCTGTCTGTCTGTCTGTCTGTTGTTCATCCATCCATCCATTCTTCTCTCCATCCATCCATCCATCCATCCATTGTTTATCTATCTATCTATCTATCTATCTATCTATCTATCTATCTATCTATCTATCTATCTATCTATCTGACTGTCTGTCTGTCTGTTGTTCATCCATCCATCCATTCTTCTCTCCATCCATCCATCCATCCATCCATCCATCCATCCATCCATCCATCCATTGTCTATCTATTGTTAATATAACTGTCTGTCTGTTGTTCATCCATCCATTCATATCTCCATCAATCCATTGTTTATCTATCTATCTATCTATCTATTAGGGCTGCACGATTAATCGCATGAGATTGTCACGCGCATTTCGTCAGTAAAGCCGGTTCCCTGATTACCGCTAAATCGCCATCACCTGCTTTCAAATGGAGCGGCATTTAATAGACAGAGCCGTAGATCACTGACAAGCCACGCAATATCGCGTTCAT
>RJVU01077530.1:107797-163935 GCA_003731715.1 Anabarilius grahami
TCTGTCTGTCTGTCTGTCTGTCTGTCTGTCTGTCTGTTGTTCATCCATCCATCCATTCTTCTCTCCATTCATCCATCCATTGTCTATCTATCTATCTATCTATCTATCCATCTCTCTATCTATCTATTGTTAATCTATCTATCTATCTGTCTGTCTGTCTATCTGTCTGTCTGTCTGTCTGTTGTTCATCCATCCATCCATTCTTCTCTCCATTCATCCATCCATTGTCTATCTATCTATCTATCTATCTATTGTTAATCTATCTATCTATCTATCTATCTATCTATCTATCTATCTATCTATCTATCTATCTATCCATCTCTCTATCTATCTATTGTTAATCTATCTATCCATCTATCTATCTATCTATTGTTAATCTATCTATCTATCTATCTATCTATCTATCTGTCTGTCTGTCTGTCTATCTGTCTGTCTGTCTGTCTGTCTGTCTGTATGTTGTTCATCCATCCATCCATCCATCCATCCATCTATTGTCTGTCTATCTATCTATCTATTGTTAATCTATCTATCTATATGTCTGTTGTTCATCCATCCATCCATCCATTGTCTATTGTTCATCTATCCATCTGTCTGTCCGTAGTTCATCATCCATCCATTGTCTATCTATCTATCTATCTATCTATCTATGGCTAAACTTACTATAATATGCTGAAATATTTACACGTTGTGTTGCTTAAAAAGCCTTCAAAGGAGAAAGGTAAATTTTTTTTCTTTTTCATTTCTTTTCTTTTTCACTGTTATGCAGATTGAGATTTTCTACAACAATCAAGTCTTCATGCTGTTTTCATAAATGTGAAAATATTGCACTAATCTCATTATATGTGTTGCAGAAGTACTGCGTTCCTGACTGGACAGCATCCAGATATTTTCCTAAACTCGATCAGGCCAGAAAACACTGATCTCTCCTTCATTCTCACACTGACCGCTTTTGATTGGATTAGCAGTGCTTGTTTGTTTATAGAGGATCTCTTTGCAACACAGGTGGAAATTCATCTCTAGCTCTCACTTTCTGTTATATAAATTTTTCAAATCTGACCTGGGAATGAATCTGAAGGGGTTTGCAAAAGCCTCTGTTCTTCATTTTACCTTCAAACAGTCTATTTTACTATTGCATTAGGCTTACTGCATGCACAAAGTCTATTTGGCCAATTTTATGAGATTTTTTTCAGTGTTGTTTAGGGGAAAACCTGAAAGCTCCATTGCACTCTTGTTCGGTACGTAATTTGTTATTGCTGTGGGATTTGTAGACGACGTTCTGCATCATGAATTTTATTCTCTTTTCTGGTCCATATGTAGCAAAGTTAATTTTATCTGTCCATAACTCTTTACTCTCCCAGCCAAAATGACTTAATCGCTGAAGCTTTTCTGAAACGGTTGAGGATTTTCCATGTGTTTGAGCAATAGTGATACCTTTCAATCAAGAAGAGATAGTATTAATGCATTTTAAGATATTATTTCTTATGCATTATTATTATTCCAGACCAAACTTTGAGGGGGAAAAAATCCTTGGAAAAAATTTCTGAGACATAGAGACCAGAATATCGAAGAGACTTGATAGTGGACTCTTCTGACTTGGACCAGTAAGTAACCACCTAGAATATCTTAGCAACGATCACACTGGTTTTGCACATGTAAACACCACTTATAGCTCACATTCTTCAGCTAAGTTTTATATTAATGGAAATAGCATGTTTTTTAAAACCAACCCAGTTTTTACAAAATCACTCAAAGCTGTTTGGATCTTAGATGTTTGTCACAACTCATAGTTCTCACAAAGACTGGAGGTGCATGTGATTGATTCTGGGAAAATGCAATAGTTTTTTTTATCATACTGTAGTATTCGGTCTGGCATTGTCATGCTGATGAATGCGTTTATACTGATACGGAAAGAGCCGAAGCCAAGCTGTTATTTGTTTCAAATGCTGAATTACGTAATGCTCTCATGACTCTAGGGAACTGCCTTGGCCAGATCTTTTCTGCACACTTTCAGAACATGCAGTTTATGTAATGAAAGCTCAAAAGTTCAATAAGGAACATTCACGTTTTCACAAGGGCCCACCAAATTAGATCCAGAACATCTATTTTCGCCTCTCTTTTTAAAACAGTTAAGTAATGTCACATGAATTCTGCGCACAATGAATGCAAGTTATCACGGCTTTTGGGAAAAAGAGCACTCCCATCCAAAACACCCATAAGGCACATGCGGAACTGTTTGTAATTGTGTAACGTTTGGAAATACTTATGGACCTATGGGAATTGCTTTACTACGATCGCTTTTCATTTTTACAAAAGTTTTTTTTTTTTTCAAAAGTATTTTCTGAATAACAGGTGCAAGCCAGTTATGTTCTTAAAGGGATAGTTGCAACTATTTTTTAGTTAGTCGCTAAGTTGCTGAGTTTTTCTCAGTCGCTTTGCCACATTTCTCAGATCAGAATTGAAATTCTCAAAACTACTTGTTCAACCACCACATCATCTAGTCACTTGTGCACATCATAAAAGCAGTTTCTCATTCTTTTGAACAAATTGCAAATGCTTTTAGTACATTCAGGCAATTGATTATGTACAATTGTCTGCTATTTCCTACATTATCAATTGCTAATGTCATGTTGCTCAAAATGTATTATATGGTTCTCTGTTGAATAGTCTTACCCCTCAAAACATCAAGTCATTATTTCATCGCACAAGTCATTAAATGCAAAATGGTTGACCTAGTTATCACAATGTGTCAAGTATATTATCTATACATTTCTATTAGACTTTTGTAAATGTGTCCTGAATTGATGAATTTTGCAGGTGAATCCTGAATTCCACTAATGTATTCAGGGGAATGTAAAGCATTAGATCAACCAATGACCAAACCAGTTCTCTAAAGCAGCTCAAAGATGCATGTCATGAATCTTCATCTGGAAAGCATATATAGACAGAGCACAACACAAGAGTTACAATTTCTGATAATGGAAGAACATCATGGAAACAAACAGGGTCAACAGCTGGAAAGAAAAAGAGGAGTAAGAATGTGTGATAGAAGACAAAACAGAGGAAGAGGTAGATAAGGCAAAGGGCGTAGGCATGTTTCTAGTGAAATAAGGACCACTATTGTAAACAATGTTCTCAATCATGACCTTACAATGGCTTATGCGGGTCTAAAGGTCCAGCTGCATGTTTGGAGAAAAACCTTTTCCTCAATCATTCAAGAATTTCATATCAGGTATGTATTTCAGCAATGTGCACTGTACTCTAATATGGTATGCATGCTATAATCTTAATATTACAGTAGCATATTACACTTGCTTTACACTTACAGTATAGTAGGCTAAATTAAGTTTATACATACAGGCTTTTTTTGAGTTTTTAAGTTACAGGCTTTTGCAGGTAATCCAACATGTTGTGCTGTTTGTATGAATTGTTTCGAGAAATGAACATACTGTTTTGCAAATTTTAACGATGATTTGAGAAATGTACCAAAGCAACTGAGAAAAACTGTAAATAATGAAAGTCAGTGGTGTCCAAAACAACATTAATCCCCATTCAGTTTCATTGTATGCACACAAAAAAAAATTTCATATCTTCTTTCCACAGAAGAAATTTTTATACAGGTTTAGAACAAGGTGAGTAAATAATGAGTAAATAATGACAGAACCTTCATTTTTGGATGAACTATCCCTTTAAGTGTACAGTAAGTACTTATAGCATTATATAGGAGGATGCCATTTGGGTGTGGTCCCCCTGACTTGTGGGGTCCACCAAGACTCTATTTTGGCCCCTTTATGGTTTTCTCTATATATGCTTACTTTAGGCTCTATTTTACGATACTCAACTTTATTTTCCCCTGAAGCACAAATATGGCTTAGACTCCCTCTGTGCCTGTCTTTCTGATGTTAAAGCCTGAATGTCATTAAAATTATTAAATCTAAATGAGAGTAAAATGGAGATTGTTATGTTTGGGTCTTCTGAAGTGCCAAACATTTCCCATTTAAATTCTGGTGTTTTATCTTCTTCAGTTAAATCATGTCTGAAAAAAACTTGGGCATCTTATTTGATAGTGCACTTAAATTGATAGGCAAATAAATTTAGTTTTCAAATCAAGTTTTTACCAATTAAGAGTGCTGGCACTGACAACGTGCCGACAGACAAGACAGAGCAGTCTACTTCTGATATGAAACAAACTCTCAGCTTTCAAATTCTGTCAATTTTATTACAAAATTCAAACAATAAATACTGTTTTGGTGCTCTTTAAAGGATTAATTCACTTTCAAATAAAATTTTCCTGATAATTTACTCACCCCCATGTCATCCAAGATGTTCATGTCTTTCTTTCTTCAGTCGAAAAGAAATTAAGGTTTTTGATGAAAACATTCCAGGATTTTTCTCCATATAGTGGACTTCAATGGAGCCAGGTCAAAATTACAATTTACAGCGATCCTAGATGAGAAATAAGGGTCTTATCTAGAGAAACCATCGCTCATTTTCTTAAAAAAAAACAAAAACAAAAACATTTTAACCATAAATGCTCATCTTGAACTAGCTCTCTTCTTCTTCTCTATTAGAATTCTGGCAGTGTAGACACTGCTAAGTGTATTACTGCCCTCCACAGGTCACAGTTTGAACTAAATTGTCATATAAAATATGCTAGTGCAAGTATATAACAATTAGTTCAAACTTTAACCTGTGGAGGGCAGTAATACACTTAGCAGTGTCTACACTGCTGCAATTCAAATAGAGAATAAGAGAGCTAGTTCAAGACGAGCATTTATGGTTAAAACTTATATATATATATGTATATATATATATATATATTTTTTTTTTTAAATGAGCGATTGTTTCTCTAGATAAGACCCTTATTTCTCATCTGGGATCGTGTAGAACGCTTTGAAGCTGCAATGAAACTGTAATTTTGACCTTCAACTGTTTGGTGCCCATTGAAGTCCACTATAAGGAGAAAAATCCTGGAATGTTTTCATCAAAAACCTTAATTTCTTTTTGAAAGAAGAAATTAAGAAGAAAGAAGGACATGAACATCTTGGATGATATGGGGGTGAGTAAATTATCAGGAAATTTTAATTTGAAAGTGAACTAATCCTTTAATGTGGCATAACAGATTGCGGTAGCGCCTCAGTTCAAGCGGCTCTTGGACCAATCTGTCCTCTTTATTACTAGTTATAGCACCAAATAAACATGAATGAACATCAGAAGGTATGTTGAAAGATACAGTACAACTTACTGAAATGTATGATATCTCATGTAACTCAGCCCCCCTCCCCCCAAGCTCTACTCAAAAGTTGGCAGCCCTTTTAAAACTTCAGTCAGAAATGTGCGAATTGACAGATTTTTAATAAATAAAACTGTGAAAGTGTGATTGAGGGTGAAATGCTGAACACACTCAAGAAGGATAACTGATATCAAAGAAGCAAAAAGCCGTCGTAATCCTTACAAACGGATCATCTGCTGTTGAAGCATGTTTTTCCTTTTCCTCCCCTGCATACTTTTTCGCCAGGCCAGATTATGATTAAATATTTCATTCTTCCCTATTACAGCCTGCTAAAGATGTTATATTTTACAGAATGTCTGCGAATTTAGCTTCAGCTTGTGTGTTGGTGTTGCCATCAGGTCCAGATGTTGAGCAGACCTTTTCAGGGAGGGGCAGGAATGCTGTGACATCAAACACTTCTCCGCTGGAGTTGATCCCAGATCTGGAAGTGATGCGGCAAGAGTTATTGCTGATAACTATCGTCCCCTCAGTCACAGTGACTGGAATAGGTTTGGACGAGGGAGATCATTAGCTTTCTGTTTGGCTAGTATCTGAGATAGAGTAAATTTGAGCTCCTTAGCTATAAAGAGAAGCAATTTGTGGTTTAAAGAAATCATCTGCAAAGAGGACAAATATTGGTGTTTACTAAATCAAGTGATCAGTCTTAAAGGTGCCCTAGAATTGAAAATTTAATTTACCTCGGCATAGTTAAATAATTAGTTCTGTACATGGAAATGACATACAGTGAGTCTCAAACACCATTGTTTCCTCCTTCTTATGTAAATTTGATTTGTTCAAAAGACCTCTGAAGAACAGGCGAATCTCAACATAACACCGACTGTGACGCAACAGTCGGGATCATTAATATGTACGCCCCCAAATTTTGCATATGCCAGCCCATGTTCAAGGCATTAGACAAGGCAGTTTTAAATCTGTGCACAGCTGCATCATCAGACTTTATGCAGGTAAGCAAGCAATAGCGAAAAATGGCAGATGGAGCAATAATAACTGACATGATCCATGATATCATGATATTTTTAGTGATATTTGTAAATTGTCTTTCTAAATGTTTCATTAGCATGTTGCTAATGTACTGTTAAATGTAGTTAAAGTTACCATTGTTTCTTACTGTATTCACTGAGACTGCAGCCGTCATTATTTTTATTATTAAACACTTGTAGTCAGTATAATTCATAAACACAACTTCATTCTTTATAAATCTCTCCAACAGTGTGTAATGTTAGCTTTAGCCACGGAGCATAGCCTCAAACTCATTCAGAATCAAATGTAAACGTCCAAATAAATACCATACTTACATGATCTGATATACTGCATGACGAACACTTTGTAAAGATCCATTTTGAGGGTTATATTAGCTGTGTGAACTTTGTTTATGCAATGTATTATAGAGTTGCGAGCTTGGGGGCGGGGAGCGCGAGCATTTAAAGGGGAAGCACGCTGAATCGGCACATATTTAATTATGCCCCAAAATAGGCAGTTAAAAAATTGAATAAAAAAAAATCTATGGGGTATTTTGAGCTGAAACTTCACAGACACATTCAGGGGACACCTTAGACTTATATTACATCTTGTGAAAAAGGGTTCTATGGCACCTTTAAAGGGACAGTCCATCCAAAAACATGAAAATTCTGTCTTGCTAAATTAACTTAACTTTTGCATTCGATGTTTCTTCTATAATTCTCAATAGGTCTACATTAAATATATACAAAAAATAGTCAATAGTTGCTATACAGTAAGTGAAGTGAAGTGAAGTGACATGTGGCCAAGTATGGTGACCCATACTCGGAATTTGTGCTCTGCATTTAACCCATCCAAGTGCACACACACACCGTGAACACACACCCGGAGCAGTGGGCAGCCATTGCTGCGGCGCCCGGGGAGCAGTTGGGGGTACAGTGCCTTGCTCAAGGGTCTCACCTCAGTCGTGGTATTGAGGGTGGGGAGAGCGCTGGTTATTCACTCCCCTCACCGACAATCCCTGCCGGACCTGAGACTCGAACCCATGACCTTTGGGTTACAAGTCCGACTCTCTATCCATTAGGCCACGACTGCCCAAAATGTTGCAGAATGAATGTGGGCAGCAGCCCAGATCATTTGGTCTTGTTTGGTCTTAGTTCATAATGAGATCTCTGATGTTTAATTGCAGTTGGTGTGAGCCAGGGTTATTATAACTAACTAAAAAATAAAGCCATAAAAAAAAATTTTTTTATACTTGAAATAAAATAAACATTAACTGAAATATAAATATATATAAAATATAATATTAAGAAATTAAGGTTTTTGAGGAAAACATTCCAGGATTTTTCTCCATATAGTGGACTTTAGTGGGGTTCAACGGGTTGAAGGTCAAAATTACAGTTTTAGTGCAGCTTCAAAATGCTCTACACGATCCCAGCCGAGGAATAAGGGTCTTATCTAGCGAAACGAACAGTCATTTTCTAAAAAAAATAAAAATGTATATACTTTTTAACAACAAATGCACGTCTTGCACTAGCTCTGCGATGCAATCATCATTGTTGGAAAGGTCACGACTGAAGAAAGAAAGACAAACATCTTGGATGACACGGGGGTGAGTAAATTACCAGGACATTTTTATTCTGAAGTGAACTAATCTTTTAAGTGTGTAAGAGTGAAACTCATGATGAGAGCGGTGATGTCATGTATCTGTGCTGTTTGTCTCTGTTGAGGGGGTGGGAACAGGTTGAGGGAAGGATTTTGGAGTGTGGTATATTGCTATAAACCAGCAGACGCACTTATGTTCCTTCACTTGAATCTCAATAACAGGGATTATTTCATACAAGCAACTCCGCTGACCACTGGAACAAACTCCCAGCACAGGAACTGAGGTATTTACTCTGGACTGCAGCTCAGATATTATTCCAACACACAACATGACCTTTAACTATTCCAGTGAGATCTTATTTGGAGCATTTTTAGATTGTACAGATGCACTGCGTTTTCTGCATCTGCTCAGTATTTACCCTGCATGCTCTTGCAGTGTGTCTGTCAACAATCTGTTTACCAGACGGACAATGAAGCCCTTCATCATATTTTATGTAACTCATTCCAGCAGTGAAGTGTTCATAAATGTGTGAAGCATATGCTGAAAGTCATGAACTCTTATAAAAGCCTGAGATAATGTCAGACGGAGTCCCTGCACTCAATGCTGCAGCTTTGCACTGTCCTGAATGACATCATTGTTGTTTCTCTGAGGAGGATGAGGATGAAAAGCGCTCTGAACCTGCTGTCGCTGGTGTGTCTGTGTGCAGCCCAGAAGAAGTGGACTCAGGACACATCTGACTGGGATGGCCGAGGTAAAATCTTCAACTTTTTTGTTTGTTCGTTTTTAGTATGCATAGGTGATGTGAGGAAAAATCCTTGCTGATCTTATTAATTTCACTCTTAAAGAGCAGTTGAACTGATATAATGCAAATGTTTGCACAGTGTCTCCAAAATAATTCAGAGGAGAAATTATTTTGGTAACACTTTAATAAGTTTCATTAGTTAAACATTATTAACTAACATGAACTAATCATGAGCAATACATTTGTTACTGTATGTATTAATCTTTGTTATACATCCATACAGTTGTTCATTGTTTGTTCATGTTAGTTCACAGTGCATTAACTAATGTTAACTAGATGATAATAATGTATTAGTAAATGTTGAAATTAACAAAAATAAATTGTATTATTAATGCTGTAGAAGTGCAGTTCATGTTAAATAATGTAGTTAACTAATGTTAATAATGAACCTTATTGTAAAGTGTTACCATTATTTTTTTTTTTACCAGCGTTCAAAATAGATCTCAAAAAGCTTAATGTGTTCTATTCTATTTTTTTATTATTTTTTAAAAGTATCAGTGAAAGATTCTAAACTTTCAGAAAATGTCTTTTATCCATGTCACACTCAAAAAAATGTCCAAAAATTGTACATTCGACAGCTTGTCACTGGGGCAGATCCCTTAAAAAGACAACTTTGTACCTTATTTAACCATAGAAGTTCAAACTCAAGGGAATATATTACTATAAAGTATTAAAATGCACCTTTTAGGGTAGATAAGGTACAAAGTTGTCCTTTTAAGGGTTCTGCCCCAGTGACAACCTGTCGAAGGTACAATTTTTGAAGTTTTTTTTTTTTCTCGGACAGTGCAGGTCGTCAAAATAAAAGATTATATGTGCTGTTTTACATTCATTGAATATGATGGTCATAGTTTTTACAAACCTTTTCACCCATACTTTGGATATATGACAGTTTAAAACCTCGATTTGTGTATTTTTTTTTACTAATTTAAATGAAAAAAAAAAATTAAGTAAATTGTCAGAATGGATCAGTTATTATTGTTAACCAAAACTAAAACTGAAATGAAACAACAAAAAACTATATAGACATATTTAAAAAAACAAAAGATAAACTGATAAAAATAACAAAAACACAAAACAAAATTAATAAAACAAACTAAAATTAAAATGAAAACAGAAATATATATACACACACACACACACACACACAAATTCAAAATGTTAATAAAAACTAATAGTATCTCAATTATATTAAAATAACACTAAATGGATGAGTTGCAGACCATGTCTAAATGAATCTGTATATCATTCACCTTGCTAGTTTGTTGGTTTATAGTTATGGGTGAACTTGTATTTCTCATACATTCAATAAAAATATGTGTTTGATCATGTTTTTATTTTTCTTACATTAACTTAACCATTAACTTTGGCAATAGACTTGAACAATAAAATACTTTTATTACTTAAGAAAAATAATGTTTAGGTTCAGTAATTTCACTTTAATGTCAATTAATAGGTCATTTTTATTGCCATTAAAGTGAATTAACTGAACATAAACATACGAGCTTGATAAAAATGCTCATTTTAGAAGAAAATTTCAGACGGCACTTAGAGGCTTTTGCATCTGAACTCTTCAATTAGTTCCTTATATTCATGTGCCTTCATGTGAAAAGTGCCTATTGCTGTTTTGTATACAATATAAATTGCTAAGAAGGGGCCCTTGATGAAATTAAAATTATAATAATACATTTTAAAAAGTGTGATTTTGTCTGAATGTCCCTCTATGGCACTGAGCAAAAACATGTAAGAATAAATCCAACATTCAAAATAAGAACGATCTCAAGTAAGTGCATGACAAAAGGTTTCTAGCCTCCTCTAAAACAACCATCCTTCAGCACAAAAGATGAATCACTGTGACAGGTAAATATCTTTTAATGAGTTTTCTTATAACCAGAAGCTCAATATGAATTTGCATTCACTTGTCACAGACAAACCGAATGGCAAGAGCTGTTCAAACCTGACGCAAGTACTGGACAACTGGAAATACGCCATCATGTACCAGGTGAAAGACATGCTGGTCAACGATCATGCGTCCATCTTACCAGAATATGTCAGGTAGGATGTGAAATCTGCTGTTGTTGTAACTTTTGTAGGTGTTTGGTTTCATGAAATGTGTTTTTTTTGTGACTTCCCTCATGAAAATCAAAGTCTGTCCATGGCACACATATTGTAGTCCACTCCAGTCTGAGGCCATCTGGCCATTTTCTCTGTGACATTTTCCTTTCTGTTTCTTTTTTTTTTTTCACAGCAACTGGAGAAAATTAGGATCACATGTCAAAAAGGGAAATGATTATTAATCCAAAAATGCTTTGACTGAAATGAACCAACTAATCTGCACAATATGCCGCCATCTCTAGGTGCAGCAGGACCTTTGATCCTACGCCTAAGCAGCTTTATGCACCATTAATCATGTGTAAATGACTTCATGTGCATAATTACTGCATCATTTCTAAGTAATTCTGTTACAGATCATCATTTACTTTAATAAGCTGACCTCTTAGCGAATAAAATATGTCACTGGGGTTTAATC
The DNA here is from genome assembly GCA_003731715.1 of Anabarilius grahami. Lineage (NCBI taxonomy): Eukaryota > Metazoa > Chordata > Actinopteri > Cypriniformes > Xenocyprididae > Anabarilius > Anabarilius grahami. The sequence continues at coordinate 118,980 of RJVU01077530.1, forward strand.
CAGGTCCTGTCATCTAATCCATACAGTATATTGCTTAAAGTAAAACAATCACAACCATGAGTCGCTGACTTTTTAGATTAATTCCATGTGAAAAAGTACTATGGATGGATGGATGGATGGATAAAAATGGATGCATGGATGGATAAATGGATGGATGGTAGGTGATGAATGGATAAATTGATGGAAGGATGAATGGATAAATGGATGATTTATCATGGATAAATAGATGGAAGGATGGATAAATGGATGGACGGATCATGGGTGGATAAATGGATTGATGGATGAAAATGGATACATGGATGGATAAATGGATGGATGGTAGGTGATGAATGGAAAAATTGATGGAAGGATGAATGGATAAATGGATGATTTATCATGGATAAATAGATGGAAGGATGGATAAATGGATGGATGATAAATGATGGATGGATAAATGGATAGAAAAATGGATGGATAAATGGATGGACGGATCATGGGTGGATAAATGGATGGATGGATGGATGGATGGATAAAAATGGATACATGGATGGATAAATGGATGGATTGTAGGTGATGGATGGATAAATTGATGGAAGGATGAATGGATAAATGGATGATGTATCATGGATAAATAGATGGAAGGATGGATAAATAGATGGAAGGATGGATAAATAGATGGAAGGATGGATAAATAGATGGAAGGATGGATAAATGATGGATGGATAAAAAGATGGAAGAATGTATGGATAAATGGATGGATGGATCATGGGTGGATAAATGGATGGATGGATGGATGGATGGATAAAAATGGAAGCATGGATGGTAGGTGATGGATGGATAAATTAATGGAAGGATGGATGGATAAATGGATGATGTATCATGGATAAATAGATGGAAGGATGGATGGATACATGGATGGAAGGATGTATAGATATGTGTTGGATGGATAAATGGATGATGGATAAATAATGGATGGATGGATCGTGGATAATGGATGGATAGATGGATGGATGGATGGATGGATCATGGATAAATAATGGATGGATGGATGGATGGATGGATGGATGGATGGATAAAAATGGAAGGATGGATGATAGATGGATGGATAAAAATGGAAGGATGGATGGATAAATGGATGGATGCATCATGGATAAATTGATGGAAGGATGGATAAATGATAGATAGATGGATGGATAAAAATGGAAGGATGGATGGATAAATGGAAGGATGGATGGATGGATGGATGGATGGATATTGCTTTTCAATATTCTGCAATTCACCTACATGAAAGATTAATTTTAAAATAATTATAATTAATTAATATAATAGATTTGTAATTATATTAATTATAATTGACTAAATAATTAATAATATTATAATTAATTGTAAAGTAAATGTTTTTATTGTGTTGCTAGGATGTTCTAGATGGTTGCCAGGTCATTACTTACTTTCCAAAATCAAAAGAATCTTGATTCATGATTTAAGGAATGCGGGACGAGTTATGTGCTTAAATGTGATATTTGGTTCAGGGTTTTAGAACAAACTTATGTATATATTTGATGTTGTTTTTGTTTATTGTATTGTACGCACAGGATCCAGCCCCTCTCAGACGCAGTGGGAGATCTCTATAAGCAGTTCAACACTCTTAAGGAGAACCTGGCGAAGCTAACCAACAAGTTTGACAAAGTGGAAAGCTTTGTGGACGAGATCCAAGCAGGAAAATTTCCCAAGCCAAAACTCTGGACGCCTCCGAGACACTCTGTCAGGAGAATCCCAGTCAAAAGCCCTGCAAGAGTCCCAGGTAAAGCCGTGTGGGCTCAGAGGAGAGCCAGGAGAGGGCCTGAGACTTAACAGACGCCAGTAAGAGAGGACAACTGAACTGAACTTCAGACATAATCATGATGCTTTTCTAACTGTATCCTGCTTACACTAGAGATGAGCCTGTCGGGATTTAATACAGGTGCATTCTGGGATTTACAGTGTTTTATATTACAAAATATACAGACTTCCGTCATAAACTGACTGTATGGAACATGCCGCTTATGAAAGGACCATTATTTGTATAGTATGATGGAGTTTGACTTTATGTATGCATTTAGAAATATTAACAAAAATGTATATTAGATATATTAGAGCTATAGTAGTGGAAAATATGAGGTGAGTTGAACAGAAAAATGTTAAAGGACATGTGCAAAAACGCATTAAATATTGAAATGTGTACTTTTCCCCCTCTTTTACCGATTCACTAATGTATATGTAAATACATACATCATATGTGCATATGTTTTAGCATGTTTATCAGAGCACATTACTCAAAAAATAAGCATATCGGTGTGTTGATCAGCATCTCATTGTTGCATGTTAAAATAAGCTACAAGTAAACAACAGCTGGGAAAATAATATACTCCAATACTGAAGAACTGAGAATACTAAAATGATAAAGTATTTCTGATGGACCGTGTCTGTCCTCTACTGGACGATCATTGTAGGAGATCTGAACATCTGAAGTGATTCTCTGCCTAAATCTGCACATTAATAATTCATTTGGCGTTCATCATCATGCCGGATGTAAACAAAACAGTCAATCATTCTCTCCAAAAGTGTTTCTTGTATATGATGCATCTTAACAACCAGCAAAATAATAATCCTGTGCTTTGCTCTACTGACACCTACACCTGATTTTGGTTCTACATGGTGCAAAAGATTAACAGTCTCTTTCATATGTTGACATTAGGAATAATTGCCATTAAAACTCGTATTATCGTAGTTTTCTCAGCAAATTCATGCAACAAATGTCTGTCTTTATTGATGCATTCTTTGTACTGATGGTTTAAAATAAGCTTTTAAGTTTGAAATGAAAATAAATGGTCAATGTCAGTCTGATCTCTCTTTATAAGAGTGAGAAGATGCAGAAAAGATGCAGAAATCAATCTGTTTATTATTATTAATGGACACTCGTTGATTAAGCATAAGTGAGAAGTGGGACTAATTTAGCCGATAGTTAAACAGTTTAAATCGAGAAATATGTCATAATATTTAATAAACTAGATTTTGTATGCCAGATAATGTAAAATAAACACATTTTATGACTTCTTGATTAAAAAAAGAGACGGTTCCAATTAGCTTGAAGGAGGAGGGACAATAATAAATATTATTTATATTTTATATATTTATTTTGATACGTTGTTAAAAATATATTTTTTGATTATAATGTACGAGTGTATAACGCCTGAGTAAACCGATGTTTTACTCTCTCTTTTAAACTTATGACGCTCCAATGTTGTATTATGCGTTCAGACCTTTATTTTGAAACAAGCAAAACCGGATGTTTTCGTACTGCTGTAAATATGTTCATACCGTGTACAGTGAAGGTTAGTTGGTTAGAGTCTGAATGTATGTACGCAGTTTGTATATATTTTTCTTAACCAAGTTTATGAAAGAATGATTTTACCACGTTCAGTGCATGACTTTGATGTGTATGTGTTATGAATATTTAGTATAACAAAACCTATGTTACTGTCCTCTAGAGATGTGAATGTTTTTTTGTTAACAAATGTCTTTATATTTATGAATTGTGTGTTTTTAATTCACATACAGAGCCGTTTCTGATCATAATTAACCTTTTAGACGTAATATGTGTGGAAAGGTGACCTACTTTACCATGTCATAGACACACGGTGGGTTTACTGTACAACTGGAAAGACGTGTCAATAAAATGCATGTTAATGAAATGCCTAGGGGTGTTTTGTTGTAGCAAAAGAGGTAAATACACCAAAGTGTTACATAATTAAAAGTGAATTATGCCCATATTGTCTATATCTATATCCCATGCCAAAATATCAAATACAGTCTATAAGTGTGAAAGTGATTTTTGTGAGATTAGTTTCAAATGAATATTTCATGAAGGTGTTCTCACCCATTTTCATGATCATCCCTGGTAAAGAAGGTACAGGATCCCCAATTTGCTCAGTCAAAACAACAAATATAAACTACAAGTAGTTGTGCTGATAATGTTACAATATTCGTCTTTGAGTGACAAGACTATCTGTTAAGACTCTTCTTCAACAACTAACAATGCAACTAACAACACATTCCCAGAAGAACCGAGCAGACAATTTGTTCAGTTCCTCTAACATAAGTGATAGATGGTGTAAGTCATGCAATTTAACCTCATCACTCAAAAATAAACTAAATTAAAGTGCATTTCTTCACCCTACAACCTTCAGGTCCAAGTCTGGACCTCAAACCATTAAGCAACTTTTAGGTATCAAGCCATACCCAGGTATGTGTGCAATTTGAAACTGTAAAATGATATAAAATATGATGTGTAAGATATAATATGGTCATACAGTGATTTTTTCTATAGCCATGGAAGACGACATACAAGAGGAAGTGCGTTCACAGTTCAAAGACAGGGGACTGGGCGGCTGGCAGCTCTTGCAGCTGACTGCAGGCTCAGGTCTGGCGCTGTACGCCGTCTGGGCAGGAGTTTTGATGCCGGGGTTTCGCCGAGTACCACTCAAACTACAGGTGAGCTTTGAGGAGTGTGTCAGTATTAATGCAGCACATTATGAGTGATTTATCAGCACAATAACTGCTGCTGTGTTTCAGGTGCCGTATATGCCAGCGAGCAAAGCTCAAGTGTGTAACGTTATGACTCTGCTGAAGGGCAGATCTGGAGGCATCGCTGACCTGGGATCAGGTGACGGCAGGATTGTAAGTGATCCTCATACTTTTTCATTTCGTTTGGGGTCGGTAAGATTTTTGAAAGAAGAAAGTTTCTTCTGCTCACCTAGGCTGCGTTTATTTGTTCAAACACACAGTGAACAAAGTAATATTGTGAAATATTATTACAATTTAAAATAACTGTTTTCTATGTGAATATATTTTTAAATGTAATTTATTCCTGTGATCAAAGCTGAATTTTCAGTATCATTACTCCAGTCTTCAGTGTCACACGATCCTTCAGAAATCATTCTGATATGATGATTTGATGCTCAAGAAACATTTACGATTATTATCAATGATGAAAACAATTGTCAGGATTCTTTGAAGTTCAAAAGAACAGCATTTATTTAAAATAGAAATCTTCTGCAACATTATAGATGTCTTTACTGTCACTTCTGATCGATTTAATGTATACTTGCTGAATTTCTTTCAAAACATAAACCTTACTGGCCCCACACTTATGAATGGTAGTGTGTGTGCTTATGTGTCTGTTGTAAATGTGTGCAGGTGTTAGAAGCGTGTCATCAGGGTTTCTCTCCAGCAGTTGGTTATGAGCTCAATCCTTGGCTTCTTCGTCTTTCACGCTTTTATGCGTGGAGAGCTGGACACCACAGAAGTGTTTCATATCAGCGAGAGGACCTGTGGAAGGTATTGTGAACATCTAACCTAGACATTATACATCTTACCCCAACACCTGTATAATATATGCATGGTATATATATATATATATTTTTTTTTATGCATGGTATATATATATTAGGCGAGAGAGAGAGAGCGCGTTCAATTGATTAAAATAAAATAATTAATAAATTTTTTTTGCTCTAATTAATCATCATAAATTGCATATTAACATTATATTTTTATATTGTAATAATTTCTCATTGAATCTTCAAATAAATGTAGAAACAACATAAAGATGGTATATTTTAAATGTGTTTAATGGCATCCTTTTCCTAAGTACTATAAATAAAAGCCAGTATCACTGATACTGGTGTCTCTATTAAAAATATTTTTTTTTGTTCAATTTTAGCAATTAATTGTAGTCATTCAACATTATCAATTTTAACCTTTAATAGGCTTTAAAAATATATAACAACTTATAAGACCCCCTGTGGTGAAAATCAAGTTTTTAATGTTTAATGTCTATGTCGTGTTTTTAATATGCTTTAAGACAAACCATGTGCAAATTCATAAGTCAGCACCATTGCTGAGTATTTTATGTTTAAAACTGCAGTAAACCTGCGGTTTGAAATCGGTGGTGTTTGTGATGTCACAGACTACCTTGAAACCAATCACAGCAACGTGCCGGCAGGCTTTAGCATATCATTAACTATGACCGCTCTGAAGCAGGAAAGTCTCGAGAGAAGCCAGGTTATCCTGGTAAATGTTCTGTTGATATGAAAAACTGTGTAGATTTATTAATATAGCGAGTCTATTACGATGTTATGATGAACTATAAGCCTTTCTCCACGTTCTGAGTTGTTCAAAGTGTTTGTAAAGATACTGATTGTTAGAAGGCAGCTGTCTGACTCTCAGATGAAGAACAGGAACGGTGTGTGTAACATTAGCAACACATTATTAGCTGTTTGATAACGTAGCTGCGTGAGATTCTCCAGCTTTGTTGTTGTTGAGTAACTGAAGCGTGAGCTGTTAAAGCTCCGCCCTCTTTCCGCAGCAGCTCATTTGCATTTAAAGGGACACACACAAAAATTGTGTGTTTTTGCTCACACCCAAATAGGGGCAAATTTGACAAGCTAATAATAAATAAATGATCTGTGGGGTATTTTGAGCTTAAACTTCACAGACACATTCTGGGGACACCGTAGACTTATATTACATCTTGTAAAAGGGACATTTTAGGTCCCCTTTAAGCGACCTTCAAACCATCTTCACATAAATTATAAAATGAATATAGATTAATCCCTATTAAAGCTACAAAAGTTATTCAGTCAAGAGCAGTGAGTTATTTTATCTTTTGTTCTTTAATTAACATTAGTGACTGACTGCAGCAGGTTTACCTGAGGCATGTGACGCAGATCTGACATGCATTCAATTTCCTCAAAACACATTACGTTTATTTAAGACTTTTTAAAATCATTTAAGACTGTGCTTGCGAAAATACTCTGCAAAAACGGGCATTTTGACATAATTGTGTGAGAGAGGGCATTTCGGGTCAGTCAGGTGACGTCACAGACAGTGCTCCAGTTCAGATTTGAGTTCTCTGTTGTGTCTTTTCATGCTTGATTGGTTTAAAAGCACTTGAATGAATGAGAGCGTGATTATATAATATAACACAGCCAAAGGATGACAGGAAAAAATGGATGCGGAGTTAATTACAAAATTAACGTGTTAATATTGACAGTTGATGTTCAGAATATTGAATATTCTGAACATCTAAACACTTAAAATACTATATTATACTCAAACAGATTCTCTCATACAATACACTATCCTACATTCTTATACACCTTTCTCATACAGAAGCAAGATATGATATTGTGTGTAATATATGTGCGTTTGTGTTTTTGAATGTGTTTTCCAGGTCGATCTCTCAACATATAAAAATATCACAGTATTTCTGGCCCCTAGTGTGGTAAGTCCCACAGTGATTTCTAAATCAGTCTAAATCTTTTAAAGTAAAAAAGTGAAAGTGACGTGAAGGCCAAGTGTGGTAACCCATGCTTTTAACCCATCCAAGTTAGTGCATAATAAGAAGTAATAGACTTTATTCAATCCATTTGTGCATTTGCATCATATTATTGAGTCTAAAGGCCTCATTTACCGTGTATTGTGTGTTTATCAGTTAAGTCTTTTACAAAAGAAGCTGCTGGCTGAGCTCCCTGAAGACGCTTTGATTGTGGCGGGACGCTTTCCGTTTCCTGATTGGACAGCGTGCAAAGTCGAGGGTGATGGTGCAGACAGAGCGTGGGCCTATCACATTCAAGAACTGAGACAACACTACTAGTCACAAGATACAAGTGTCTCCTGATGAGTAATATATTTTAAAAAATCTTTATTTTAGCTTGCTTTTTATATTCATTTTATGTTTTGCAGACTTGTTTAATGCACACAGAATGTTTTTAAAACTGTATGAACTATATCATATTTATTGTGCTCTGCCTTAAGCGAAACAACTCGTAAGATGTCGAAAACAAAGTCAGTGCTCGTGGGTGTTCCCTAAAGGGTTCAAACCCGTGGATCACTTCCTGTTTCTTAAAGTGACCTAGATAATGTCATGTCTTTCAAGTGTTTCTCTTTTACAGAAAAAAAGGAAATAAACCTCATTTATTGTGAGTCATCTTTAGTTAATGTACTGTTAGTGAAGTGCATGTTTCTGAATGTTTACCATACAGTCTGCAGCAGTCTTACTCAACATGTACTTGGGTTGCATAATGTGAAGTCGCTGAGCAAACCACATTAAACAATGAGCAAGAGAATGGCAAGCTCTTCCCTTTGTGACTGACTGATTCTCACAATTCAGAAGTACATCAACCTGCAAAAACACCAAAAAGTACCAAAGCTTTTTATGGTATTACAATGTGGTTTTGGCCATTTGGTCTATGCTGATATAAATATATAGTAGTCAACATTTGAAGTGGATCAAAACCTTTTATCATAGTTGTCCTAAAACCTTCTTCTTAGAACAACTTTGATGGACTTTATATATATATATATATTACATTGTAATGGTAGCAAGTTAGAAGTACTCAAACTACATGTATTTAACATCACAAATATTTGAGGAAAAGTATCTTGATACTCCAAGTGTCCGCGGCATTTAAAAGATTAAAAAAAGCCCTGCTTTAGAGGATGCAGCATGTGTAATAATGAGGCAATACCTGCACACAAAGTGCATACTGTACTCAACAAGTGTCTTGTTGCGGCCGGTTTCATCCGGCCCGATTAAGATTTCACTTCCGGTAGTTTAATGGGCTGAGTACACTGGGAGGCAAAAGCACTTAGTAACTAGTTCCTATTACTGTTTACTGTAAATGATCTTCCTCAAGGGGCGCTTGACGGATCGCAACGCCGAATCCCCTATTGAGACACATTCAAATCTCAGAATGATTTATGTGCTATTGGAGATATTTTCATAAGATAAAGTATAATCATTTAATTAAAATTATTACAACTATACATGCCTGACATGCTAATCGAAATTCTCCATCTGAATTCTCTATAAACTTATTTAAAGGACAAGTCAGATTAGTAATCACGAACGACTGTGACTGGTACATTCTGACCAGCGCTGAGAAAAGTAACGCGTGTCACGTGACAACGACGTCTAAAGTGAAAGTAAACGTCGTTTAAAATGAAACTCCTTTTTAAAATTGTTATCTAATGTCCTGCAATTCATTTTACAACGTTTAAGAAGATTTTGGTATGACGTGTGCTGTGTAGGTTGATATCCTTTGTTCTAAATAAATAAATAAAATAAATAAATAAATGAACAGGAAAACAAGCAAGCAATTAAATACATGCGCATTACATTTATTTATATTTATACATTTCGCAGGACTGAACCCATGACCTCGTTGTTGACAGCATCATGCTCTACAGCTAAAAAAAATGTAAATCAAGTATTTAAAAAAAATTAATACTACTACTAATTATTATTATTATTATGATATTAAAGTCGGGATAAGGTACATTATTAGCTTCCAGACTAAAAAAAAACAAAACAAAAAAAACAAACATATTTTTTTTTGTTACATGTTTTCAGAGCTTTTATGTTTGTAATTCGCATTACATTTATATTTTTTCCATTTCGCAGGACTGAACCCATGACCTCGTTGTTGCTAGCGTCATGCTCTACTAGTACTACTACTAATAATAATTTTAATTATTATTATAATAAAGTCNGGGTACAATATTAGCTGCCAGACTAAAAAAAAAAAAACATAAATTTTTTTGTTACATGTTTTCAGAGCTTTTGTTTGTTGTTTGTTCCAAAAGCTTTACTCATAATTTAAAGTGATTTATAACATGGAAAAAAATGTTTTGCAAAGAGCCCACTTCTTCTTAAGTTTATGATTTTTTCATAATAAAACAAATAATTGCAGAATATAGCTATTGTTCGAACCATCTCTCCTGACCAATTAGAGACAACGTCCACTCTTTAAGCCCCGCCCATTTGAGTACATCAGTCCTCCACGCTCCTTGCCGTTCTACCCTTCCATTTCTACTTCTATGAGGAAGATGTCACTTCCGGTAGGTTAATGGGCAGAGGAGAGGAAGCTACGAGAGGCCTGCACGAAAAGAGCGATCCCACTAACCCAAGGAGTGGCTCTGTCAGGCTTTTGAGGGCTCAAATTAAAGCACCGAGTCCCCCACAGCGCTACCACCACCCGAGACGTGAAGAATAGAGTCCCGACATATTTGTAAGACCGCTGTTTTGTGGACCTTCTCTCTGTTTCGCAGTAGTCTTACGGTCTGTCTCCGTGTATCCGGGCAGCGTCAGTTCCAGTCTCGTGCTAGATCAACAATAATAACAAGTGTCCCGGAGCCCGAGCCCGGGGTCCACCGGGCGTGTGCGGGACAGTGATGCAGGGTGTCGGTGCTTCCAGAAGGTGAAACACAAAGGCCCCAGAGGAAGCATGAGCGAGCAGATCCAGATTCATCTCGTATTATAGCCGCGTAGAAGCTCAGAGCCCGGGCATGGTGAGTCAATATTAAAGCATATGTATATGTATAACACACTAACTTGTGTATTTGATCCATATTTTATCTTATGCAATCGAAAATAGTAAACTTTCTATATATCTGCACCAGTGCCTGGAGGCTGCGTTGGTTTTTAAGCGTCTTTATCTCTAAATGATCATATGACATTGTGTTTGAAGCATTGATTTAATTTAAGCACCTGTCAAAAACACTGTGTAATTAATGTGTGTGTTTCCTCAATATGATGTCTTATGGTAGACAGACATATCAGTCATAGATCTGTCAGATAACATCAGGCACATCAAATGCATAAGCTGTTCTGTCATTAAGGGATGATACCAGGTGATATTCACACACAAATGACACCCAGCAAAGCTCCTGTGTGTTGCATGTAACGGTGTCCCTTTGAGTTCATGACAGTCTGAACGGCATGAGGAAATCAGAGGCATTCTTCTGACGTCACTGTGGAGCAACACGCAACATGTTGTGACTCATACAAAGAATTCAGAACCCCGAGCATCATCATCATCATCATCAGCCCACTTCCTGTATTCGTCTTCCACTCTTTTTTTACTTTTCAGTGCATGTTCTCACACTTTTAATGTGCGATGAGTATTTTGAGGCTGAGAGTGCTCTGAAAAAAGGAACTTGTTGAGAGAAAGCAACTTGATGTGTCACGCTTAGTCTTTAAGGGTTAATGCAGAACTAAAAACGGAATAAATTAACCCCCTCAAGATCAGTGTTTTCATACTTTTCTCATTCTCGTGATGGTCCAAATACATTTAGGAGAAAATATATTTTTTTTCTAGGTGTTTTTGTCCTTTCACCCCAAAACAATGTTGTATTAACAACAAAACAACACACTTTTTAAATAAAAAAATTTATAAAAAATAAGACAAAAGTCAGTCATGCATGACATGAGGGTAATTAAAGGAACAATATGTAAGATTTTTGGACTAAAATATATCCAAAACCACTAGAACAATGTTATATATTTTGTTGACTTGTGTACTTACATTATCCCGGATGTTTCCAAGAAGGTTTAAATCCAGAGAAATAAGCAATTTTAACCAGGACACGGACCGTGTGTGTGCGTCGCCTATCAATGACATCATACCCGCGTTACCCTCGATTTCCGGTTTTATTTTGTAGAAACAATGGAAACACCAAAGACGCTTTAGTATATTATGTGTTTTATTAGACAGGTGAGCAACAGTTTGGATACATTCATCGACAGAAAACTAATCATGTTATATAGCCCAATACTGTAATTCTTAATGTTTAAATATAATTTTCTTGATTTACCGCGAGTACCATGTTTTACCATAACTAATATCGATCTAGCTTACTGCAGTGTGCAACAAGTGTCTCATAGCAGCCGTCGAGTGAACTTACAGAGTACATAGATGCAAACTCCTCACCTTTAGGTGAGAATTCACCTTTTTGAGATCAAAATAGGTCACCTACGAGATTCGTGTAGATCTGATGAGAATGCGTTTTGGGGAGGGAGGAAGGGGGGTCTGAGAGGACAGTCTTTGGACAGGGTCACGGTGAATGAAATCATGAGAATCACGCCTTCTCAGTTGTCAACTCCGACATCCTGGCTTAGCACCATACGCAACGCGCCTGGAAAGAGTGAATTCACGACGGATGAGAGTCATCTGCGCTAGGTCTGCCCGCATGCCTTAACGTAAGAATCTCGTAAAGTAGTGTTATGATAACCTTCATTTAATTGGCGTAAGTATCGATATGTAAAGCTCGGGCCTGTTAATAAGCCTGACTTGTTGTGATTTCCACTGTTTTGTTATTTCCACTTAATCAAACATACTTTTTATTATTCTAAATACATATACATTCCAAATATTTGTATAGCGCTACTAAAATAGCCATTTTGCCAACGAATACAACTTTAGTTGAACTCTACTATACTACTCATAAGTAAATATTAAATATAGCTATAATATAAATAGTTTTTTTGGGGGGGAGGTGGGTATGGGATGTCTCTTATCTTTCTCACCTTTTTCCCCCCTGATGTGTTTGCATCCCTGAGAGTAGCATTATAACAACTTTCAACACACAAATGTGTCTAATATGATAAACGGTAGTGATGGGAAACCGAGGCTTTCTGAAGCGTTTGAGGCTTTTATCAAATTGTGCCGGAAAACGGTTCATTACTTGAAGCTTTTAACACAGTGCGCATTAGCGACATCTGGTGGTCAGACTTGTTTTCTCCACCATATCTAAATCATTGCGGTTTGAAAAAGCACGTAACCAAAGCTTCGGAAGTCCGTGACATATAGAATCACTCTTGTCTTGAATCAGTTCTATCTAATCTGATGTAATCTCATCTAAATTAATTTGTGACAATGAGACCACCACTCGTTTCATTCGTAACCTGGTCAATAGAGTCACATGTTGATCAATAATATAAAATATACAATGACGTGAGTAGTTAAAATATTTTGGATGAGCTGTTTAACCCTAATGTTCTGTTAAGGTCTTTAAGACCCCAGCAATAAAACATGATTAAATGCATTTTCCTTTTATGCATCAGGTGAAGCGCCAATTTTTTCAAACCAGCTGTCTCGACTTTCCGATACTGCATGACGTTCGAAGCTTCAAACGTCATCAGTCACGTGGTATTGTAATTTCGATACAAGCATCGCTACAGTGTGTGATTCAATAGTGCTTTGAAAACTGAGCATAGGAGCCCCAGTATCAACCGTCCCATCACTAATAAACAGCGCTGCGTTACCTCACATACGCTTGACCAGAAGAAGCGGAAGCAATGACTGCGGCTTAATAAAAGTACCGCTGCTCTCGAGACGTGTGTCGCGTTTTGAATAAGTGACCTCTAGTGGCGAAAATTACATATTGTGCCTTTATTGACAAACTTGATTTTTGAGTGAATGCTCCCTTTTATAAGTAAAAGATGAGCTGTTAACATCTCCACACAACATAAGTTACAACAACAGCAGCAGCAGCATAAATAAAGCCATCAAACCATAAAACAATGCATTATTCATGCTGCAATGCATGCTGGGAGCTTGCAAATCAGTTGTGAAAACATTTGAGGAATATATTGGTTAGTCTAAAATGGGACTTTATATATATTGACAGGTAAAATCCTTGTATTCTGGATTTACAGTTCATATATGCGATAGAGATGTGTTTGATGCATTGTATGGTTGCATTAAAAGTTCAGACTGAAATGCCTTATCTTGTCATATCTCATCTTTCTCTTCTGCCCTTCCCCCGTCTCTGTCTCTCTCTCTCTTCTGCAGGCGTCAGAGGAGTCCTCCTTACGGGCTCTGGAGAGTCTTATGACAGAGTTTTTTCACAGCTGCACCACCAATGATCGCAAGAGAGAGATCGGTGAGCATATGCCTGCCACATACTCTGGCCTTAACACTCTTATCACTTCCTGATTTGCAGAGTCATCGTTTGTGCTGTACTTATCTAAATACGCAGTCACATGTTCATATCATTAGACGTCTTATTTCCTCTTATGAAATGAAAGCGTACTGAAATGTTAACGTGATTACCTACATTCACTTCAATGATGCCTGTTTGGTGTTCACAAATTGTGAGGTGTGATGTGCTAGAAGTATGATATTTGCTGTTAAATGACAGGACAAGTAACAACAAGTGTAAACTGTGGTAAAGTCTGTCAAACTTTGCACTGTTTCTGTCTGTGTGTAGCACCTTCGACTCTGCAGATTCGTCTGAAGTAGCCCAGTGTTCGAAATGAGCAGCTGAAGTTTATTTTGAACAAGAAACTTGATAATTTTAGTCTGACCTGAACTGTTTGAGGCACATTTCTGCTCCATTTATTGTATATCGCTCATTTCATATGCAAAGAAGGCCTTTACACAAACGTTTTTAGAAGGAGCTTTTCTGCTTTTTTTTTTTTTTTACGTTCAACTTTCTTTAGTGTGTGTAAAAGGTCTGCAAAGTTACAAGTCACTCCAGAGGGAGTTATTCTCTATCAGTAACACTGTTTTCTTCCGGGAACGAACACATCACAATATTCCTCATTTAAATAATTCCCGCCTAGACGTACGCAAAATAAAGGGACGAGGCCTGGTTGAGTTAGTTAGTAGTGTGTTGAAACTCGCGGTTATGATAAGGGGTGTGACATTTCCCTAACACGCTCGAAGCAGTTGACCAATCACAGCACACTGTTCCAGTTGACCAGTCAGAGCACATTGAGCTTTTCAGAAGGAGGAGCTTAATAGAGATAGAAACTAAACAGAGCGATACTGACAGACTGGGAAGAGAGGTGCTGCAACCGGGTGTGCCTCATACGTCCTGAAAAGTGAAGCTGCGGGCTCTTTGATCGCCCCCTGGAGGCTGGATGCAGTGCAAGTCATTAACCTCGCCCTCTCAATGCAGACGAATGAGACTTAAGTTAAAACATAAAAATAAATTATGCTTCAAATAAAATTTTCCGAAAGATGGTTTTGGTCATTTAAGGTAGTTGTTATCACGCTGATTTATATTCAATTGTTCGTTTTTGTGATAAGTTTGATTTTAGCTAGCAATTTGGTGCGATAGAAACGGGGCGTGTCGTCGTGATCCACAGTTGATTGACAGCTTGTCTGAGGACTGTCGGGGCTTTGAGGGGAGATTCAAGATATATAACTAACTATTAATTTTCAATTTCTGTGTTATTTCACAGCGACAAAATGAGCTGTTCAGCAGTAAACTGTACTAACTGACCTACAGGATCTGGCGGATATCTGAGCTTTTCTCTGTAACGTTAAATGTGGGCTTCATAAGCTAATTAATAAACATTATTAGTTAAGATAACACACCTAACGTTAGAATTGACGGGGAAAAAAAGCAGGTGATCGTTATCTGGCAGTTACTAATTATTTTTATGGGTATATTAGCAGGATAAAACCAATGATAGCCTATTCTAATTAATTATAAAGCACTGTCTACAGCAGTCGATCTCCTGTAACGTTAGTCTAACCCTTTATTTAAAATGGCAGGACCGTTTCTGACATTTTATAGTTGTTTCTAGTGGCATATTATATTGAGTTTATCTACTGAATTTGCTGTTTCAAAAATATTATTACAGAATAGCATATTATTTTATAGGTAGGATTTTAAATTGTGTATATAGCGTATTTAAAATACATCAATGATGACGCAGTCGTCTGGGCGGAAGTTTGATACCGCGACTCCGCCTCCGGGCTCCACTGACGATTCCTTCTGCGCATGCCCAGGCTCCAAACTTTTTTTTTTGACGTTTTTGCATAACGTGTCAGCGCCCATCGGCGTCCGTTTTGGCTTCAGTTCAGTAGAATGGAAGGAAGCGGCGTCGCGTCGTCCATCTTTTTTTACAGTCTATGGCTGCAACAATGGAGAATATGTGAAAAATAATGTTTTTGTTTTTTTTTTACATTTAAGAATGATAACCTATTCTAGTAGACACTAAAATCAAGACTTTGAAAAAAGGGCATAAAATAATAAGGCACAGCAGCGCAGAAACATCTAATGCTTAGAAAAAGACTGTAAAGTATGAATATTGTTGGTTCTGTGATTAAATTGCTTATGTTCTTTTATTGTAAGTCACTTTAGGTCAAAGCGTCAGCTGAATGCAATGGAAAATGCTCATGAAAAACTAAATTCTGACTGTTTTGATGCAACAAAGATTTTAAAATTTATCAGGGAACCTTTAATAAAAATTAATTATCATGTGACCCCCTTTAAGGTTAGGAATGTGTCTAAAAACTGTTATATTTTGTGGGTAGAGACCACATTCGTGACATTTATACTTTCTCTTGACTTTCGTAAAATGCTTGGTATTTGGGTTTGTTTGGGAGCATTTGGCCAAAGATTTAGTCCAAATCCTGTGCCAAAACATGGTTCTTTGAAACTCAGGACATGCACTTCAATGTATGATCAATGTACATTTCTCAGCAGTGATATTTTTGGAGAAAGTAACTCTTTGTGAAACTGGTCAAGCTAAATTGATGACGCGTGAATCAGACCCAGAATAAGTCACGCATTGCACCAGAAATGTTCAGTTTCTAAGTCCAGGGTTGATGGTATGTAAGAGCTCAACACATGATGGCTCATGTTATATTATTTAACTTTTTTGTAAATGTATTATTGATTTTCTATTAGGAACAGTCCAACGAAATATGATGACAATTCATCCATTTGAAATGGCTTGATTTATGTCAATTTCTACTTTATACTTGACTCCATAATTATAAATTTAGTCCATAATGCAATACTAAAAATAAAATAAAGTGTGAATGAGATTTTTACTGAAGCTTTTTATCACATTAATGCATGTGGAAGTCAAGTGTGCTTGTTGTCTTAGTAGAGCCTACATCTATACAAACTTTGACACTCTTCACACCATGTTTTCAGACAAAAACAAATGTTAAAAACTATCAGATGCGGTTCAGTTTCTCAGTTCCTAATTGTCATGAGAGGTGTTCTTTAAAATGTTGTCATAACAAAAATCTGCCATATATAATGGACGGAAACGTAGTGTTGGTGGTGTCAGTGTTTAAGTGTTCACTTCTAAGGGAACACAACACGCATATTGATTTAAAAAAAAAAGTTTAGATAAATGCATCTGTCAAAGTAATGTAAGCAATGAAGTAGCTCTTCCTAACAAACATACTGTAATTTGAGCTCTGCTGGTTTTTTAAATGCTCATCAATTTTGGTGTGCAACAAAGCAATGTTTTCTTTTTCATGCAAATGTGCGAAACTCTGTGTACAAGGAGCATTTGTTAAAGGGATAGTTCACACAAAAATGAAAATTCTTTCATTATTTATTCACCCTCAAGTTGTTCAAAATCTGTATAAATTTCTTTGTTCTGTTAAACACAAAGGAAGATATTTTTAAGAAAGTTTGTAACCAGGCCACTTTGGGGCACCATTGACTTCCATAGTAGGAAAAAAACTACTATGGAAGTCAATGGTGCCCCAAAACTGTTCAGCTTAACACATTCTTCACAAGAGCTCCAGTTGTGGGACCATCCTTCATTTATACTTTACAGAAGATGTTCCTTTGTCTGTGTGGAAGTATCTTGTATAAGCCCTTTTCATTGCATTTGAGTTAAAATGCTTGTTCATCTTTGAAGGAAGTTTCTGATGAGTGTTTGTTTGGTGTTAATGGCAACAAACCTGACTAAACATTTTGACTAAACATTTTAATGACTTCCACTATTTGCTTTGTTTCAATTAGGTAAGGATGTGTTTTGTAATGACTGTTTTGTGGTGTTGTTTATTGCAGAAGAGCTGCTGAACAGTTTTGCGGAGCAGCCCGGCTCATGGAGGCACTGCCTCTACTTCCTCTCTAACAGCAGAAATGAATATGTCATGATGTACAGCCTTACTGTGTTTGAGGTAAGATTAACCCTTCAGTTCATTATCTTTATCTTTTGTAGATTCATTTTATGTAAATTGCCAAGTCCATGTTCATGTCATACACTAATGTTCAAAAGTTTGGAGTTGGTACAATTTTTTTTTGATTGATTTTACATTTTTTTTTTTCCTTTTCTGTTCACCAAGGCTGCATTTATTTAATAAAAAATACAGTAAAAACAATAATATTGTGAAATATTATTACAATTTAAAATAACTGCTTTCTATTTGAATATATTGTAAAATGTGATTTATTTCTGTGATCAAAGCTGAATTTTCAGCATCATTACTCCAGTCTTCAGTGTCACATGATCCTTCAGAAATCATTCTAATATGTGACACAGGAGTAAGGACCACAAAACCAGTCATAAGGGTAAATTTTTTTGAAATTGATATTTATACATCTGAAAGCTGAATAAATAAGCAAATTGATGCATGGTTTGTTAGGACAATATTTGGCCGAGATACAACTATTTGAAAGTCTGGAATCTGAGGGTGCAAAAAAATCAAAATATTGAGAAAATCGCCTTTAAAGTTGTTCAAATTAAATTAAGTTCTTAACAATGCATATCCATTTTTTATATATTTACAGTAGGAAATGTACAAAATATCTTCATGGAACATGATCTCTACTTAATATCCTAATGTTTAAAAAAAAAATCGTTAATTTTGACCCATACAGTGTATTGTTGGCTATTGCTACAAATATACCCGTGCGACTTATGACTGGTTTTGTGGTCCAGTGTCTCATATATTTGATGATTGATTTGATTTCTGATTATTATCAGTGTTGAAAACAGTTGTGCTGCCTAATATAAAAATATATTTATATATAGTTTAAAAGCATTTTTCTGAAATAGAAATCTTTTCTAACATTAAAAGTGATAGTAAAGACATTTATAATCAATTGAATGCATTCTTGTCGAATAAAGGTATTTAATTTATTTCATATTTATTTCATTTATTTTCATCTTACTGACCCTAAACTTTTAAACGGTAGTGTATTTCACTAGCGGTCAAAAAAAAGAAAAAAAAAGAGAGAGATTAATTTATCCTTTTAGGATTTTTTACTTTTTGTAAAATTAAATCTGGATTTAAACATTCTTGGAAACATTTGGGATAATGTAAGTACACAAGTCAACAAAATATATAACATTGTTCTAGTAATTTTCGGATATTTTAATAAAAAAAAATTACATATTGTGCCTTTAAGGGGAATTGGCAGGATAATATTACAATGCAAATAAACACACCTCAATGGTACTAAAATAGGCTTAATTTAAAATACAACATATGATCTGGATCTGTTTGTGTGATTCTCCCTAAAATACATTACAAAATATGAGTGCAGACATCGTCCGCTGTGTTTAAGATATGAGATGTGACAATCAATTTGTCGGCCCCTCTCTGCAGAATCTCGTGAACAAGATGTGGGTTGGTGTAGCCAGTCAGGACAAAGCAGAACTTCGTAGCTGCTTGCCTAAGCTTCTGCTATCCCAGCATGCACTGCTGCCCTTCTTCATCAGAAACAAACTCTGTAAAGTCATCGTTGACATTGGACGCCAGGACTGGCCCATGTTCTACCATGACTTCTTCAGCAACACCTTACAGGTACTTGTTGTTCTTTATTATTTACTACTGTTACTATTAAATAATATTAAAATGAACTGAACGGGCTCCATCTTTTGTGGTTTGTGTTGTAGTTAGTGCAGTCGCCGTCTCTAGCGCCGCTGGGTTTGGTTTTGCTCAAGATGACCTCAGAAGAGCTGGTCTGTCCCAGAGAAGACCTGAGCGTCGCTCGTAAAGAGGAGCTGAAGAAACTCCTGCTGGATCAGATCCCCACCGTACTGAACCTTCTGACTGGTGAGACACTCATAACTCATTAATTGAAAGTATATGCGGGTGTAACTGTTTATTAAACACTGGAGCCTGTTTATGTGCTCCGATTAGGCTTGCAGTTCATTTTTAACGGCTCTCTTTTTCTTGCAGGTATTCTGGAGACAGTATGGGATAAACACAGTGTTACAGTCACCACTCCCCCTCCATCCCCCACATCAAGAGAGTCAGGTGAGCTTCTGCTTTGCCCCGCCCCCTTTTGTCATTGGGACATTTTAGTGTTAGCCTTCACGTGCTTTTGAAAAGTCCTGATTATGAACTCGTCGTGTTCAAGTGCTTTATCAGAAAGAATAGGAATCAAGGAGAATGTCTGTTTTCTTGGGCAAATCTTATTGAAACCAATTTAATTTTGAATAAATTTGTAGCGTCCCAATCATATAAACATTCATTACGTTATCTAGTTAGTCAGCTTGTTGATGATTCTGGAATTTCAGTGAAATACATGCTTTTTTCGCTGTGTATGAAACATATAGTATGCTTCAAATGGTTATTCATATATCTAAAAATACAGTACTTTAACACAGGACAAGGTAATGTAGCTGTTTTGGAAAAAAAAAAAAGCAGCAATTGTTCTATGGCATGTCTAACTTTGAAACTCGAGTATCAAATTTTAGATCTGAGTTTCCCAGTAGTAAATAAGGCTTGAGAGAGCATTCATGCCCAATTTCTGACTAGGAATCTTGTATTTACGATAATTCCGATAGCATGTGAAGGCAGCATTACTCAAAGTTCACTCAACTAACAATAGCAAAGCAAACAAAACCAGCAGCCGTTTGGGTTGTCGATAGGATGTGAGATTAATCGTAATTGATTTTCAATCTGGATTTTGGCTTCCAACGTTTATGAAAACAAGATACTCGTGGTAAAATTATTATTGTGCCGCTGCCGCATTCTGTCCTGCGCTCTTTCCTTTCCTTCACATGCTTTCGGGCTTTCGTTCCTCCCTAAAAGTCCAAACTTAATATCCAAATCGGATGAATAAGTGAGTGTTGTAAAATGTTGCTAAACTGTGGGATGTTTGATATTAAACAGTGTTATTAAAAGCGCATTAATCCCAAAAGAGACACTGTTCCCCAGGTGGCTTTCTGTGTGCGCTCTGAGTTGGAGCCGAATGCAGATAAGCAAATGGACTTCGGCTACTCGCCTAAACGCATACACACAAAAATGTCAAAATGCCTTTTTGGAGAGTATTCATGAAAACACAGTGGGTTATGTCTGAAGATAATGTAAAACGATTAAGAAAAAAACATACATGTAACAGTATATTAGATCTGTGCATTAGCTCTTAAAGCATTAGTTGACTTCAGAATTAAAATTTCCTGATAATTTGCTCACCCCCATGTCATCCAAGATGTTTACGTCTTTCTTTCTTCAGTCGAAAAGAAATTAATATTGTTTGATAAATATTCCAGGATTTTTCTCCATATAGTGTTCAACGGGTTGAAGGTCTAAACTGCAGTTTCAGTGCAGCTTCAAAGGGCTCTACACAATCCCAGCCCAGGAATAAGGG
Source organism: Anabarilius grahami (assembly GCA_003731715.1). Lineage (NCBI taxonomy): Eukaryota > Metazoa > Chordata > Actinopteri > Cypriniformes > Xenocyprididae > Anabarilius > Anabarilius grahami. The sequence continues at coordinate 140,151 of RJVU01077530.1, forward strand.
TCTTGTCTAGTGAAATAATAGGTCATTTAAAAAAAAGTACTTTTTAACCACAACTGCTTGTCTTGCACTGCTCTGCGATGCACCACGCATTATGTAATCATTTATGAAAGCCGTAGGTAGGAAGTACTGATCCACTGTCTACAGAGCGAACGTGCAAAGACTAAGTCAAACACCCTTTACAAAAAAAGGATACAACAATGATGTTGGACGATTTTATAGTTTGAGGAGAAATTGCTTTCCAATGTGATTGTCAAGCGTGGCGCATTGCANCTTTTTAACCACAACTGCTTGTCTTGCACTGCTCGGCGATGCACCACGCATTATGTAATCACGTTGGAAAGCCGTAGGTAGGAAGTACTGATCCACTGTCTACAGAGCGAACATGCAAAGACTAAGTCAAACACCCTTTACAAAAAAAGGATACAACAATGATGTTGGACGATTTTATAGTTTGAGGAGAAATTGCTTTCCAATGTGATTGTCAAGCGTGGCGCATTGCAGAGCAGTGCAAGACGAGCATTTGTGGTTAAAAAGTTTGACCGATCGTTTCAAATGACAAAGGAAAATCCCTCATATCGTGAAAAAAGAGTTTGATCATATCACCTACCAATAATTCTGTTAAATAATAATGATTGAAAAAATTATTTTTTTTGTGATGTTGCAGTTTTCCAAGCACAACACAGTGAGACTAGTGAATGTAGGACAGCTTCTTTATTATTACTCCAATGAAAAAAGTAATAATTTTTAATTGTTATATAAAAAGAAATTTACAAACAAATTACAAACAATACAACAAATACTATAGAGATACAAATTAAATAAACTTGTTTTTCAGATACAGTAGGTTTATTTACCATGTATACATTTATTTAACATCTTTTATTGTTTTATTAACATTAATGACAAATATAGGCTACGGTCCTTTTAAGACCGAATTCATGGGTACTGACACATATCCTTCTTTTCACCCAAATGTTTACGTCCACTTAAGCCATAACCGACTGTACTTACGTGAGATACTCCACACGATGGACATTTTGACAACTATATGTGCATTTGACCATTCAGGCGCGAGGAGAACTGATCATGCGCTGTCTGAGAGAACTGAGATCACGCGCAAGAAAGAGAGAGAGTGCGTGAGAGAGAGAGAGCGCTTCTGGTCTGCGTCATTCAGCGCGATTCCGCCTACCGAATTGTGAATGAAAGCATGCAGTTCGCAATGTGTGGCATCAGTAATTTTGAAGTATTTCCACACCTCTGAGGCTGACATTGTTTCTGCTGCTGCCGCCGGTGTCTCTGTGCATGGACAATTCTGTCAGTTACGTCACGTGAGGTATCGGTCTTTGGTATCGGGGGTATTTTTACGAGTACAAGTACATGAGCTTGGTATTGGGCCCGATACCGATAGTAGTATCCGTATCGGTGCATCGCTAATTTCAATATTGACCAAAAATAATTGTGATTATGAGTTTTGCCATTATCGAGCAGCCCTAGTCATCAACCGGTACTGATAAACACAAAATGGTCCGTCACTAGTAGAAGCATGCCAGTAAATGATTGTTGTATTAATTTTTTTTTCTCATGTTCTGTAGGTGTTTTGGGGGGCAACAGCACACCGATGATCCTGGAAGCTGAAAGTGCCGCTCTGTGTCTGCTAGCGCTGGAATGTTTGGCTCATCTCTTTAGCTGGATCCCTCTCTCCTCTTCTATCACTCCATCCCTCCTCGCTTCTATTTTTCATTTTGCTCGCTTTGGGTGCCAGCAGCCAATCAAAACGAAACCTCTGCCCACTTCGAATGGAGACTCCGCCCCTGGAAGTCACCCAGCCAATGGCGGCGATGGACACGGCAGGACTGGTCAGATGGTGGGCCACGCCGATCGTGCCAGGCTGGGCGTCATGGCCATGAACTGTATTAACGAGTTAATGTGCAAAAACTGCGTCCCCGTGGACTTTGAGGAGTTTCTGCTTCGCATGTTTCAACAGACGTTCTACCTACTTCAAAGACTCACAAATACACACTCGCACACCAACACACACACTATCAAAAGCAGGTTGCAAGAATTAGATGAAAGGTAAGAGATATAGATGCACTTGCTTCAAACATTTAACTCATTGATGCTGCTGCTTTTTAACCCTCTCCATCTGTCTGTCTCTCTCAGCTATGTGGAAAAGTTCACCGATTTCCTCAGGCTGTTTGTTAGTGTTCATCTGCGGAGGATTGAATCTAATGCCCAGTTTCCTCTAGTGGAATTTCTAGCTTTGCTCTTCAAATACACCTTTAACCAGGTAAAACACCTTCATTCAATGTTCCTGGAAGCATCAATTCTAACACACCATATTCATGTCTAATGCTCTTTCCTTTTTCTGTACTTTAATTACCCAGACTTTCCTTGTTCCTCTCATTTTTGACACAATCACCCTCCTTTTTTGTTTTTGATCATAATTTAATGCACAAACTGGTTTGGGGTATTTTCATTAATGGTTTCCTGTTAATAGTTGAGTTTCTGTTTAAAAAGACTAGACTTGAAGAATACTTTTTTTTTTTACTCTCCCCAATGGCTGCATCAATAATGTCATGTTCAGTATTAAACCACAAGATGTGCTTTATCATGACTAACATTAAAGGGGTCATGTCTTTTGACATGCAATAGTTTTTTTGTACTATCAAAGCATCCTGTAAGTTTCAGAACTCAACCTCCTTTTCAAAGCTTTTTTTGAAAGCAAACTCTGAAAACAACTTTGTCACTTTCTGACGTAATAGTGCACCTCTGCAGAATCAAATCAATGCGTTCTACATCATTGCGTCTTAAGAGAGAAGAGAGATACAGTGGACTACTTGACAAAAAATAACATGGATCCTAATGCTAGGAACGTGCTTATTTATTTTTGTCCTAATGTCTCCGTAGAGGATTATTTGATTGTTCGGTACATTTCATTGTGGTTTCTTTGGTAAATCGATTGCAATTTCGGCGCAGGATTTGCAAACAGACTTATTGTAAGATATAGACAGTAATGCCACAACAAGTAATCTGGTTTAATTCTAATGCCTGATCTGTGACATTGATAATTCATGTACAGTCAGACGTTCTTTGTCTCTCAATCGTCTATTGCTGTTTATGTGTCAGTAAATCAAGCCAGTGACTAAACGATCGATTTCACATTGTTTAGTAGCATGAAAATAATCTGTTATTTAAAGGAACACTCCACTTTTTTTTGAAAATAGGCTCATTTTCCAACTCCCCTAGAATTAAACAGTTGAGTTTTACCGTTTTCGAATCCATTCAGCCGATCTCCGGGTCTGGCGGTACCACTTTTAGCATAGCTTAGCATAGTTCATTGAATCTGATTAGACCGTTAGCATCTCGCTCAAAAATGCGAGACACACAGACACACAGCTTGAGTTTAACAGTGACTGGACTCTTGCCAAAACTCCCATTATAATCAATGATGCTGTCTACACTGCACAATGAATCTCTTATTTACAGTGTGTTTGCTCTGTTAGTTATAATGAAAGCATTCATGAGAGTGCAGAAATCCAGATGCAATGATGAGATCACTGCTTTCATGCGCTCAACAGTCGTGTCTGACATTTACGACAATGCTTGCAACCTTTAATCCTTTAATGCGATGGGAGTAGATCTCAATATAATGTATAATCCACACTTTTCACCATTCATTAATCTCGACAGCTGTAAAAGTTAAAAACATAAAGTATTCAAGAGAGTTCCACATGCAATACTTCATGTGCAAATTTCTTATGCAAAGATGTTAGCCAATCACAGAAGTGGGCGTTTACATTGAAGTCTCACAGCAGACACGCCCCTTAAAACAGGAAGGCTAAATCAGGGAAGAAAATGGGCTTTTATTTGAAAGTTATGACAGGTTTTGATTTAAAAATCCTAACATTATAAGTACACTTCAGGAAACCTAAACTAAAAAATGCAATTCATGAGCACTTTAAATAGAGGGTGGATCATCTCTAAAGTTCTTAAACTTGAAATTTTTGTGCATCTTTTCATTTAAACGTCTGTTTAATTTGTTGTAGCCGAGTCACGAGGGTTACCTGGCCTGTCTTGACATCTGGAGTATATTCCTGGACTACCTGACCACCAAGATCCGAAGCCGATTGGCTGACAGAGACAGTGTCATTAACAGGTCTGTGGACTCAAGTGAAATTGTGTGAATTGAGTTTGTTTTATATAGGTTGCTGAAGCATTGAACATTGTTGTATTTCTGTGTGTGACCAGGTATAAAGATGCTCTAGTTCTGCTGCTGCGTGAAGTTCTTAACAGGATCCAGTTCAGGTTAAATCAGAGTCAACTAGAAGAACTCGACGATGAGACCCTCGATGATGATGTAAGAATCAAACATACACGCATGGTTATAGTAGCTAAAGCATCAATTTTTTTTGCTCAATTTTTGGAACTCTTTCCCCTGTGGTCTCTATAGCAACAGACGGAATGGCAACGGTACCTGCGTCAGAGTTTGGAAGTGGTTGCCAGGGTGATGGAACTGCTGCCGTCCCAGACCTTTTCTGTTCTGGTAGGTGTATATGAGTGGGTGAACATGCAACACTCTCTCTCTCTCTTTGTACTGAAAAACAATCGACTCTTCATTGGCAATTCTAATAAGTGTTTAATATGGAAGCAAATCTGATTTAAGTGAGTCTCGGTGAAGCCCAAAGCGTTCATAGAGGACTTATCATTTTAAATCATGTTTTGCTGTAATCCACATGAGTATTAGTGTTGTCTCTCAGTATAAATGTTTAATCAAAACCCAGTTTATTTATGTACATGGTATGAATGCACAAAATAAATATGTATAAATATTGGTTGATTTTACCAATGGCTGGCCATCCATCCATCCATCCATCCAGTCGTTCCATCCCTCCATCCATCAATCTACCCATTTGTCCATCCGTCCATCCATCCATCAATCAATCTACCCATTTGTCCAGCCATCTATCCGTCCCTCCGTCCGTCCATCCCTCCCTCCATCCCTCCCTCCATCCATCCATCCATCAATCTACCCATTTGTCCAGCCAGCCATCTATCCATCCCTCCGTCCGTCCATCCCTCCCTCCATCCATCCATCCATCAATCTACCCATTTGTCCAGCCAGCCCATCTATCCATCCATCCATCCATCAGTCTGTCCATTCGTCCGTCTGCCCATCCGTCCATCCGACCATCCATTTGACCATCCTTTCGGTCCATCCAACAATCTACCACTTGTCCATCCGTCCGTCCATCCATCCATCAATCTACCCATTTGTCCAGCCATCTATCCATCGTCCATCCATCAGTCTGTCCATCCCTGTCCATTCGTCCATCCATCCGTCTACCCATTTGTCCGTCCGTCCGTCCATTCATCCATCCATCCATCCATCAATCTACCCATTTGTCCTTCTGTCCATCCATCTATCCGTCCGTCCATCCATCCATTCATCCATTCACCCATTTGTCCGTTCGTCCATCCGTCCATCCATTCATCTACCCATTTGTCAGGCCATCTATCCGTCCGTCCATCCATCCATCCATCAGTCTACCCATTTGTCCAGCCATCTATCCATCCGTCCATCCATCCGACCATCCATTTGACCATCCATTCCATCCATCCGTTTGTCCGTCCGTCCATCAATCTACCACTTGTCCATCCGTCCATCCATCTATCTATCCATCCATCCATCCATCAATCTACCCATTTGTCCAGCCATCTATCCGTCCATCCATCCATCAGTCTGTCCATTCGTCCGTCCATTCGTCCATCTATCCATCCATCCGTCCATCATCAATCAACCCGTTTGTCCGTCTGTCCATCCATCCATCAATTTACCCATTTGTCCGTCTGTCCATCCATCCATCTATCCATCCATCCGTCCATCATCAATCAACCCGTTTGTCCGTCTGTCCATCCATCCATCTATCCATCCATTCAACCCATTCCATCCATCCAGTTGTTCCATCTATCGAACATTTTTCCCTTTATTAATTGCACTAAATTTGCATGTTAAATGACGTCCATGATAGTGTATAATGACTAAAGCATGTGTGTGTGTTTAGTTTCCGGTGCTTCAGGAGGATCTGGATGTTTATCTTGGGCTGCAGCAGTTTATCGTGAGATCAGGATCAAGTGAGTTTCTCTTCACATTTATCAGTTTTATAGATGGTAGCTTTGTTCAAAACCTGTATCGCTGCACACCCAGATAATAACACATTTTAGTTGCAAATGCAGTTCCAAACAAAATTATTATATGAATTGTTTTGGCCAAACTATTTGTCTTTAAAAATGCAATCCCAGCATGCATTCCAACAAGCTCATTAAAAAAATTCCATGTCATTTTCACTCAGTATCCAAATGTTACTGTATGTCTTAATCAGCTGAAGCATGAAGGGGAATTTGATGGAAATATGATATCCTTGACAAATTTCCTTGTTCTTCAGGCTATACTGTTTGTTTTTCCTTTTGCTATCTGACTTCCTTCTATCAAATATCTTGTATAAATAATTTGCTGCGATAGCATGGGGAATTTTATTTTTTGACCTGTGACTATAATAATCAGCCCATGTAAGCGGGCTTATTTGACTAACAGTGTACAACTACAGAAAAGATGAAATATAAAGTAGGAAGTTCTACATGAACTACTGTTCAAAAGTTTAGGGTTGGTAAGATTTTTTTTTTAAATGCTTTTAAATGAAGCTCTACCAAGACTGCAAAGTACAGTAAATACAGTAGTAATGTGAAATAGTACTATTTAAAATATCTGTTTTCTTGAATATTGTAAAATGTAATTTTATTCCTGATCAAAGCTGAATTTTCAGCATCATTACTCCAGTCTTCAATGTCACATGATCATTCAGAAATCATTCTAATATGATGATTTGATGATCAAGACACATTTATGATTATTATCAATGTTGAAAACAGTTGTGCTGCTTCATATTTTTGTGGAAACTGTGATGCATAAATGTCTTTACTGATGCTTTCAGTCAATTTAATGCAGTCTTGCTGAATAAAAGTGTTAATTTAATCTTACTGACCCTAAACTTTTGAACCTTCCATTGGTTGCTTTAGCACTTACTCACTCACTCAACCTATATTTATAGACTTGAGAATTTAAGCAGTATCTGGCCTTTAAATGTTCACCCTGATGTTTTTTTGGTGGCAGTTCTGTTCTCATGTGGCTTGTGAGCTGTTGTCAGCTGTTGAGTGGTTTTGCACTTCTCTCTCTGTGTGAACAGGTCGCAGGCTGAACATCACAGCGGAGGCCGACTGCAGAAGACTGCACTGCGCTCTCAGAGACCTGAGCTCTCTGCTGCAGGCCGTGGGACGCCTGGCTGAGTTCTTCACAGGGGACGTTTTCACCGGCCGCTTTAACGACGCTCTCGCCATCGTGCAGAGGTCAGTTCCTGATTCCCAATTCCTCATTTAACAACGACTCTACCTCCTTATGTGTGTACTTTAATGTCCTCTGTATTTGCTTGTTTTATGCTATGTTTTAATACACTAAATTATTAGTGGTCTTTTTGCAAAGTCAAGAATTGCTTCTATTGGTTTGAATATGTTAGAGATTTATCATTAATTCTCTGTTTTGCTGTGTTGTGTAGTATGCTTCACTGTAGTATAACAGTGGGCTCTACTATAATAAGTTTTCATGCTTGAATGTTCAAAAAACATTATTTTTCACATATTTGTCATTGTTGCAGCACCTATCTTCCCAGTCTGTCAGTATCGCTCTGTTTAGTTCCTGTCTCTATGAAGCTTTGTAACTTTGCAGACCTTTTTAATGGCCAAACAGCAACATTACACACTAAAGAAAGTTGAACGTGTAACAAAAAGCATAATAGGACCCATTTAATATACTGTATACTCAAAAAACGAATAACTCTTTATCTTACTAAACAAATGATTACAAATTTTACTGTGTGAACTTGTGCAGACTGTCCAAATAAAAAAACTAAACCCCAAAGTAAACTAAAGTCATTTTTTCAAAAAGCAAAGGTTTTGGTTTTACTTTCTCAAGTGGAATGTATTTCCCTGTTGACGCCTATGCTGCGCGTGAAAGTAATATGCAAATAAATATCATGTTATTCATTTAGGAATTAATAGCTTGAAATGTTAATACAGATTGATTTGATTTTTTTGTCAGATGTAAATAACTGACTGAAATATGTGATGTTTAATTCTTGGAAATCGTTTCTCTTCTCAGATTGGTGGAGGTGTCGTGTTACGGTTCTCAGATCAGCCTGTACGATGTAGAGATGGCTGTTCCTTTAGTGCTCAAACCAGATCTTATAGATGTGTAAGTAGTCATAAACACTCTTCAATATGTTATTTGATGGCACATTCAATTAAATGTGAATGGTTTTATGATAATACCTAATAAGCGTTGGCTCTGTTTTGCAGCCACGCGCAGTCATTGGCTGCTCTGCAGGCGTATTCTCATTGGCTGGCTCAGTTCTGCGGGGAGGTGCAGCGACAACAAGATCAAACGCAGTTTGTCGATCTCATCAGGTCCAGCATGGCCGCCACGACCCCTCTCATCAATCCCAAGGTCACTTGATTTTTATGAGTGGTTACTTAAATGCTCATTTAAAGAGAAAATACTGAAGACAATATGTATAATTTACTAGTACTAAAATGTGTAATAATAACAATATGGATATATATTTTACTGCACACTGTATAATTTATTACAATTAAGAGGTCAGTCAATATTGGATTTTGCTGATATCAGGAGAACTATGGAAGTTTCCGCCATGAAATAAAAAAAAGTTTAAAAATTCAATTGCGACTTAATTTAAGGTGTTGTAATTACACGTTACTACATGTACGTACTTGTAATTATGCATAACTTACTGTTATTACTATAGTAACTAATTAACCCCAAACCACATCCTAACCATAACTCTATAGCAAGCACTTGTAGTTAATTAATATTACTCAGTACTTATATGAGTAAGTACAATGTGACTACGTCACCTTAAAATAGTGTAACTCTTTTTATCTCACAATTCTGACTCACAATTAAATGAGAAAATTCTGACTTTTTCCCCCTCAGAATTGTGAGATATAAACTCAGAATTGCAAGGAAAGATAAAATTGTGAGATAAAACGTAGCAATTACCTTTATTTATTCTGTGGCAGAAGCAAGCTTCCATATTAACAGATTATTGTGCCGATGCTAGTAAAATATATCTATTGAATGTGTTAATGTTCTTGGTCTTTCCTTATTGTGACCGGGTGGCCCAAAGACAAGTTACAATAGTTTGTTTAAACTGTATCTGGCATTTAATTATTGTGTAACCAATATACCAATAATATCCAGAAATATGAGAGACTTTTTTAACTGTTTTTCTTTCTTTCTTTTTTTCTTTTTTTGCCATCCACCGCCAGCATTTTATAAATTTTTTTTGATAATTTTCACAAAACTTTGATGGCCCTCAGAATATTTTGTTGTATGAATATCTGAACATGCAAAAGAAAAAGAACTGAACCATTCAAAAAAAAAAATAATAATAATTTATAGCTTCATGCATTTATTTATTTATTTTTTATTTTTTTGTTAACTCTTGAATGTGGGCAAGTTTCATGGGGAAAAAAAGCAATATTTTGAACAAAAAGCTGAGAAAATCATCTCTTTTGATCTGGAGGTTTTGAACTCTTTCAGAAGTTGAGTAATAGCGCCCCCTACTGTATAAAGTGAAAACACTGAAAGCTGGAAAATTCGGTCAATGGCAGGGAAAGAGTTCATTATACACAAGCCTGAAATACACCGGGACTCTTATATTGAAATGTCTATGCTTTGCATATTTTATCTACCTCATCTGTTTAAATGAGCAGCAGGAAACAGTACTCTTACAACCATCTACAACATATTACAATATAACCACCGTAAAATAAACATTGTCATAATTTATTCAGCCATGGCGTCATTATAAGGTTTTTAGTAGCAATGTTTTTATATATATATAACTATATTTGTCAGGTTGTCTTGAAATTGAAGCGTTTCTCGCTGCTGTGAGGTCTACAGTAGATTTTTAGATTAAACCGTCTTCAGTTTTACCGGTTATTCTTCATACTTTGTGTTTGATAAACACTAATCTGACTGATCTCCGTGTGTCACAGGTTCCAGAGAAGTTGCTGTTATCTGCGTGCCATCTCCTGGTCTCCATGTCGACCACCGTGCGACCGGTGTTCCTGGTGTCATTGCCGGCGGTGCAGAATATTTTCAACCTGATCACAGAGAATCATAACCACAGATTACCTCAGGAGGTGTGTGTGTGTGTGTGTGTGTGGGTTTATATTGGTCCGACAGCGTGGCATGCTTTGTACTTGAATCTGTGTTTGTTTGTGATGTAATGTTTGATGTTTTTTCCTCAAGGCCCACGTCCTCGTGTGTCGAGCTCTGTCCAACATGTTGTTGCTGCCGTGGCCCAGCCTACCAGAGGCGGAGCAGCAGTGGCCGAACCGTTCATCCAATCACGCGCGGCTTCTCAGCAGTCTGACACAGCAGTACCGCCTCCTGCCCCGCCCACCTGACCATCACCCCAACAGTAAGAGCAACAGATCAATACTGATAGTGCTTATTTACAGCAAAAGCTAATATTATAGTTATCATTATAGTTAATATTATAGTTAAGTCATTGTACTTACTCATATAAGTACTGAGTAATATTAATTAACTACAACTACTTACTAGAGGGTTAGGGTTAGGGTTTAGTTTAGGGTTAGTTACTTGTAATAATGCATAATTTACTGTTATCATGATAGTAAGTACATGAAGTAATGTGTAACTACAACACCTTAAATAAAGCGTTACCATTAAAAAGTCGCAATTGCCTTTTTGATAATTTTTTTTTTTATTATTATTCCATGGCGGAAACAAACTTCCATAGTTTTCTTGATATCAGCAAAATCCAATATTAATTGCTAACTATAGTAATGACAGTAAATTATGCATAATTACAAGTAATTAACCCAAACCCTAACCCTGTAACTATGTCACCTTAAAATAGTGTTACCAAATTTTGATTTGACCANCAGTCTGACACAGCAGTACCGCCTCCTGCCCCGCCCACCTGACCATCACCCCAACAGTAAGAGCAACAGATCAATACTGATAGTGCTTATTTACAGCAATAGCTAATATTATAGTTATCATTATAGTTAATATTATAGTTAAGTCATTGTACTTACTCATATAAGTACTCAGTAATATTAATTAACTACAACTACTTACTAGAGGGTTAGGGTTTAGTTTAGGGTTAGTTACTTGTAATTATGCATAATTTACTGTTATCACGATAGTAAGTACATGTAGTAATGTGTAACTACAACACCTTAAATAAAGCGTTACCATTAACGAGTCGCAATTGCCTTTTAAAAAAAATTTTTTTTTTATTATTCCATAGCAGAAAAACAAACTTCCATAGTTTTCTTTATCAGCAAAATCCAATGTTAATTGCTAACTATAGTAATGACAGTAAATTATGCATAATTACAAGTATTTAACCCAAACCAAACCCTAACCCTGTAACTACGTCACCTTAAAATAGTTACCAAATTTTGATTTGTTGACCATATCATTTTTTTTTTTTTTACATCATCTTTTAAAAGTGATCCATATTTGATATCTGCATTTATACTATACACTTGGCGAAACAACCCAAGGTAGACGTACTGACCTGGAAAAGCTTAGGGTGAAAAGGAAGTAAAAATGGCACAATTTTCAATGGATGCAGACGAAATTTGCGTTCTTTAAAGGTCAGCAAAACATTGGGTTGCGCCATTTAAAAGAGTCATGTGATCGTGGTTGGTGTCCACCTGAGATGACGACTTGACGTCATTCGACACTGTTGCTTTTTCAATGATGAACTGGCATTGACGGGAATATCCGATCTGTCCGCCTACATGGCAGACGCAAATGCACAAATCTGATTCATATCATATTTATTTCCACATGAATGAGGTCTGAAACCAATCTGAGAATATCGGAATCCATGTGCTTTTTTCCTGTTTTCACGTTCGTGGGACATATCCTCTGTGCCACAAAAAATTGGAATTTGGTCACTTGAACCATGTAATGTAAATGCGGCCTAAAAATAAAAAAATTACCGACCCCAAACTTTTTGAACGGTATTGTTTATTTATATATAGATTATTTAGATTTGGGTTTATTTATATATAGGTTGTTTTATTTATATATATATATAGGCCTGCTTTTAACCAGTTATTCTTCTTTAAAGTATTTTCAAAAATGATAATATTTGGAATAATAATGTGTCCCTCAGGTAAAGCGGTGATCCAGCAGACTCTGTGTGTGTTGAAGGATCTGGTGGACAGTATATCAGGAGAGGCCACCAAATCACGTCAGATCTGTTACCACAGCCTGCAGGAGTCTGTCCAGGTCTCGCTCGCGCTGTTCCCTCACTTCATCCAGCAGCCAGGTGAAAAATGATCACTTCATTAACAGCATCAGCGACTTCTTCAGAGGATCCATTGGACTGATTACGCATTTTCTCTCTCTCTCTCAGATGTGACGGACGAGATGCTGAGTTTCTTTCTCACGCTGTTTCAAGCGCTGCGTGTGCAGATGGGCGTGGCTTTCACGGAGCAGATCATTCAGACCTTCCTCAGCATGTTCACCAGGTGACCTCGGCTTCCTAACGTTCACTGATCAGTCATGTGTCACTGCGTATTGATGCTGACTGATCTTCATGTTCCTCAGGGAGCAGCTGGCGGTGAGCATCTTACAGGAGGGCAGCTCGGGGTCCAGAGTGGTTCAGAAGTTTCTCAAGATTCTGCAGGTAAAATAGACTAAAAAATAGAGTTTCAGTTATTAACCCTATAAAGCCTACTGTGTCATATTTGAGACACAAATTTCTGAGGCCTCTGAATTATAAAACTTGTAAACAATCTAGTCTGATATTTTATACTTTTCTAGCAAGTAAAAGGCCTTTTAGTATATTTCTAAAAATGTCCACCTTCAGGTTGCGGTTCATGTGTGTTGCTGTGAAATCTTTACTGAATTAAAAGTAAAAATTTATAATAAATAAAACTTTTAATATTGTCAGTAATATTTCAAGATGATCTCTTACTGGACAAGCAACTTAGGTTTACTTGATTGTTCATAAATCTTTTTTTTTCTTTAGAAAAATCATGTTAAAATGTATCAAATATGATACATCAGACTTTTGAGGAATTTTTGTTCCTCTCTCAATCATCATTTTGCATCGCATTGTGTTTTAAAACTACAGAGATATGATTGTAAAATGATATAAATGCTTTTTTGAAGACATTAGGAGATAAAGAGTGAAAACTGATGTTTGTTTATATGCATTTTATGTAAGTAGTCTGTTATACTGTTATAAAGATTTACATTAAAAGTTACTTTTTGACCATATAAATAACTCTGTTTGGGCTGCTGAATAAAATTTAAGTGTTTTTCCTTCAAGTATGAGCTCCATATTTTCACTATATCAGGTTATACGAGCCATAAAAGCCTGATGTATCAAATATGATACTCAAAAAGCACACATGCAAACTTTTATCAAAGTTTTTTTTTCTCTCTCTCTAAAGAGAGAACTATTATTTTATTATGTCAAGCATTAGAGGATTAAACATGCTGTTCCCTGTTTATCTTTGATTGTCTCAGGTTGTGGTTCAGGAGCCTGGTCAGACCTTCAAACCTCTGTTACCCAGCATCCTCAGCCTTTGTTTGGACCAGGTTTATCCAATAGTGGCAGAGGTACAGTATGAGACATGAATAACATGAATAAGACTTTTACTACTCATTACCACATATTTCATTAAGTGATATATTGTTACTATACCAGAATCTAGTTTTTACAACTTACTGATAATCCCATAATACATTTTGCACAATAGAAAGTCACATGATGAATCAGAGTTGATCGTGGCCAATACTCATTTGTAGACAGTGTACAGGGTCATACGTACAAAGATAAAACGCCATCAGGGTAACACATGACACTAAAATAATCCAATAAACATGAACACAAATAACACAAATGTAACACAACACTAATAACAAAAATCAGCTGTTTTTCACTGTAAATTATATAGTAATTCATACTTTTTTTCTTGCAAAAACCAACTTGGTTTACAAGTTAAATCCAAGTTATCTTACCATATATGGTGTACTATATATACTACAAAATATGGTAAAATAACTTGGATTTAACTTGTAAACCAAGTTGGTTTTACAGTAGCATTTTTCTGTAAAAATTGCAGACATTTTTAGTATGGAAACTACCTTGTATATGCTAATGTTCTGCATTGTAAACACTAATCATTGTCTAGCAGAAATACAAATACACAGTTAATACAGCATTTTACAGTTAATACACCATTTATGGAATTTTGCAGTATTTATTATAAATGATTTATTCCTGCATGTCATTATATTTACAATCAATTGATCCAATCAATCCCTGATGGACAAAATCAAGTCGCACCCTACTTGATAGAAAAGACCCTGGCAACTTGTGTTTCATGCTGACTCTGAAAGTTCTCTAACGTTCTTCTTTCTCAAAGCTCTTTTAATTTGCTCGTCTTCATCTCTGTGTTCTGTAATTCCCTGATCTTCATCTCCGTGTTCTGCAGCGTTCCTGTCCAGATGTGAAAGCGGAGATGTTTGAGCTGCTCTTCCAGATTCTTCATCAGAACTGGCGGTTCTTCTTCAAGAGCTCAGTGTTGAGCAGCGTACAGAGAACTGGAGCGGAAGAGCTCATGGAGAACCAAGCGCAGTTCACTGCTGCCATGCAGGTATGACATCTCTCACATCTCTTCCATGTGGAGCGGAGTTTCTGCCCTAACTAGACATTTTGTTGGTCGCTGCATTTAAATTTTTGTTTTATTATGTTTGGCAGTGTTACTTTAGTTTTATGATAGTTTTGATAATTTTTTGTATTAACTAAAAATATAAAAATAAAAGCTTTCATTTTATTTTTAGTAACTTAGTTATGCACTTTTTTTTCATTTTATCATCATTTATTTTATTAATATTGCTATTTAGGTTTAATTTATTTTTATTTCAGTGTTTTATTTTTTATACTCTTAATTTTAGTACTTCAGATTATTTGAATGTATTAATAAGGCAACATTTTTAACAGTTTTTTAACATAATTTCAACGGTTTTCGTATAGTATGTTTTTCATCTAATATTTATATTTAATTTAACTTATTGCAATTAACATAAATGTTTTTAATATTCAGTTTTATTTGACAGTAATAATCTCATTGGTACAAAAATCTTGTTCCACATTGCTGTATATGAATTTTTTGGGCTTTTTATTGTCTGACTGTTCCCAGAATCTCATTACATATGATTCACGAGTTGCAGATTAAATAGTGTTGCTGGAAACACTGTCATGTGTGATTCGTGTGTCTGAGTGTCGTGTCTTTGATTTGCAGGCATTTGGTCAGTCTTTCCTGCAGCCGGACATTCACATCTTCAAACAAAACTTGAGTTACCTGGAGGTCCTGAACACCAAACACAAGTTGTACCACAGGGTAAGACACACTGACTCACATTTGCTAAAATCAGATTATTGAATGTAATGAAGATACCACAGCTTTTTTGTTTCGACTATCTCCATAGAATTGATTTGCCAAAAAAAAAAAGTGCAATATTACCTAATTTGATGATGCTGAGTTCAAAAATCTCATCAAAAACATTATATACGAATCATATGATTCTAATATGAATGACGGAGTGTGTATGAGCCGCTTTCAATTGCTGAGCTGCAAGTTTTTATAATGTTTTCTCCATCGTTACAGTGGCAATGACAGGATTTCGCGAGTAGCAAGTAAACACAAAAGTGTTCCTTTTGCTGCTGTAAAACTGACAGAAATGGACGTTTGACTATGTCTTGTTGTCCAAAGAGGTGGACTTAAAGGATTTTGCAAAAAAGCNAAAAAAAAAAAAAAAAGGTTAAATACCAAGGAATTGACTAAAGTGACATTTTTGAAAATTAGGCATTTCAATAACTGACTAATAACCTTTTCATTGCCATTAAAGTGAACTTACTGAACCTAAACATATGAGCCTGGTAAAAAAAAAAAAATGCTCATTTAAAGGCAGGATAGGTTAAAAATGTATAAAAAACTTTTTTTCAAAATTTGTTTAAACTTTATTTATATATCAATACATAATTAAAATGTAAGTACTCTGAAAAAGAAAGTATAAAAATCGAGTGTCTGTAGACCTCTCACGACTGTTTTAAAGACAGCTCATTATTTCCATTCACTCCACCCCCTCCCTTCTGGGCTCCTTCCAAAGCCACGCCCCCAAAACACATGAACGCGTGACTCCGACCACTGAGCTGGAAGACGCATTATTTACCTGAGACGAGCGGAGAGGAAGGAGCACAGTGCATGTAGTGACATGTCAGAATCACATGTAATAAAAATAACTTTATAATTATGAAGATAAACAAACAAGATGTATTTTAGTACTCACTATCAAGCTAGCATATTGATATTGGTAAAGTTTAAAATATATATTTTTTGATTCGCTAACAAGAAAGTTATCTATAAGGCAAAGCTAAAAACAGGTTGCATGATATACGTTTTTCCATTACCATCATTTACACTGTGATGAAGATGAATTTCGTGTAAGATTCATAACATATACCTTGTTCTGCATGTAAGAGTTTCCACGATGAAAGCATTGTTGACTCTGATGAGGACTACTACGGCTCGCTAAGTAATGTTATGTTAGCTATATTACGCAGCTACGTGTGCTAATGACACATGAAAGATTTACCTGTCCAGCAGAAATAAAGCCATCAAGGAGTCACTTTTCAGCCCCTTGAGTTCCCTCAGTTCTCGTCATCGCTGGAAAGCCACGCCGATATTAACTCGCGTTTTATTTCTTTGTTTATCCAAAGACTTTTTGTTCATTGCCTTTTCTTGTACTGTTACTGTCTTCCTTTTTTTGCATAGGCCGGTACTGTGAATTTAGCTTGCTGTTTCTCTGCCATTGTTTTGGTATTCCTAGGATCCATGCCTCTTGAATTCCTCAAATCAAACATGCGCGCGCAAGTGGGCAGGTCATGTGTAGCAAAAGGGTGGTTGCCATGGTTGCGAGAGAGTGACAGTCGNCTTTAAAAGACATTTTAGACAAACTTTATATTTATTTATTTATATATATATATATATTTGTTTTTTAATCTGTAATTTTCTGTTGCCATTTGGATGTAGTAAAACACCCACAGATGTTGCAGAAAACATCTGGGTCGTATTTTTATTTTCTTCTGTCACTGATCATAATTCTAAACTTGAAACTAGGATTAGGCATGAAATAATGTCATGCATGTGAAAATCAGCTGAGAATTGAACAGATAATTGTAACCTGCCTCAGAGGAAGATCGGAATCATGGATAAAACAAGCCTTCTTTACCTTACAAATAGTTATTGAAAGCAAAAATGCCAAGAAATACACATTATATTTTGTGTGCTAGAGCAAGTTTTGGAACCAGCATGCCAAAATTAGTAAGAAACAAGTATTGTATTTCATTCAGCAAATATGATGCAGGGCGGTGGAATCAAATGGCAAACTGTGCTGTGGTTTGGTTAGTGATGTGTGGTCGTGTGTGGATTTCAGAAGCTGTTCCGGAACTCCATGCTGTTCCACTTCATAAACGTTCTTCTGCAAGTCCTCCTGCACAAGAGTCACGACCTCCTCCAGGATGACATCACGCTGGCGCTCTACAACATGGCGGCTGTGGATTTCCAAGCGTTCTACTCTTCCTTCTTGCCAGAGTTTCTCAATGGCTGCCAAGGCCTCGACCCACACCAACGCACAACGCTTGCCCGAAACTTCACGCCAGAGAGGGTGAGTGAACGGGACTGATGTGATTAAGGGGTTAGTTCACCCAAAAATAAAAATAATGTAATTTATTACTCACCCTCATGTCGTTCCACACCCGTAAGACCTTTGTTAATCTTTGGAACGCAAATTAAGATATTTTTGATTAAATCCGATGGCTCCGTGAGGCCTCCATAGCCAGCAATGACATTTCCTCTCTCAAGATCCATAAAGGTACTAAAAACATATTTAAATCAGTTCATGTGAGTACAGTGGTTCTATCTTAATATTATAAAGTAACGAGAATATTTTTGGTGCGCCAAAAAAACTAAATAACGACTTATATAGTGATGGCCGATTTCAAAACACTACTNGTGATTTAAAGGGTTAGTTCACCCAAAAATGAAAATTCTGTCATTTATTACTCACCCTCATGTCGTTCCACACCTGTAAGACCTTTGTTAATCTTTGGAACGCAAATTAAGATATTTTTGATGAAATCCGATGGCTCCGTGAGGCCTACATAGCCAGCAATGACATTTCCTCTCTCAAGATCCATAAAGGTACAAAAAACATCTAAATCAGTTCATGTGAGTACAGTGGTTCAATATTAATATTATAAAGTAATGAGAATATTTTTGGTTCGCCAAAAAAACAAAATAACGACTTATATAGTGATGGCCGATTTCAAAACACTGCTTCAATATTTGGATCACGTGTCAAACCGCCAAACTCCTGAAATCACGTGACTCCTGGACTTTGAACCGCTGATTCATAACGCTCCGAAGCTTCCTGAAGCATTGTTTTGAAATCGGCCATCACTATATAAGTCGTTTTGTTTTTTTGGCGCACCAAAACTATTCTTGTCACTTTTTAATATTAATATTGAGCCACTGTACTCGCATGAACTGATTTAATTATGTTTTTAGTACATTAATAGATCTTGAGAGAGGAAATGTCATTGCTGGCTATGCAGGCCTCACTGAGCCATCGGATTTCATCAAAAATAACATAATTTGCATTCCGAAGATAACAAAGGTCTTACAGGTGTAGAACGACATGAGGGTGAGTAATAAATGACAGAATTTGCAATTTTGGGTGAAGTAACCCTTTAATACCTGAAGCTCTAATTACTTGCGTGTTTTTTACGAATGTGAAGGGTTGGAACATTTTCAGCTTGTATACTGTTTACATGTGCGTCGGCGGTGCTTTTCATACAAATGCTTTGTATAGTTTGGTCTCTAACTGAAACAAATATGCTTGTTGTATTCTATGCCTTTTCAATGACACAAGTCTATCTGTTATGTATGATGATTTTACAGATTACATTTTTATGTTAAAGCAGTTCTTTTTTCATGCTATGAAAATAGAACACTTGTTAATTGATGGTCATATTCCCTATATTCACTGTATAGCCAAGCTTCTTTATATATTTTTCCTTCTCTTTCTTTGGAGTTTATAGTGAAATATGACCAGGACATTTTAAGCCAAGTTTTGTCAGATTCACAAAACCTGGGCTGGATGAAGTCATGGGTGCAGTCATGCAGCATGAACCGTCTTCATGTTTTAACATGCAAGTCACATCTTTTTTGTTTTTGTCTTTTCCACCCCTCACAGGACCTGCCGTCGTTTTCTCAGGGAGTGTATCGTATCGTGAACGATCTGCGCTTCTACAGACTGTGCAATGGAAGCCTTCCACCGGGAACGCTGAAATTATAGCAGCACATCACACCTGCCACACAGCCAAACCACGGCCCACCTTCTTAAGGACGCGGATCGCTGCTTCAGTGGTCATGTGTTGCCTTTCGCCACGGGCCAGCCTGTGATCTCAGTGGCGGCGTGTTCTGAGAGCTGCAGGGCTTCTATCGTCAGCTTGTTTTATGTTTATTTCAGCTAGATTTTACACGTTGCCAATGATCAAGAGGCCAAAGTTGGATGTTCTACAGCTGCTGTCGAGAAACTCGTCCAAAATCAGCTGATGCGGTTAAAGGCGCTGCAGTTTGGGTTCCACTGTTGGGTTTATTTAAATCTGAGCAGTGCTTTCCCCATTACGTGTTGTTTTAAAAGGACTGGTGTAACTGAAAGCACACTTATTTTGTTGAAATGAACGGATGCAGTGGTGTAGAGTTAAAGGAACACATCTCAAGACGGCTTCCTGTGGATTTTCATACGGGCTGTTGAGTTCGGAATGGTTTTAAAGTGAACGGGTGCAACGCAGAGCACTGAATTTTTCTTTCTCTTAAATGTCTGGTTTTATTGGGCTCTCCCTGTTTCCACGGGGATGGGCTCTCACATCTTTTTCATATCATTCCATCCTGATCCAGGAGAAGCAAACCTTCAATAAAGTTTTATAATGAAATACATTCTTTGTCTTTCTCGTTTTGTTACTGTACGAGTTCTCTTGTTTTCTCACACAAGGGCTACATGATTTGTATTTAAACCATTTAATTTAATTTAAACCATTAATACTATTTAATTGATGGTGGTAATTGTGGGTAATCGTACCTTCCTAAGCAATCAATGCAGTTTTCAGGTTTCAGACCCCTCCTTCTGAAAAGCACAATGTTCTATCTCAACCAGGCCTGGCCCCCTCTTTTCTTTTTTTTTTTACGTATGCCTTGAGCGGGAATTATTTAAATGAGGAATATTGTGACGTGTTTGTTCCCAGAAGAAAACTCAAGACTACAATGGAGGTGTTTCTGGGAGTTACTGAAATAGAGAATAACTCCCTTTGGAGTGACTTTGTGCTTTTGTAACTTTTAAAAATGTGTAAAATCATAAGTGAGAATCTATTTACCAATGGGGTAAGAAAAATAATTCTAGGTGTTCTTTGAGAACTTGTCTTANTTTGTTCCCAGAAGAAAACTCTAAGACTACAATGGAGGTGTTTCTGGGAGTTACTGAAATAGAGAATAACTCCCTTTGGAGTGACTTTGTGCTTTTGTAACTTTTAAAAATGTGTAAAATCATAAGTGAGAATCTATTTACCAATGGGGTAAGAAAAATAATTCTAGGTGTTCTTTGAGAACTTGTCTTAATATATTATGTAATTTTTCTTCAACAAATATTTTTTGTATTTGTTAGAAAAGAGGACAAAAACACTGATTAAGCAAATGATTTTTGCAATGTGTATATGAATTAACATAGCGTGCTCCTTTCTTTTTTTTTATTCACTTACCTTTCCCCAGGTTTCTCAATGACCCAATGGTGGGGTTAGTAGACTTCTTACCCCCCATAGATGACTCTAAACACAGTCGCTTTCCACTCTTGTAGGTCTGTTGAAAATTTTCAAAAGGATTTTGAGCAGTCAGAGTCAGGATCTTACATCTTCTGTTGTGAGTTTGCTAAAATACACAAGTTGAAGTTTTAACTACCTGGGGTGGAATAGCATGGAGCTGTTTTTGTATCCTGTTTTTTCACCAAAAGTAAATGAGATCGGAAAATTGCTAATCTCAGGTTTTTCCAGGGTATCAAGTCCCTGGTGAAATATGTCGGAAGATCTCTCAGGATGATTGGATACATCCTCATTCTTGTTTTGCATATTCCTCATATTTTCCATCGTTTTCCAAGAGACCTTCAAGTCCGACCCAGAGTGTTTTGGCTCCATGCTCAATACAATGATTATACTCTACACCGGTCTATTACACCAGCAGAGACAATTGTATGGTACAGATATTTTTGCATGTGTTTAAATTAAAGTTAAAAATGAGGATCATTTATTTTACCATGTATTTTGAAAACACATTTCTTGTATATGTTAATATTAGCATAATCCTTGTCATATAGGCTACATCATTGAATAAAACAAACTGCCTATTGGACCGTCTCAAGTCTCTGGCCCCAGGCAATCCTTATTGTTGTCTTTCCTGTAAATTATTATTAGTTTTACTTTTGTTTTTTAAGGCGATGTGCCCACAAATTGCATTATCATTTTTTCAAAAAACAATTGTAAGTTTGATCCAGGCAGTGAGAAGGTGAGAAGACATCAAGGTTATAACAAAATTCTAATCCTTTAAGCCTTTTGCTGACCACATTCCCTTTAACTGAACATGTTCACATTCAGGAGTTGGATCAGGAAGATCAAGTGTTGCCGATCAAGGAGACAGATGAGCACTTTGTCATTTACTGGATATCTCAAGAATGGATACTGTATAGATAGGCTATTCATATACAGTAGAGCATTGGTTTGATTCTCAAATTAATTGACAAAATGTGTTCCGTACCTTGAATGCATTAGTGTTAGTTGCTTTGGATTGAAGCGTAAGGGAAAATCCATAAATGAATGAGGAGTGTGCCTTGCAGTAACTTCTTGGACAAAGGGATGAGATGATGTACTCCAAAACTTACCCTATGATTTAAGTATAGATTTATGTATAAAATACTTTTACATTATTAAAAGATGTGTGTGAATGTCATTTGGTCATAATTATATTTCCAGCGTTATTAAACATCTTTCAAACGGGTCATTCTACAGAAACGTCCACTTTTCTGTCCCTAGCCTTTACAGAAATATTACACTTGATTAAACACTTTAGGATTACATTTTTTATATATATTTTAATATGAAACAATGTTATTTGAACAATTACACCTTCTTGAGCCATCAATGTGGCAATATTTGTTTTTTAATTAATTATAATAATTCCAAGCACCACAGAAGCTCTCGTCCCCACAGCCATGCACAGAGGGAAAGTGCTTTATTTTGAGCTCAGGAACAGGTTTTTCTACCATTTCAAATACAATAATGTATGCATAACTATCAAATATATAATGTAAATGACATAAAGAAACAAATACTAAATAAATATAAAATATATAAAATGAATGTAGTGGTCCCCTGGTGTTGTGTCACTGGTGTTACCGTTACAGTTTTTCTCCATTGGTTTGGCTCATTTCTTGAAACAGAAATTACATTCTCAAAACAACATGGACAAAACTCCAAACCACTTGACAATTGTTCACAACAGAATTGATTTTCTCATTCATTTCATCAAATTGCAAATGTTTAAGTACATGTCTCAATGTCTCAGTACATCTTTGCAAATGATTAAGTACAGATAGCCTACATTTAGCACAATTTCCAAGTGAATAGATCTTGTTGATCTAAACTGATTGTTGATTCTCAGTCTAATGGTTGTTTGTTTCAAAACGTGTCAGTGTAATTTCATTGTGTAAGTCATTACATGCACAATAGTCTGTTCAATTGTCAAAATTAGTCAAGAACATAATACCATGAATACCATATATGAATCCTTGGAACACTTGATAAATTTATTACAGCAATTGACAGTCAGGTGAACTTGACTAACATGTAACATGTAAGTCAGTTACTGGTTGTCCATCATTATAACCTTTTTACAATTAAGCAGTGCTTCCCAAACTTTTTTGGCTTCAGTACCCACTTTACCTGATTTGTGTATCCAGGTAATCCAGGTATGAAAGTATTTGATTTATCTGACTTCATTTTGCCTAAAAACTGCAGCTTACTGTATGATGCAATTATCATTATAATCCTTATTTTGAAGAATATAACATACAATAAGAAAAAGGGTCAAAGAGCTGCAATTAGTGCCTCCCATGTAAATCTATCTAATACTGTGGGTTTTACTGTAACATTTCAGTAAGTCTAGTCATTGATGATTTTCTCCCTCCCCTTTCTGTCAAATACCCCCTGTAGTACCTCTGCATAGGGGTACATGTACCCCAGGTTTGGAACCACTGGAGTAGTGGCCAGTAGTATACTGAACTTGTGGAGAACAAAGAACATTCCTGTGTAATTGTCTGTAACTGTAGTGTATGACTCTTCTGTATGACTGATTTGATGTTTTCTTTTTTTACGCTATTGTAGAGAATAATGGCATTGGAAGGAAACGAGCGACCAGTGAAGAACTGTTAGTTGTGAAACTCCAGCTTTATTTACAGCACTGTAGGCTGCATATAATTTTCATT
>RJVU01077530.1:164926-187061 GCA_003731715.1 Anabarilius grahami
TCTAAGTACATGTCTCAATGTCTCAGTACATCTTTGCAAATGATTAAGTACAGGTAGCCTACATTTAGCACAATTTCCAAGTGAATAGATCTTGTTGATCTAAACTGATTGTTGATTCTCAGTCTAATGGTTGTTTTTTTCCAAAACGTGTAAGCTTAATTTCATTGTGTAAGTCATTACATGCACAATAGTCTGTTCAATTGTCAAAATTAGTCAAGAACATAATACCATGAATACCATATATGAATCCTTGGAACATTTGATAAATTTATTACAGCAATTGACAGTCAGGTGAACTTGACTAACATGTAACATGTAAGTCAGTTACTGGTTGTCCATCATTATAACCTTTTTACAATTAAGCAGTGCTTCCCAAACTTTTATGGCTTCAGTACCCACTTTACCTGATTTGTGTATCCAGGTAATCCAGGTATGAAAGTATTTGATTTATATGACTTCATTTTGCCTAAAAACTGCAGCTTACTGTATGATGCAATTATCATTATAATCCTTATTTTGAAGAATATAACATACAATAAGAAAAAGAGTCAAAGAGCTGCAATTAGTGCCTCCCATGTAAATCGATCTAATACTGTGGGTTTTACTGTAACATTTCAGTAAGTCTAGTCATTGATGATTTTCTCCCTCCCCTTTCTGTCAAATACCCCCTGTAGTACCTCTGCATAGGGTTACATGTACCCCAGGTTTGGAACCACTGGAGTAGTGGCCAGTATTATACTGAACTTGTGGAGAACATAGAACATTCCTATGTAATTGTCTGTAACTGTAGTGTATGACTCTTCTGTATGACTGATTTGATGTTTTCTTTTTTTACGCTATTGTAGAGAATAATGGCATTGGAAGGAAACGAGCGACCAGTGAAGAACTGTTAGTTGTGAAACTCCAGCTTTATTTACAGCACTGTAGGCTGCATATAATTTTCATTATTTTTTGTTTGTGTGTTTATATTACAGTATATTATGCTGTATACATTTTCTTTTTACGCTGATGTATGGAAGTTACTTTATGTGTGTGAATGATAATGGTTGCAATTTCCTTGGCAGTATGAGTGCAATGTGTGATGTCAAACCTTGGAGGCTATACTCTTACCCTAAAATCCTATTTCTTTTTTTAAGTTTTATACACAATTGTATTCTGTTAGCTAGACAAAAAACAGTACAGTAACCATTGTCAATGAAGGACTGGACTAAGACTGAAAGGTGGACATGAGGGATATTTTAATGGTCATCTGCCATACTGACAAAACATCTAAACATTTTGACTTGCAGTGCTTACAATGCCAAAGGAACGAAGCATTTTGGGGGCACTGACTGTTTAAATGAGAAGGATATTTAGTTTTGACACATGAGTGAACTGTTTTAGGAGAGGTATGAGCTTTTGCCGGTGAACCATCCACGTTACTTTGGCAAAAGCACCAAGAGTGTTGAAAATGTCCGGTCTGTTTCAAGAAATGAGCCAAAGCAATTGAGAAGGATCTTTGCCATTTCCGTGGCACTGACTCTTTATATGGGAAAGGAATTTAGTTTTGAAGCATGAGTGAACAGTTTTGGGAGAGATATGAGCTTCTGCAAGTGAGCTATAGTGTTGTGCTGAACTGTAAGACTGTTTTGCCAAATGATCTTAGAGTTTTGAGAATGTAATTTCCGTTTCAAGAAATGAGCCAAACCAATTTTTACTTTTACTGTCTGCTTTCACTAAGTGTCAGTGATAGTCTTTGATTGTACACCAAATGTAAAAATTTAGTCCCATCTACTTCTACTTATAGTTGAAGAATAAGGATCTTTGGTCTTGTGTATACGTCACTGGTGATTCATTGTGTCACTGGTGTTACTGTTTTTTGTCTGTCACATTAAATAAAAAGTGTCATGTGTGACATGATAATAATTTTACATCCATTGAATTCTGCTCCACTCAAGAATTAAGATGTAAAGGATTGCATCATTACTTTTTTATAACTGTTTTTCAAATATTTTCATTGTTGTAGCAAATACATGGTTGCGCAATTGAATTATCATCATTCAATCACACTTTTAACTAACCTGATTAAAATTTAAAAAACACATAATCTTCTAAATTTTTGCATTATCATTATTATTCTGTAACTCTGACTGCATGTGCTGAAAAATTTGAGAAATAATATTTCATAAAAACGTTTAAAAATGCCAGAGAAGTAAAGGTAACACCAGTGACAAAAAATGGTATGCGGTCTTTAAATAAAGCACACGTACGTCTATAAGATGTCTGTTAAAGATCACTTGATCTGGAAAGATCTGCTGTTTACAAACATCTGATAGACGTCTTTAAGATGTCAGTTTTACATACATTCTAAATCATAAACATCTTAAAGACATCTTCTAAACGTCTATTTGACATCTGACAGGAAACGTCCTATAGACGTATTGCAGATGAGCAAACACTCACAAAAATACGTCTTCCAGATGTAAACACACACATCAAATAGACGTCTCCGAGATGTACGTGTGCTATCAGTACATCTCTATGCTATGTGCTATGATTTTTTTTTTTTTGTGCATTTATATAAATGCANAAAAAAAAAAAAAAAAAAAATCATTAAAGGGTTAGTTCACCCAAAAATGAAAAAAATATCATTAATTACTCACCCTCATGCCGTTCTTCACCCGTAAGACCTTCGTTAATCTTCAGAACACAAATTAAGATATTTTTGTTGAAATCCGATGGCTCAGTGAGGCCTACATAGCCAGCAATGACATTTCCTCTCTCAAGATCCATAAAGGTACTAAAAACATATTTAAATCAGTTCATGTGATTCAGTGGTTCAATATTAATATTATAAAGCGACGAGAATATTTTTGGTGTGCCAAGAAAACAAAATAACGACTTATTTAGTGATGGCCGATTTCAAAACACTGCTTCAGGAAGCTTCGGAGCATAAATGAATCAGTGTGTCGAATCATGATTCAGATCGCATGTCAAACCGCAAAACTGCTGAAATCACGTGACTTTGGCGCTCCGAACAGCAGATTCGACACACTGATTCATTGTGCTCCGAAGCTTCCTGAAGCAGTGTTTTGAAATCGGCCATCACTATATAAGTCGTAATTTTGTTTTTTTGGCGCACCAAAATATTCTTGTCGCTTTATAATATTAATATTGAACCACTGTACTCACATGAACTGATTTAGATGTTTTTAGTACATTAATGGATCTTGAGAGAGGAAATGTCATTGCTCCCTATGGAGGCCTCACGGAGTCATTGGATTTCAACTAAAATATCTTAATTTGTGTTCCGAAGATTAACGAAGGTCTTACGGGTGTGGAACGACATGAGGGTGAGTAATAAATTACATTATTTTCATTTTTGGGTGAACTAACCCTTTAAGCTGTCATTGATGTGTATTCATAAAGTCAAAGGGTTATCTAATAATGTGGTAAGTTTAAATGTTAGAAAAAGAAATACATTTTAAGACATCTTGCCACACCAAAAGTGGACGTTTCTGTAGAATGACCCAAACATGTTAGTAAATGTTGTAGCAGGGAATCAGTAACACGACAATAAGATTCCGTTTATTAACAGCAATTAACATAAACAATGAAGAATACTCTTAATGCATTTATTTATATTAGTTAATGCTAATTTCAGTATTTATTAATACATTATTGAAATCACAAGTTGTATCTGTTTAGCTATATTAGTTAATGAACATTGAGGTTTTATTAACTAACATTAACAACGATTATTATCAAATGTATTGCTCATTGTTCGTTAATGTAAATCGTTAAAATAATAATAATAATAAGTAATGTTAATTATAGATGCACAATGACAAATGAGATTACCAGTCATATGCACTTCATTTGTCAATGTAAACAGCGACCTCTAGTGGTCTCTGATGATGTCGCCTATATTTACATCCCAACATGGATTACAGGAGGAAAAAGTTGTGTTGAATGTCATGTTAAATTCTCTTAATAACTCTAGCTTAATCATTTGTAATACCCTTTCCCCGCTGTCTGTCACACATTATCACTGATCAAGGTTAAATTACTCCGAGCATTTCTACTTCTTTTATCATCTAATGTGATTGTAATCGTCTGTTTAAATGATCAAGAGTCAGTTCTGTGTTTGTTCTCCAGAGACTAACATTTATTGTTTTGTCTCTCTGCCAGCAATCGATTAATGTGTGTTTGTCTTTCAACATCACCACTTTTGGGACAAAACAAAATGTCCCCTGAAGTTTAAAATATAAAAACGGAAAAAATATTCTTTATAGAGAATATAAATAATTTAAAGGAGAAAGTGTTAATTCAGTTCCAGAAGCGTTTCGTTTTTCTTTATCTGTCTTTTTCATGTTTATCTTTCATAAACAGGAAATGGTGTTAATTAAGAGGTCGTGTTTGTGCACGTGATGAGCGGTAATTACACTGTAATTTGCGGGTCTCTCTTTTCCTCGTGAAACACGCACTGCTCATCTGAACATTATATACTGTGACCGCGCGCTTGACTTTGACCTGTCAGGTGAATGACCTCGCGCGCGCGCGTGCATGCGTGCCTATATATGAGTAACGGTCCGGGGGTTCACAGCATCGGACCGCTCTGTTGTTTTGGAGCTGTAAAAGCGCTGCTCGGTGAAGTTTTGAGACGGACGTGACCTGGAAATGAAGATGTTGGCAGTGAGACTCGCTCTCTGCGTCCACGGAGCGCGAGCGGCCGCACGGACTTCCACGCGCGCTTCGGGACTCGGACACGCGCGCAGCCTCAGCACTGACACAGGTCTGTTCACATCTCTGTGTGGAGAAGAAACAGCTTTTAAGTTTTTGAAATTAAAAATACCATGACAGTACCGTGTTATTGGACGTTTACCATGGAAATACCATATGGATGTGTACTATAGTAATGCTGCACTAAACTAGTAAAAATGTGGACTACGGTGATTTTTGAACGTATACACAATGTTAGTACCCCGATACCATGGTAACGTTAACTGAATTTCAGTACCGTTGTATTCAGTTTGATATCTTTTCGATCCCATAGTACTTTTTGTAAAGTTGTTTTTTGAAAAACATTTCAGTTACTTGAAATACCTTGACGTACGAATATGGTAACGATCAATATCATGCTATACTATACTGTATAACGTTATATGCCTAAAAGCTACCATGGTATCACCATCTGGCATCAGTACTGTTTTGTTACAGCTATTACAAAAATATGAAACCTTTTTTTTTTTATATAAATTTTTCATTCCCTGTATAACAGTGTATGTGCTCTGTTTGTCGACTCTATAATCCGGATCCTTTAAGTGAACAGTGAGAGAGCCGTTTTCCTTTTTTTGTATATTAATTAAATCACTCAAAACACTTTCCCTGCATCCCAATGTGCATCCTATCCAACCTATCCACCCTAAATAGCATTGAATATTACTAATGTCACATACTATTTAGGATGTATGCACATTGAGACGCAGGCTTTCACTGCATGGAGTGCGTGTGGCAAAAAGGTCATCCTTAAAGGATAAGTTCACTTTCAAATTAAATTTTCCTGATAATTTACTCACCCCCATATCATCCAAGATGTTCATGTCTTTCTTTCTTCAGTTGAAAAGAAATTGAGGTTTTTGATGAAAACATTCCAGGATTATTCTCCTTATAGTGGACTTCAATGGAGCCCAAACGGTTGTTATTTTTTAGAAATTGAGCGATGGTTTCTCTAGATAAGACCCTTATTCCTCGTCTGGTATCGTGCAGAATGCTTTGAAGCAGCACTGAAACTGTAATTTTGACCTTCAACTGTTTGGGCTCCATTGAAGTCCACTATAAGGAGAATAATCCTGGAATGTTTTCATCAAAAACCTTCATGATATGGGGGTGAGTAAATTATCAGGAAAATTTTATTTGAAAGTGAACTAATCCTTTGATATCGGGTCAGAAAACAAGAGTAACACACGCAAATGAAGTAGCATTCGGATGCATTTAATATCATAGACAGCATAGAGGCAAAATGTATAATTTGTAAGGTGAAAAATACATCGAGCAAGGTCTATAATAACAACCTTATTTGTTATATGTTCTGTTTTAAGTTTGATTTGCTTGGAATGGTTTTGGATAGTTCAATACACTAAAATGTTCAATACAGGTGTAATAGTGTTTGATGCTTTTACATTATACGTTTTTTTTTTCCAAACAATGTAAATTTTAAGGTTTAATGTAATTACATTGCATACTTTAAGTTAAATATGTGCATACATATATAAACAACAGGTCAAACATTACTACATTTGGCTAAATTTAAAAAGCCAGAAGTGGTACTAAATGAAGAGTCGTTTTGGAAGCTGAAAGAGTCGGCTCTTATTACTGAACTGAGTCAAATGATCCGGTTCCCTAAAAAAAGAGCCGGAATTCCCATCTCTAGCGCGCTGTCCTCACGCGATCAGTGATTGGTTAATTGTGTTATTGTGTGCTCACGTGGGTGAGTGCTGACTACAGGAGCTCGTGTAAGTTATTGTCTCACACTTAGATTTAGTTGCACAGGTCAAAAATTGCAGTGGTTTTCTGCATCACACGCTGAAACCGAAATCAAAGACACAAACTACACATAAAATTCATCTCAAACCTGAAACTCCAGCATTTTACATTGATATCATGATAATTCCTTTTTTTTTTGCACATGTAAACAGGTTATTATCGTTAAACTAAAATTTTTAAACATTTAATTGAAATAAAATATTAGTTTAAAAAAGTTAAACTACATGAAAATTAAGAAATGTTGACTTGGCAATATAAAAATAAACTTAAGCACTAAAATAAAAAATAAAACTGAAACAACACTGCATGTAAATATGGTATATAAATATTATATTTAATTACTACACATACCACGGTATTATTATTGTAAACATCACTGTACTACGGTACTGCTACAGTACTTGTTTTGTAAGGGCTGGTTATGTAGACACTAACTGTGGTGACCTCACACTCCCTCCTCCTCACAGTGCGTGTGATTGGTCAGTCTGAAGGCCAATCAGAGTGTCGTACTGAATGCATGTTGGCAGTGTATAACAGGGTCAAACTGAGAGCACATGAGTGTGTGTGTAACAACCTTAATTTGATCAAGCTTCAAGGAACGACTGTAAGCGATCGCGTGCCTGTCACGTTTGCAGGGGCTTTTCATTTAAAGTGAGACTGTTAGTATTCCTGTAAGAGACGGTCAGGTGACACACACCGTTGGTCTGCATTTGCCTGATGATATCAGATGAAACATCACTCTGTTCCTGCAGTGAATATTCAACATGCTGCTAAATGACTGATATTGAGAGACAGTGACAATGTTAAAGGATTAGTTCACTTCAGAATTAAAATTTTCCTGATAATTTACTCACCCCCATGTCATCCAAGATGTTCATGTCCTTCTTTCTTCAGTCGAAAAGAAATTAAGGTTTCTGATGAAAACATTCCAGGATTATTCTCCTTATAGTGGACTTCAATGGAGCCCAAACGGTTGAAGTCAAAATTACAGTTTCAGTGCAGCTTCAAAGGGCTTTAAACAATACCAGACGAGGAATAAGGGTCTAATCTAGAGAAACCATCGGTCATTTTCGGAAAAAAATTTCCACTTACAAGTGGTTCCGCCAAAACCGCACTTTCGTATTCTTCAAAAAGCTCACGCTGTATGTCCTACGCCTTCCCTATTCTACTTACGGAAAAATAACTGGCGTTGCGTTCGTTCTGTAAGTAGAATAGGGACGGCGTAGGACATACGGCATAAGCTTTTTGAAGAACACGGAAAGCGGAAGCCCTTGCAAGACGATCATTTGTTTATATAAAGCATATACAGTTGTATTTTTTTCCGAAAATGAGTGATGGTTTCTCTAGATAAGACTCTTATTCCACATCTGGGATCATGTAGAGCTCTTTGAAGCTGCACTGAAACTGTAATTTTGACCTTCAACCGTTTGGGCTCCATTGAAGTCCACTATAAGGAGAATAATCCTGGAATGTTTCCATCAAAAACCTTAATTTCTTTTCGACTGAAGAAAGAAAGACATGGACATCTTGGATAACATGAGGGTGAGTCAATTATCAGGAAATTTAATTTGAAAGTGAACTAATCCTTTAATGGCAGGAAGCTCTTCGTGTATGAAGTTTCATCATTTTCTGTGTTAGGATCTCTGAAAATATTATTTCTTGCACAGGATACACTTACACTGAACAAAATGATACTTTGGACCAACTTAAAAAAATTGCTGTAATTTGTTACAGCTAAATTTATTAGTTTTTCTCAAACTATATTTTAAATTTGGTTAAAACTTTACATTTTATTTTAATATCAATCAAAATAGTTCTTCAGCCCAAAGTAACAAAATTACATTGAAACAAAGTTAAAATATTGTTTTTTATGGAGACCAAATCATTATTTTTACTTTAGTACCGCTTAACATTTTTACTTTGGAAAAACTTACTTTTTACCATAACATCCAAGTATAATATTTACTTCGGACTAAACTCAAAAAATTGCTGTAATTTTGTTACAAGGAATTTTATTAAGTTTACTCAAGTTAAATTTCTGATTCAGTACAAACTAGATTTTTAATAACATCTAAATCAATTTATTCTCTTTAGTCAAAAGACAAAACGTTATGAGTTGTTTACTATGGTGGCTCCCAGCATGCATTGCGACATGAAGCATGTCACCATTGTTGAGATTCATACGCTGATTCTTGATGTCTGTGTGTGTCAAATGTGTTTAAAAATTTTAACTTTAAAAGTCAAGATTCAGAATATCTGATCTGTAGCAAGAAAACATTGTTGGTGAATATAACCTATTAAAAACAAACATGCTCTTTTGCTCAGGAAAGCAATTAGTAAATGATTTTGCTTTATGATGATAACTATATCACACCTTCATTTTGTTTCTGGTTTCTTTGCAACAAATGGTGTGTTTTGTTTAACTCTGTTGCAAAGAGCACAAACTCACACAAACAGCCAGGAGTCAAACTGCCCTACTAAAGGAAACACTGACCACCAAAATGGTGACCAAACATTTTCAATAAAACAACATCTAAACCTGTTAATTCTCAAAAAGAACTTCTGCTGAGATCTTGAGAGATTTATTGTCTTCTTTTATCCTCTGTTGATTTCAGGCTGTGTAGCTTTGAGTCAGTTGTGTTTCATCTTCTGAGAGTGGAAGCATGATGTTGAACCAACATCACATTGTAACCCTGATTCAATGCCATTACCATTGATTTTTTGTTGAAATGTAACATTGATTCAACATTAATTGAGGGTGCAAAAGTGACATTGATTCAATGTTATTTCGATCAATGATGCTATCTGGGATGTGCACAAACACAGTTGTCTGTAAAGTAATAACCTAATTGTCCATCCTGCCACTAACCATAAATGTGAATGAAAAACACTTATTTTCGTTAAAATAACACATTTTCGAATGTTGATGTGGAGTTAGTTGATGTGACGTCATGTGGTCACGTGACATGAAAACATCTGGTTTAAAATAAAAATACTACTTAAGTCAAATTGTTGTTTTTAATTTGTTCTAGGGGCTTCGTTATTTACTTTAAGGCAAACTGAAAAAAATAGGTTTAAACCAGAAACCACGATTTTCACTTAGTCCAATGTAAAAATGCACTTTAAATGAACAACACAGTAGTTTCACTTTTTTCAGTGTACTTTCAGAAGAACATGTTTTCAAATTTATAAAATATCTAATTTATCACACTTACTTTAAATAAACATGTAAATAAAAATAAATAATAAATGTTTTGAGTATTTTAGCACTTAATTATTTGAGTCTGTCATTCAGATTTTTCTACAGTGGCCACCGAAAATTGTAAAATTCATTGACATTCTGATTTAAATTAGTTAAAAAAATATCAAAGCAAGTGTAGTGAATAAACACAATAGCACAAGTCGACACTTGAAGCTAAACATTTTTACAAAAAAAAAAGTTTAAAACAATAAATGCTTTGATATTATGAATTTAATACAAAGACATCCAGATATTATAATTATTATATATATTATAGTCCAAATTTAAAATTTGCTTATACAAATGATGGTGAAATTGAGAAATTTACATGTAAATAAGATCAAAATGACCAAAAGAAGTGCATCATTTTAGTCATAATGAAATCAAAATTGACAACTCTTATTTATGTTGCGGAGTTTATTATAAAGGATTTATCCATGCACATCACTTGTAGGCCTAAACTTTAATCTAAAATGTTAACCTCCTCCCCTCCACCTCAAAAATATCATTGTTTAAAAGTGATTCTCTTTTGTGTACATTTCACTCTTGAACAGTAGATGGCGCTGTTTGCTTTTTAACACATTTATCATTAATCTGAAAAACAAAATAATATATGTAAGTGCCATGAAAACATACATATATTGATCTGTTTTTGACCTGCTTTAGATTTCTCGGGCGTTAAAGAACGGACTTTGGTCGCTGTGAAGCCTGACGGCGTTCAGAGGCGTCTGATTGGCGATGTCATCAAGCGTTTTGAGCAGCGAGGATTCCGATTGGTGGGTCTGAAGATGCTGCAGGTGAGGGATTCGCACAGTGAGAGACGTTCATGAGTGTGTGAGACGTGTTTGTGCATCATGTGTCTGTGTTTTTCAGGCTTCTGACAAGCTTTTAGCTCAGCATTACGTCTCGCTGCAGAAGAAACCCTTCTACTCCAGCCTGCTTTACTACATGACCTCTGGCCCCGTAGTCGCCATGGTAGTGTGACGACCTATTATGAATATCATACTACTATAATACTTATACCATTTATGCAGTATGCAAATTAGAGTGCAAAACCTACTGCATTTGACAAAATGCATCCTACCAGAACATACAGTGTGTAATGCACTTCGATTACCACTGTAATTTTAGCACAAAAATTGATTCATAATGCAAAATTACATTTTAAATGATAACTAGATGGCACTCGCTTCATTGAACATGCACTGCAATGAAGAAA
This sequence comes from Anabarilius grahami, assembly GCA_003731715.1. Classification (NCBI taxonomy): domain Eukaryota; kingdom Metazoa; phylum Chordata; class Actinopteri; order Cypriniformes; family Xenocyprididae; genus Anabarilius; species Anabarilius grahami. The sequence goes on from RJVU01077530.1 coordinate 175,912, forward strand.
AGGTAGCATACTACTGTTTGAAATGGTTAGCATTGCACTGTTATTCAGACCATTACACACGTGTCACATACTGTCATAGAGATTGACGAGTTATCATTGGTTTGTTTTCAGGTGTGGGAGGGGCATAATGTAGTGAGGTCATCCCGTATACTGGTGGGAGACACTGACCCCGCTGAAGCTGCACCTGGAACTATTAGAGGAGATTTCAGCGTTCACATCAGCAGGTAGATTCTTAAGCTCTACTATTAGTGTTATCTGTATGCACCGGGGGTCTGAGAGTAACGCAATTTCGATTCTCTGTATGTATGTACTATACATGTGGAAGAATTGACAATAAAGCAGACTTTGACTTTGACTTTGACAGGTACTTATATACACTAGTGCACTGCATACTGCATATTCTTTTTTAAATTTTGCTCAATAATGAATTTTTTTTCCATTTTGTTTAAAGAAAAAATACACAAATACAAAAAGAATAATAAAAAAAATTACAAATTCAAAATAGATATATTCAAACAGTATTATATTGTTGCCACATGAGCTCACCACATTTCATGTTGCTAAATTGACTGAGTTGCATCTGATTATCATCTCAGAAATAATAAATAATAAATAATAATTAAAAAAATGGTTGTTTTGGGTTTTTAAGTTTTTTGGCAGTAACATTAAAAAATGAGTCAAGAAAAAGATCTGGCAACACTTTACAATACGTTTCCATTTGTTGACATTACTTAATTCATGTTAACTAATCTAGTTAACAAATCAAAAATACTTCTAAATCATCTATTAATGTTAAACATTTGCTAACACATTATTAGAGTGCCCTATTATACTATTTTAAAGGTTCCTAATTTTGTTTGGAGTTCTCCTACAGTAGGTTTACATGCATCAAGGGTCAAAAACACTTTAATTCTCTCATAATATACTCTGCAGCATCACCTTATTTCTGAAAACAGTTCGTTTGAAGATTCACGATGTGTCCGAATATGCCTACTTCCATTATATATAGTACATGAAAAACAGTATGTGAGCCGAGTAGTATGTCCGAATTCATAGTATTCATGGTCCAGTCTGTTGTGGTTGGTCTACTCTGCTCCGATTGGCCGAGCAGCCAATGAAGACCATAGGCTGGCGTTATGCTAATTTGTTATGTAGGTATTTAACAGGAAATAAGACTGGAATTGCAACTCGTTTCGGCAGTTTAGAATCTTTTTTTTTTAGATGATAACTTTATTTGTCGTGTACTTTGATCTTTGCAGACCTTCTACATTCACAAACAGCTACATTGCACACATTACATGAAAAGTAATATCTGAGAAAGCATAAAAGGGGCACTTTAAAAACAAACATTTCATCTGTTAATATTTAATGGACCAGAGCTGACATGAACTAACGATGAACAGTTGTTTTGATAATAAAGATGAATAAATAATGCTGTAACAAATGTATTGCTCATTGTTAATTAATGCTACTTAATGCAATAACTAATGGGAGCTTATTGTGAAGTGTAACCAAGGATCTCAGCTGTAATTACATGTTCAAATCTGAATCCTTTGGCATGTTTACGAGTTCATGGATGAACTGACTTTCATGATTGTTGAATTCTTTCAGAAATGTGGTCCATGCCTCTGATTCAGTGGAAGGAGCGGAGCGGGAGATCTCGCTGTGGTTTCATCGCTCAGAGCTCGTCGACTGGGAGGGATGCGATCACAAAAACATTTACCACATTTAAGAGCGGCCGACGACGTGTTCAATTAACTTGTCTGGGACAATTTCAGGTCGATTTCCTCAATAGCACATAAATGCTGATTTTATGCAGTTTTTGACTGTAAGTGCACAAACGATGTGTTAGCATTTTAAAATGGTTGAATGTAAATAAATTGAAATGTTATATATTATAAATAATTTTGAAATGGTTAAAAAACCTTTTGGAGAAAATATGTTTACAAAAGGTGGCCTTGAATATTTTAAAATGGACTTATTTTTGCTTTGACGCACAAGTACTAGTCAAAACAGACCATTTTAATAGTTCATAATTGTTTCTAAAAAAGCTATTTTTTGTTACATTTTTAATTGCTGTGATCACACACACGGTGCTTTAACTAACTTCTGTAAACAATATACTTTAATGCTTTTTCAATAAAAAAAAAATTGTCATCCGAACACACTTACTTCACTCTGGAGGAAATTCATCAAATAATTATTTATAGACTGTTAATTTAACATGAAGAAGGTACATCTAATAAATACTTGCTGTAACTTTGTGAGTAAATTTGTTTGTGGTTTGTTTGTGAGTATATTTACATATTACACCAGAGCATGATCAATATGGTTCTAAACCAGCGGTTCCCAACATAGACATATATACATAGATGCCTCAGTGTCTGTTTCTATGTTAAAGCATGTTGACTGTGCATCCACAACCTAGTTATTCACATACAGACGCTAGTAGTTGATTTAGTTATTTAGTTGTGATAATTCTGGATATTGCATATTGAGTTACCTTAACACACATTAACACACAAACATGCACATTCTCACCTTTGAAAGGTTATCCCATTTCATCTTGAATGTATAGCTTGGTGGTTTTCTGGCCGCACAATGCTGTGAAATTTTCGATGAAGTGTCATTGATTTGTTAGTGTGAGTGATGAAGAGTGTCATGTTAACTGTTCCAATATGGCAGACACGTCAAAGTGTCTGAAAGACTCGGCATTGTTTTTACTCCACTATATTGTCTTTGTCAGCTAAATTCAATGTTAGATCATATCGATTACACTAGCTATTCACTCGAAACATTGCATGCTGAGGACATCTGCTGGTTAAAGCTGTGTAAATGCAACAAAAACAGCAAAAACATGCTGTACACACTTTGAAACCGCAGCATGTGAGCTTAGAAACAGACCGTTGTCGTTCGTTAGTGTGGATGCAAATAGCATTCTTGGTGTGAACGTGCCTTAAACCTTTTTGTCTCCCCATTTTTTGGCCCCACAAATTTTCCAACAACAGACGAAGACCACATAACTTTTACAGTTGTTTGTGATTTACTGGATAAGGATTAAAGATTTTGTTCCCTCAATTTTCTATACAATAAAACATTTTAGAGCTTGGAATAACTAGAAAGGTATCTAAATGTTTAAAAACACATATGGAGTTATAAAATACCATTCATTTACATGGCATTTCCAGGTCTAGAAATCACACTTAAAATGAGGCCAATCATCCTCAAGACCGTGGGAATCCTGGTTCTTCAAGGAAAAGAAAAGAAAAAAAGTAGTTAAAGGGGTGAATGAAGAAATACCTTGATTTTTTACTTATTTTAATGCTTGTTTAGTCTCATTTTAAATCATCTTGAGATGTATGCTGAGGCTAAACAGGATTTGAAGATCAAAATAACCACACCGAGTCGTCTTTACAGTCAAGAACATCCTTTTATTCAATCAGTTAAAGGTGCTGCTCTTTCTTGTTTTTCTTATTATGGAAAAGAAATTGTAATCAACACATGCATTTCACCATGAGCTCTGGAAGGCGTGTGGACTGAGAAGGGCGCCGCTCGAGGAGTTCAAACCAGGGCCGAAGCCGCCGAGGGCTCATGCTACTCTAAACGCATCCGAATGCCCCGCTCAACACAAGAGTACAAAAGTAAAGTAATACGAAAGAAAGAAAATGGACGGTCAGTACCAGGGAGGGACAATGAGAGCGCCAAACACGTGTCCGTCGCTATGGCTTTCACTTATTACAGTTATTAATAAATCGCAGCCAACGCGGACGCCGGCTTCACGGACTCGGGAAAGTGAAACAATTGCATATTTTGTTTGTGGGAGGAAGCAAGTTGTCGTTTAAGCCCACGTCGGCTTTTGCTGGTGAGTTTTCAAGTTAATTTTAGTCTTTTTTGTGGCGTGCGTCACTTTGGTCTAAAGGGTTTGGCTCGTAACGCTGGGCTTCGAAAATGTCTGTCGCTTTCCCTGGGCTGAAACCACTCCGTTTTTAAGGTGCTTTGTCTTGACAGGAACTTTTTTTTTTTTTTTTTTAATTAAATATCTGGTCACGTACAACCATTCAAAAGGTGCATCATCAATACAGATTCTCAATGCAATATCAATAACAAACAGATCATAGCAAATCAAATGAATTTGGTAACAAAACAAAAAAAGAGAGAAATAAATAGATCAAAAACTCGCCTACTCTACCCCAGCGGTCGGCCTCTATCGTTTTCGCAGCTGAAACGCCCTTCTGTCCGTGGGACGGCCCACCAGAGCTCACCGGTGTAACTTGTTCACGTACATTAACTGTTCAATGGAGAAGCTGAAGAGATCGGTATGAATACAACGTGAAGCGTACAGACAAGAATAACATGTGAGCTAACTGCATTCTGCTCAGACAACATTTTTTTCTTACTCTTTTTTTTATTATTTTAAAACCCCTCCGTTCAGAGAAAAGGGGCATGGGGAAGGGGGATGGTTTTGCAACTATAGACTACTCCAGTGTCCAAAAGAGGCAGAAGACAAGATTACAGAGGAAGGAAAAGCAAGACAGAAAGTCATTTTTTTTTTTTTGTCATTTTTTACAGTTTTCTTAATTATTCAACAATAAAAAGAGGAACTAAGTCACACCGATTTCCTTTAGTACTATATATACTGCTTTGAAGAAGTCGCGGAAGGAGAAATACAGAAGTTTGAAGGAGGGGACTTTTTTGTTTTGTTTTTTTTTTGTTTTGTTTTTTTCTTTTTTTGAGATGGGCACTCAGGATTACAAGATGGTGTCTGTGAACAAAAGGCACTTTTTAGGGACAACCTTTATGATGCTCTGAGTCTAACACTAGATCACAAAACAAATATTTAGAGTCATTTACACGGAGGGCCAGTAGAGGGCGCTGCGAGTTCTGAGGGGGAGGGGTTCAATTTCAACTCGCTCGTTCTGATTGGTCGCCGACTTTGTTTGGGAGTCTGTTTGGGAGAAGCTTTTTTTTTTCACCCCCAAATTAAAAGAAAATAATATGAATAAAGTATACAAATTATAGGACCATTACGATGTTTTTTGACAAAAAAATCTTTTGATTTTGGAGTGAAATATGAAGCGATTCACCAGTTTATCAAAATATAAAAAAACAACAAATTCCCAAGTCTTCATATTCCGTAGTTTCTAGCTTACAACGGGCATTTTAGATTCAGTGTTAAAGCCTCTCCCCCCAAAAAGGGAAGATCTTGTCATACGAATTTGAAATTTTCTGCATACAAAAAGCCAGAAAAGTTCCGGCGGGAAGTTTGTTAAGAACTACGGCGGTTCGGGCGACCCAAAGTATGGAAGTCCTAGAAAACTGGAATGCATAGCATGAAGTCAAAAACACCGGAAAATCCTGCATTTTAGCTCGTAAAACCTCTTAGGACGTCGTCACTCAACATTCCTCGTTCGTTTCAGGGAAAAGGTTGGAGGAAAAATGCCTTTTGTCACAACCTTGACCACAATGAACCCCCTCCCCCCTTTAGTAAATATAAAAAGGAAAAAAGAGTAATGAACGTGTTTTTTTTCTTCCTAAAATTTGTCTTGATAACACTTATTTTTTGTCTTCTTATGTATAATAGAGATTGAACGTACTTTGATCCATAAAAAGCACCTGTTTTATTTAGTGATATATTCTGACGTGTCGCAAAAAAACTGCTTCTTCAGCCCTCCTAAGTTTTGAGAACAAACTATTACAAATGAACAATAAAAAAAGCAGAAAAAAAGGAAAGATTACAAAACAAATTCCCAAAACTTACAAAGACCGTTTTCTCTCTCTCTCTCTCTCGCTCTCTCCGCCCTGTAGTTTAGAGTCCCGGACAGCGTGGACTTTACTATAATAGAAGGATTTTCACCTCTACGCTTTCCTGTACACCCTAACAATGAGACAAACACAGTTTCTACCCAAGGCATTGCACATGGCTCAATCAACACACTTTATTTTGCAATAACAAATACTTCCTGTCCAAACACAAAAGAAATCAAAAGCCGTGCATTTTTTTATTCCCTACGCTAATCAATAACGTTTTCCGAGGAAATCTGATTTCCGCCGGTTTATTTTTTCGCTCTAATTATTAAGTGCAGAACTGGGTTTTCGGGACTGGAACTTCTGAACGGATATCTGATTTATGATAACTTATGATCATACTTCAAAAAATAACTAGACTGCCACTGAGCTTATTAGGCAAATAAGAAAAAAATGTATATATAAATATATATGGATATATCCTGTATATATAAAGATGTTTGTAACTACTGAGCTGACGCTTGTTTTTTTTTTTTCTTCTTCTCATAAAAATTTCACGCTCCTCTATAGCTTATATGCAAGAAAATAACCTGAATTCATGTTTAACAAATTGCATAATGGGAATACAGAGGCACTTCCTTTGATTAGAAAAGAAAAGACCATTGCCATCACGATTCTCGTGTTAGTTTTCTACCAAAAGCGATGACACGGCCGCCGTCCGGCAACAGTGCTTCCCTGATGTGAGATACATGGTCAGGCAGTCCAGTTATTTTGTGAGGTTGTTTATTACAGCTGCGTCGAAAGCAAACGTTTGTTTTATCAGCGGATGAAGATCGCCCCTACTGTAAGGCTTCCCTTTGTAGTCAACCTGCGAAGGACAGTGCGTGTATGCGTATACTTTATGACAGCCTTGCCGAAATGTTACCAAAATTTTTCCTAATAAAAGCCGACCCCGAGCGGCCCACCTCCCTCTGAGCACGGCTATGATATGTCACACATTCTTTTGCTCCGCAGCGAGGTCGCGTGTTCTTGGAACACGGACTTCTGGGAGTGTAAACAGGTACGTAAACAAAACACAGAAGTGGGCGTGTCTCTAGGGCCGTCTTTATTAGTGCTAATGAATCTGGGACTTTTATTATGCCTCGCTTCGATTAAGAAATTCATTAAAATTGCTAAAAAAAATTTTTTTAAGTTTTCTACTTCTAATTAAGAGTTTTATTTTTTTTTAAACAAACGATTTAAAACTTATATTTCAGACATATGGCTTTAATTAAAAAACTGAGTTTGAAATAAAAGAATGCAATGATTATCGCAGATTTTTCTTAAAAAAAACAATTTTATAATTGTAGCTCGGTCACATGGCTGTAAAGGTGCGGTCACATTTACAGTCGCTCGGCGGAATTTCGCAGACGAAATATCGATTAATACAGACCCCCGCACATAAAATCCAGGAAAATAATAGTAATAGTTTAGTAGATCGAGGGAACAAATTAGTAAATCGTGCGCACGATTTAGCCTACTATTTTTTTCCTGCATTTTATGTGCGGAGCTCCGTAATTTAATGACGAATCTAAGCAATTTCATGTGAGGGGGCGAAAAATCCCCCATTGTTAATTTTTAACAATCAATTTAATACTTATATTTCAGACATATGGCTTCAATTAAAAAAGAATATGCGTTTGAAATAATAACATTAATGATTATATCTGACTTTAAAAATGATTTTATAATTGTAGCTCAGCCACATGGCTGTAAAGGTGTGGTCACCAGGGTTGCCAAGTCTGTGGAAATACAGTGCGTTTACACAATTTATGCAAATTATGAAATACAGTACGTTTACACAAATTATGCAAATTATAATGATATAATATATCATCATTGTAATTGTGTGCTTGGGACATGGCTATTAATAGTGAGACTTTAGCTTTTGTAATCAGGCTCCCAAAAAATTATATGAACATTTTGATTTCGATTTATCGGCCAATATATCGGTTATCGGCTTTCAAATATAAAGAATTATCGGTTATCGGTATCAGGCAAAATTTTCATATCGGTGCATCCCTAATATTTGGGATATGGCCACTGGGCTACTTTTGGGCAATTTTTGATTCGCCATTGGGCTAGTTTTGTTACGAAGACCTGGCAACCCCGGCAGTCACATTTACAGTTGCTCAGCGAAATTTCACAGACAAAATACATTTATAAGGAACCCATGCAATTTTGCAAATTTGGGCAAAAAATATATAAAAATAGAGTTTAATTAAAAGTTTAAGTTTAAAACTTACATGTCAGACATGTGTCTTTAATAAAAAAAAATGAAAAAAAGATTTTGTCCACTGCGTTGACCAGCAAATTTAGTACTTTGTACATATTTAATAGTGTAGCGATGCACAATGGACCTATTCGCCCACGAAATTTTGCGAAAGTGACTAAGCCTTAAGTGTGTGCGCTGGTTTGCATTTTTCGTCCTATAGGAGTACTAACTAAAATCTGGTGCTGTCTAGTTGGCACTAATGGCCTGAATTGGACGTTTGTTTCATTACAACGCTTCTGTTTGAGGCCTGAAAACGAGGACGTCCTCTGAGATGCGTCTCTGGGTAGCTGTAGTGTGTGGGGTGTGTTTTTCTCTGCAATAAAATGTGCAAATAATGTCCGCCGTCGATCCCATTTTCAATAGTGCACGTCAAACTAGTGTTCTTCGCATATTTGTAGTGCAATACTTCTGCTGTTCGTAATTAGTTTAGTAATTGACCGAAACAGAAAAAGAGACGTTTCTACTGCATGCTAATTAGCTAAAAATGTAAAACGTCTTATAATGTCAAATGACTTTTTTTAGCGTCGCCTTGTACGCTGAACGTCAGCATGTTTAAGTGTTTTGAAAACTTTAATAAGTAAAAATCTTGCGTTTTAGTCGTGTCTGAATCCTCACCACTGAAACTGTTGATAATCCCAGCCATTGTACACTACACTCTTGTTTCTGTCTCTGCTCATCAGGTTCTTCCTCTATGTTGCCGTTAGTTTTGTGACGGTTCTTGCGAGATGCTGTAGGTGCGTGTCAGTCCGTCGCCTCCTGCTGTGATCTGAACGTCTGTAACGGAGGTGGAGGAGCGGGCTTGAAGGGCGTCTGACGGTTGGCAAATACAGGGTCGAACGTTTCCCAATCTTATTCTGCTCACGTTTCTTAGGGTGCATCTCAGGTCGGAGGGGATTTTCAAACAGGATTATTATTTTCTTTTTTGTCATAAAACTTCCAAATTGTGTCAACAGGTTGCAGGCAGGACCTCGTCAAAGGAACCATGACTGAAAAACACACACAAAAAAAAAGCACTGTTAGTGTTTTAATGTTCAATCTGAAAACACATCAGCTCAGTGAGAATATTGTATTATAAAATAATCTGTGCAGAAAGAATTGGACTTATTTTCGATACAACAAGTACCATCAAGGTCAATATTGTGCATGTCGATTTTTACCATTTTTAAGGATAAAAATGCTATTCTAACTTATTTAAATCATACATTATATTTTACATTACACATCTACTAATGAGTATATAATTTTATAAACATTATATCGGAAAGCTTTAATTTACCAGTTAATTTTGCAGTCACCGGGGTTGCCAAGTCTGCAGGAATAGGGCTGCTGTTAAAGGTTTGGCATATTGTATAAATTATATTTTACTGAAATATTTTCCATTCTACCAATGATAAAACTGTGCTAGATGTTAAGTTTTTTGAAGGAAGGCCACCGGTAGAGACGATATGATATGCTACGATATAATGTTGCCTAACAGTGACTGTAAAATGTGTATTTTAGGTACGGGAGTGGCATATTTTGAGGTTTGATATTTGGGATATGACCATTACGGTACTTTTGGGATATTTTTTATTACGACTAGTATTGTTACGAAGACCTGGCAACCCTGGTGGTCACATTTACAGTTGCTCGGCAAAATTTCCCAGACAAAATACCATCATTTAAAAGAAATCCAAGCAATTACATGTAAGGTCAAAAAATAATTTTTTTTAAAAGTAATTTTTAAAGCGTTCATTTAAATTAACATTTAAAAATAAACATAAAATAGGACTAAACTAACATTTCTCAAATATCTGTTTTTGCTTATAATAACATTTACAGAACATAAACTTTCATTTTAATACAAATAAGCATAATAAACATCACATAAAACTATTATAATTTGCTTAACATTTTGGTCACACTTTAGTTTAGGGTCCAATTCTCACTATTAACTAACTATAAACTATGACTTTTGTCTCAAACTCCTAATCATTGCTTATTAATAGTTAGTAAGGTAGTTGTTTGGAGCGTTAAGAGATGTAGAATATGGTTATGAAGAATAAGGCATTAATATCTGCTTTATAATGGCCAGTATCCTAGTAATATGCATGCAAATAAGCAACTAGTTAATAGTGACAATTGGACCCTAAACTGTTGCCATATTTTTTTTTAAATAAAACACAAATAAGTACGTTTTAAATTTAAGCTATTAAATGTATTTTGTTGCCACAAACAGTATACCTAATTAAATGTATTTTATTTTTAAAAGTAATTTTAAAGTGACCAATATTTTTGTGTTACAATCAATATTCTTGATGCTTGAATTTAAAAGAATGGCATCATCATGAATGTAATCTTGATTGTGTGCAGACTGCTGTTTCTGATGACACCACTAGAGGTCAGGCGTGACTCTCACAGAGCGCTCAGTCTGACCTGCTCACCACATGGGCCTTCACGCCACAGTTTGACCTGAGCTAAACCAGCAAACCTCCCTTCTGTCAAGAGAGCTCTGACGCATCTCTACATACCAACACATTGACTTTATTAACATCAACAGACGTTCTGTTAATGCATCTCAGGAGTTCAGCTCATAAAGTTCAAATATCACACTGATAACGCTAACGGACACACATTCTCACAAAGAGAAATGTTTATACTGTGTTTCCCAGTAAAAATATTTCAAGTCTTATCAAACTTTTCATTTAACTCTTTTAACCATTTTAGTATTGTATAACTAAAGAATAAAATTAGTTAGATTAGACATACACATTTTACTGTTAAGAATCAGATTATAGCCATTTACACAGGCTATAATTATATAAATCATAAGGTAACAGCTATATCACAGCGCAGAACAACTATTTAAGATAAGTTCACATGTCAGGAACTATATCTTGTAGAGGAAGTTAAGTCCTTTATTACTGTGCTTAGTATTTTCATGAAAGTTTATGTCCTTAATATTTCATTTTATAATATACAAGTAAACAGATCATTAATATTCATGAATATTAATTATTTAGAATAATATATACAATTATAAATGTCATATATTTACAATTTAGGATATACATAATTTACAATAGGATATATAAACATTTTATAAAAATAA
>RJVU01077530.1:188778-198778 GCA_003731715.1 Anabarilius grahami
TGTGGGCAACCAGACAGTTGGGACGTGACTTTTCAATTTAGGGGCCGTGCTTAAACTTTGCCTCTCTTTTCTCCTGTCCTGTCGCACTTTTTCGCAGTTCTTTCCTTGTTCCTGTGGATGGGAACTGTGAGAAGTTCCCCGTAAGGAGCTGTACGGACACACAGTGGGCCCAAAAAGTATTCAAACACTTAAATGGCACAGTTAAAAATGTTTGAATGGCACTACATGAGATGATCATGATGATCTGTCTGTATCCGTGCGTCTCAAATGCTACAGGATCTTTTGTCTTCAATAACGTCACTTTTCTTTGTCAAAACTGATGTTTTTAGTGGATGTATGAAGTCAGTTCACACAGTGAATTAAATAATATTGACTGTGAACATCATACAAGTGTGACAAAGCTTTTATCACCTAAAAAAAACTCTAGTTCTTTTGATTTATTATTTTTTACTTTTTGTGGAATGTTTTGTTTTGAAAAATGTTCTTGAATGTTTCTTCAAAACACAAGCCATTTGCTTTGATATTCTGCTATTGACATTCAGACAAGTTTAACTTAACTGTTCAAATACCCTTTAGACCACTTGAACCCTTCAAGAAACATCTTTTTGAAGTACCTTCTCATTGCACATTTACTTAAATTAATAAATCACTATTGTATCACTGCCTCTTGCTGTTAGCTTTTATCAATGTTTAGATTATAGTGAATTAAAAAAGAATAATACATTTATTATTTCACTATTTTAGTTTAGTTCACTGATTTATAAAGCATATTTAAAAACAACAAATGTTGCAACCAAAGTGCTGTACAAGAAATAAAAAAATGAATAAAAAAAAAATGAAAAGACCAAGAGGACCAATTAAAATTTACACCCTCAAATAAAACAAAGAATACTAATAGGTCTTCAAGGAGGATTTAAATAAAGAAACAGAAGGGAAAAATTGAATATGACGTTGACTATTCCAAAGCCTAGGAGCGGACACCGAGAAGGCCCGGTCACCTTTCAATTTAAAGGGTTAGTTCACCCAAAAATGAAAAGAATGTAATTTATTACTCACCCTCATGTCGTTCCACACCCGTAAGAGCTTAGTTCAACTTCGGAACACAAATTAAGATATTTTTGATTAAATCTGATGGCTCAGTGAGACATCCATAGGGAGCAATGACATTTCCTCTCTCAAGATCCATAAAGGTACTAAAAACACATTTAAATCATTTCATGTGAGTTCAGTAGTTCTACCTTAATATTATAAAGCGACGAGAATACTTTTGTGCGCCAAAAAAAATAAAAAAATAACGACTTTTCAACAATATAGTGATGGGCTGATTTCAAAACACTGCTTCAGAGCTTTACAAATCGAATCAGTGACTCGGAGCGCCAAAGTCATGTGATTTCAGCAGTCACATGATTCGTTTCGTAAAGCTCCGAAGCAGTGTTTTGAAATCGGCCCATATAGATATTGTTGAAAAGTCGTTATTTAGTTTTTTTGGCGCACAAAAAGTATTCTTGTCGCTTTATGATATTGAGATAGAACCACTGAACTCACATGAACCGTTTTAATTAGTTTTTAGTACCTTTATGGATATTGGGAGAGGAAATGTCATTGCTTTGAACGCAGGCCTCACTGAGCCATCAGATTTCTTCAAAAATATCTTAATTTGTGTTCCAAAGATTAATGAAGGTCTTACGGGTGTGGAACGACATGAGGGTGAGTAATTAATGACAGAATTTTCATTTTTGGGTGTTACTATTTTTGGGTGTTATAACGTTACCACTGATATACTGAGGAGTGAGTCCATGCAAAGCTTTAAAAACAAAAAGCTAAATTTTAAAATCAACACAGAAGTTAACCGGTAGCCAGTAAAGAGAGGCGAGCACGGGTGTAATGTGCTGATGTTTCCTAGTGTTCTAGACGTTATCAGAGATATATTAAATAATATCCTGGGTCTTCCGGGCGGGGATTTTTAAGCCAAAAAAAAGTGCATCCATCCATCATAACTATAATCCATACGGCTCCAGGGGGTTAATAAAGGCCTTCTGAAGTGAAGCGATGGGTTTTCGTAAGAAAAAAAAATCCATATTTAAAAATTTATAAACTAAAACAAGTAGCTTCCGGCAGACGACCGTACGCATACTGCGCAAGTAGGAGTATCGTAAGCTTAGACACCTCTCGCGGTTCAAACAAATAGGGCTATGCAGCAATCTCAAGCTCTTCTTCTCTTACATCAAAATCCTCTGACATTTCTCTTTAAAATTTCTAGTTTTAGACTTCTAATTCGTGACCGGTGTTTTGTTTTGCTCTATCCCCTGAGCTTCCGCGTTCGTCATTACATCATACGTCAGGTCAGGGGTTACTCTTCCACCGCAAATCGATGCGTACTGCGTCTTTCGAAAGCTCGTTATTATAGTTAATAATCTTTTAAATATAGATATTTTTCTTACAAAAAGCCATCACTTCACTTCAGAATGCCTTTATTAACCATTCACTACCATTATAAAGCTTGGAGGACTAAGGATATTTTTAAATATATCTCTGATTGTGTTTGTCTGAAAGAAGATAGTCATATACACCTAATATGGCTTGAGGGTGAATAATTCATGGGATAATTTTCATTTTTGGGTGAACTATCCCTTTAATAGAAAGAAACTGCTTTTCACAACGGCACTAATCTACTTATCAGAACTCAGTGTGGAATCAAAAATGACACCAAGGGTTTTGAAAGTCGCGTACATTAGAAGAGAGTGAACCAAGCTGATTGACAATGTAAGAGGTCATAGCTGATGGGGCGAAGACGATCATTTCAGTTTTATCTTTGTTTTGCTGTAAGAAGTTCTCTCACTGCCCCTTGCTTTTATATATATATATCTAACTATGCTATTTTGTATACTAAAGTTATTTAACTCTTAGAGGACAAAGGGTAAGTGCTTCCTCTATCCTCTAAAATTTAGGAAAATGTGCAAAATCAGACAAAGCAAAATCACTGCCAAGAAGTCACGGCAGGAGAGAAGATAAATAAGTCACCAGCAGAGGGTGATAGCGAGTTGAGTAACAAGTAAAAAAAATGGGGGAGAAAAAAAACTGAATTGAGGAAAGGTTAGGCAGAAATAGAGGGAAATTAATGGTCAAATCCAGAGAGGCCGACCAGCAGAGGGAGGAGGTGAGAGCGGGTGAGTTAGCGACTTCAGATGGTCACCATGTGTTGAGGAGCAGGGAGCCGGCCCGGGGCGGGTGTGGTTTACACATTAATGAGTAAAGTGTACTGGCTGATGGAGGAGGCGCAGTGTGGTGGCCGCACATTCGCAACGCTCAAATCAACTACACCGCGCCGATCAGCTTGAGTTATCGCAGGCCCGCTCCAGATGGGCCCGTCACCGCATAGCAGAGAGCATCATGGGAAAGGAGGAAAGACTGAGTATGACAGAGTTAACAATCACCTGCGTCTGCTGGGGTATGTTCAGAAAGTTGTTGTCCCGTGATCCGATGCTGACAAACCTGTTGGGAGCTGTGGAGCCTGGCGTGGAGTATGCTGAAAGAGAGAGAGAAGAAGAAGAGACAAAAAAATATAAATAAAAAAAACAAGATTTCAGCAAATCTGCCCATCAGAAAAGCACAACATTTAGCATTTCCATAAATCACCCTATACAATAACCAAAAACTTTTAGTCATTATAAGAGCAATCTGAACAAAAAAGCTCTGATCAATATAAAAAAAGATCGGCAGATGCTTTGTGCGAATTTCATATAAATATATAGTGAAACCTTTACCGAAACTTTCCGGTATTGAATGAACAAGAATTTATCATCAAAGATATACTATGTTTGGTTGTTCTTGGTTCACACAATTGAAGCTAAATAGACTAAAATGGTTTTTGAATCTGCAGGTTTGAAGTCATTATCAAATTTAGGGCAGTTTGGGGTTTCAGATTTATTTGATGGACTCCATAGTCTAACTGTTCATCAAATATGGAGATCTAAAACAAGAAACAAAATCAAACACAAAGAGCTGTATTTGTTCTACAGTTTGCACTTTCATTAGCAAACATTAAAAAAGATAAGAAAAGCTGCTTTATTCATCCTAAAAAAAATGTATTATTGCAATTAGATAATATTTGTTTAATGAGAGGCATTATATAATGCACAATGTTTTGGAGGTTACATGTTAATATAAGCACTAAATTACTAGAATTTACCTTGCTAGAAGAATTATTTTTAATCAGTGCAACTACAAACTTTGCCACAAGAGGCCATGTGCATTTTTCAATTACTAAAGTGGTTTAGGCCATTCATTTTGTATCTTTACCCTTAACAATCACCATTAACCGTGGTAAACTCATTGTAATGTATGACCACTATTTACTTTAACATGCATAAATAAACGTTTTATATATTTGTAAGCAGGTGTGGTAAGTGCATTCTGGAGAATCAGCAACATATAAACACATAAAAAGACAACAGACACAAACAACATAAAAAAACAACAGAACAAAAAAATGAAAGGAAGGAAAAATAAGAAACATGAAAGAAAAGAGGAAAAGAAATGCAAGTGCTCCGTCCAGTGCCCCGTCTGTGGTGAGTGAACTTTTTTTTTGTCTGATTATCCACCCCGATATGCCACCTCCTTTCTGAACGGCCTAAATTTGGTTTGTGTACGGGACGAACTGAACTTTAGACCAGCACTGGAGCTCAACTATCACATTTCCACAAGCCAAAAGCTAACCAGCAATGTGAATGTAACCAAAACAAACTCAAATCAAACCAAAGTAAAATTACAAAGCATGGGTTCCCTGTGTCTCACAATCGACTCAAACTGGATGATGTTTTTTGAGTGTAAAGGCTCTTCAACAAACTTTGACCAGCACAAACCAACCTGGACCAAAATGAAAGTTCAAGATGGTCTAAGCTGGTCTTTTTAGTCGGGTTGATGCACACTCTTGTTGTTTTGATTTTCACGGCAGCACTGTCCAATAATCAAAGGCTGCATTACAAAAAGTCAGCGACAACTATTTTAACTAAAATACATTTTTAATAAAATGTAATTTAGAGTCCACTTTAACTGCCCTAAATTTGCACCCTTCAATACGGAGGCCCTAAGGGGACATTGGATGTGGAAAATATGAGATAGGAGGAAAAACTATATTTGAGTGCTTTTGAGTTCTCTAGTAAAAGAATTGCATTTCCCTCAAGAAACTTTGCATTGGCTCGTAAAAGCGCTAAAATATAGTTTTCCCTCCCACTTCATATTATGTCCATCACAAAAGGGAGCGAATGCAAAGAGTCTCAGGAGGACACTAGAGTGTTGCGAGAGAACACAAAAGGTTTTGTAAGTGAACACAAAGATTCTCAGAAGAACCCAAAAGATTTGCGAGAGAACACAAAGGTTTCACAAACATTTGCAAAGTTTCCCAGGGGAACACCAACATTTTGCGAGAGAACGCAAAGTTTCTCGGGGGAGAGTTTTGAGATCGAATGCAAAGTTTCTAAAGGGGAACACAAAAGTTTTGAGAGAACACAAAGGTTTCACAAACATTTGCAAAGTTTCCTAGGGGAACGCAAACATATTGCGAGAGAATGCAAAGTTTCTCGGGGGGGAGTTTTGAGATCGAATGCAAAGTTTCTGAGGGAACACAAAAGTTTTGCGAGAGAACACAAAGGTTTCACAAACATTTGCAAAGTTTCCCAGGTGAAAGCAAACATATTGCGAGAGAATGCAAAGTTTCTTGGGGGAGAGTTTTGAGATCGAATGCAAAGTTTCTGAGGGAACACAAAAGTTTTGCGAGAGAACACAAAGGTTTCAAACATTTGCAAATTTTCCCAGGGGAACGCAAACATTTTGCGAGAGAACGCAAAGTTTCTCGGGGGAGAGTTTTGAGATTGAATGCAAAGTTTCTGAGGAACAAAAGTTTTGCGAGAGAACACAAAGTTTCTCGGGGGAGAGTTTTGAGATTGTATGCAAAGTTTCTGAGGGAACACAAAAGTTTTGCAAGAGAACACAAAGGTTTCACAAACATTTGAAAAGTTTCCCAGGGGAACGCAAACATTTTGCGAGAGAATGCAGTTTCTCGCGGGAGAGTTTTGAGATCGAATGCAAAGTTTCTAAGGGAACACAAAAGTTTTGCGAGAGAACAAAAAGGTTTCACAAACATTTGCAAAGTTTCCCAGGGGAACGCAAACATTTTGCGAGAGAACGCAAAGTTCCTCGGGGGAGAGTTTTGAGATTGAACGCAAAGTTTCTGAGGGAACAAAAGTTTTGCGAGAGAACACAAAGTTTCTCGGGGGAGAGTTTTGAGATTGTATGCAAAGTTTCTGAGGGAACACAAAAGTTTTGCGAGAGAACACAAAGGTTTCACAAACATTTGCAAAGTTTTCTCAAGGAACGCAAACAGAAAGAGTTCTCAGGGTAACTTAAAAGTTTTGTGAGAGAACAAAAGTTTTCCAAGCGAATGTAAAGTTTTTCAGGGGAACACGAATGTTTTGGGAGAGAATGCAGTTTCTCGGGGGAGAGTTTTGAGATCGAACGCAAAGTTTCTCGGGGAACGCAAAAGTTTTGTGAGAGAACACAAAGGTTTCACAAACATTTGCAAAGTTTCTCGGGGAACTCAAACATTTTGAGAGAGAATGGAAAGAGTTCTCTTAGGTAACTTAAAAGTTTCACGAGAGAACAAAAGAGTTTTGAGATCGAACGCAAAGTTTTTTGGGGAATGCAATAGTTTTGCGAGAGAACGCAAAGCGTTCTCAGAGTAACACAAAACCTTTCTAAGCGAATGCAAAGTTTCTCATTTTGCGAATGCAGTTTCTTGGGGGAGAATTCTCCAATTGAATGCGGGAGAACGCAGTTTTTTCGGGAGCGAGTTTTGTGATTGAACTCAAAGTTTCTCAGGAGAACACAAAAGTTTTGTGAGAGAACGCGAAACCACTGAAATATATTTTTCCTCCCAACTAATTTTTCAACTCATGTCCCTATATGGGCTCCGTACTTTAGTGACATTTTGAAACCACTAAAATTGATGCCTGAAAATTAGGATGCATAAAAAAAGACCTGCACGAGAGTTGCATTGGTTTCATTCAGATTGAAAAAAAAATATATAAAAGTAGTAAGGACTAGTTCTGACCCAACAGTTAGTGCTGCCACGATAATTACGAATAATGGGCAGATGTTAACTCAAGGAACACAAACTAGATGGGATATTCGGCCCAGCTGTGGCTAGATGACTGGCTTTCTCCCAGTCTTCGAGGGGTTTGGTGGAATGGGGGGTCGGGTCACTTACACGGAGATGTGGGTGAGGTGAGTCCACCATCGGGGGGCGTGCTGCTGGGTTTAGAGTCTGGCATTGGGAGGGGCACTGGACGCGCCACAGGGGGGGGTGGAGGCAGCAAGAAGGAGCCCGGCATTTTGCTCTGGCCGCTCCCGTTCGGCTGCAGACGACACAAACAGGGTGAGGAGTACGGACACGCCCGACACCCCACAAATGGAAAAAACAACGCAGACTCGCTCAAAAAAAAAAAAAAAAAGAAGGGGAAAAAAAGTAATGGCGGGTGGCTGGTAGTGAAGAGTGTTGAGAGGGAAACAACCAAAAGGATGGTGAATGTCTGTTTGCTTTTGTTTATGAAAGAGTGTGTTTGTGTGCATGTTTGTGTGTCAACTTCACCACAGGCACAGACAGGAGCAGTGGAGGAGCTGGAAAAAACAAAAATGGAGGACTTTAGGCAGAAGGTGAGGAAGAAGTAGAAATGGACGCACGAATGGTGAGGTGTGCTTTGGTCCATGGAATGATGCCAAATCAAAATCAGGGTGCGAACAAAAACAAACCAAAAGCCACGTTTCACAACGCTGAAAAATGGCAGAAGCAGAACTGAGGAGGGGAGGCGCTACGCTGAAATGCGCAGAGGTCGTCAGCTGTTGCGCAGATGGGTTTTATCGTGGAAGTGGACAGAGAAGGAGAGATTAACTCAAGATCGTCTAGACAAGCACAGGATACATAACAGCGACCGATTAGTCGGCCTCAAAGACAAGGAACGCACACATTTGTTTCCATCGGAAAAGACAGTATGCAGTTACTGTTAGCTTTATTATAGTTATCTTTACAGTGCATATAAAAAATGTGAATTAAACATAAGTGTGTGTATATAATAAAAAAAGTACTTTATATACATTTGTGCATTATTTAAGTTTTGGATACTTGCTAACAGCAAACTTCAATTTTAGCTGGTCTGTTAATTGCAACGGATGTCTTCACAAGCTCAGTTTAACCAACCTTACTTTAAATGTTTGATAATGTTAGTTTCACAGAGAAACAAAAAATGCATTTAATATCCATTTATTTGCATGTTTGTGGCAAGCATTTTTGCTTGCTTGAAGCAAGGATGTTTTCTTAATATGACAACTAAGTTCTGTTTCATTAACATTTGGTTTGGAAGGAAGATTAAAAAAAAAAAAAAAATCATGTCTTATATTTAAACAATGGCATACTGCACAGTATATACAATATATTTTCAAATATTTCAACAAAGTATGTGAAACAGTAAGCAATGATACATGTTTTATACAGTAGATTGTGACAATGTAGGGCTGCACGATTAATCGCATGCGATTGTCATGCGTGTCTCTTCAGTAAAGCCGGTTCTGTGATTAGCGGTAAATGTCTATCACCTGCTTTCAAATGGAGCGGCACTTAATATACAGAGCCGTAGTTCGCGGACAAGCTACGCAATATCGCATTCATTATCGAAGGCGATTCATCTGCGATTATGAACGCAATATTGCGTAGCTCGTCCGCAAACTACGGCTCTATATATTAAGTGCCGCTCCATTTGAAAGCAGGTGATGGACATTTACCGCTAATCACAGAACCGGCTTTACTGAAGAGACACGCATGACAATCGCATGCAATTAATCGTGCAGCCCTATGACAATGGCTGTGTTCTAGGGGTGTAACGGTACACAAACATGACGGTTCGGTACACACCTCGGTATTAGTTCAGTATTGAATAAAATTATTTTTCAATTCCAATTCATTTTTGAAATATAATCATTTACATAGTTACTGTCATAACTTGTTTTCATGACAAATTTATTTAAACGTATACTAAATAATTAAGACATTGCTAACAGGTAAAGTAAATATATACACTACCAGTCAAAAGTTTGGAAACGTTACTATTTTTTATGTTTTTGAACGAAGTCTCTTATTCTCATTAAGGCTGCATTTATTTAATAATAAATACAGAAAAAACAATAATATTGTGAAATATTATTACAATTTAAAATGATGGTTTTCTATTTTAATATACTTTAAAATATTATTTATTTCTGTGATGCAAAGCTGAATTTTCAGCATCATTACTCCAGTCTTCAGTGTC
Organism: Anabarilius grahami; assembly: GCA_003731715.1. Lineage (NCBI taxonomy): Eukaryota > Metazoa > Chordata > Actinopteri > Cypriniformes > Xenocyprididae > Anabarilius > Anabarilius grahami. The sequence goes on from RJVU01077530.1 coordinate 198,135, forward strand.
ACATTATCCTTCAGAAATCATTGTAATATGCTGATTTATTATCAATGTTGGAAACAGTTGTGCTGTTTAATATTATTTTATAACCTGTGATACTTCTTTGATGAATAAAAAGTTAAAAAATATCAGCATTTATTTAAAACAATATACACTACCGTTCAAAAGTTTGGGATCAGTGTTTTTTTTTCTTTCTTTTTTGAAAGAAATTAATACTTTTATTCAGCACGGATATGTTAAAGTGATAGAAAAGATTTATATTGTTAGAAAACATTTATATTTTGAATAAATGCTGTTCTTTTTAACCTTTTATTCATTAATGAATCCTGAAAAAAGTATCAAAGGTTCCAAAAAAATATTAAGCAACACAACTGTTTTCAACATTGATAATAACTGTATCAAATCATCATATTAGAATGATTTCTGAAGGATAATGTGACACTGAAGACTGGAGTAATGATGCTGAACATTCAGCTTTGCATCACAGAAATAAATGATATTTTAAAGTATATTAAAATAGAAAACCATAATTTTAAATTGTAATAATATTTCACAATATTATTGTTTTTTCTGTATTTATTATGAAATAAATGCAGCCTTAATGAGCATAAGAGACTTCGTTCAAAAACATTAAAAATAGTAACGTTTCC
>RJVU01077530.1:210644-263666 GCA_003731715.1 Anabarilius grahami
AACAATTTGTGGAACGCAATGATGTGTGAAACTGAGCTTGTGTTTGCATTTGCACACTTGCATAGAGTACGTTTCAGACCGAACAGCTTTGAGATCTCATAGGCGCGCTGAATAAACAGCTGAAATATTGCTTATAGCATGTTAACCCCTTTAAGCACACACACTAATTAGAATAAATCCTGCATGGAGAAGAAACAAACAAAAGTGCTAAGTAAATATCTGGAAAAGCTCACTGCCGTGTGCAACACAATAGCCACGTTTGTAAGTGTTTGTGTCATGTGAAAATCAGTATTTGAACTTCTGCTTTGGTCCGCAGGGATCCTATATCAGGATCTAACCAAGCCATGGATGTACAGAGAGACGTCTGATGTACAAAACAAAATGAAAGCACATTCACAGGCCACAAAACACCCGCCACCTCAGATCACCAGGAAAAACAGCAAATCAGAGAGACGAGCTGAGGTGTGTGTGATGCAGCAGAGAGTTTGAAAGAGAGACAGAGATAACAGACACATTTGAATACACTTGTGTGCGTGGTATTCACATCAATTATGTATAATATGAGGGTAATGTGGTCTAACCATGGTAAGGAAACTGCACGCCATCGCTTTCGTGTTTTATCTTCCTCTCCTGCATACTGGCCAAATGGTGTTGCACTGAAAAACCCAAAAAGGGGAAAAGAATAGAGTTAACAATGAATGAGATTGAGATCATTTGGACAGATGGAGAGAATTTAGGGCCATTGTTGAATCATCATCAATACATAAACACTATACACACTTAAAAAAAACATCATATACATGAGGTCAAAGACAGTATTGCTCACTAATATCTCCCAGAGTCAACCCATTCTAAGTGCACTTAAACAGTAGAGGTGAAAGCCACACGCATCCTACAAACCGTCCAATAAGCAGCTGTGAAAATATGAGGATATCAAATGAGCATTGGCTGTGTCACAGTTCACATAATTTCCATATTTAGTAGTATGCAAGATAAAAACAACTGCATTTCAAATCATAGTATGCTGAAAATAGTATGTCAAAGGTGTCCACACTATTAAAAATAAAGGTTCTTTATTAACATTTATGGAACCTATTAAAGCTTGTTTCCACCACTAAATAAAAAAATAAAAAAGGTAATTGTTACTTTATAACTCATAATTGACTTTATAACTCCCAATTCTGACTTTATAACTCGCAATTTTGACTTTATAACTCGCAATTGACTTTATAACTCCCAATTCTGACTTTATAACTCGCAATTTTGACTTTATAACTCGCAATTGACTATATAACTCACAATTCTGACTTTATATTATGCAATTCTGACTTTATAACTCGCAATTCCGACTTTATAACTCACAACTGACTTTATAACTCACAACTGACTTTATAACTCACAACTGACTTTATAACTCGCAATTCCGACTTTATAACTCGCAATTCTGACTTTATAACTCACAACTGACTTTATAACTCACAATTCTGGCTTTATATTATGCAATTCTGACTTTATAACTCACAATTCTGAATTTATAACTCACAATTGACTATATAACTCACAATTCTGACTTTATATTATGCAATTCCGACTTTATAACTCGCAATTCCGACTTTATAACTCACAACTGACTTTATAACTCACAACTGACTTTATAACTCACAATTCTGGCTTTATATTATGCAATTCTGACTTTATAACTCGCAATTCCAACTTTATAACTTGCAATTTCGACTTTATAACTCGCAATTCCGACTTTATAACTCGTAATTGACTATATGACTCACAATTCTGACTTTATATTATGCAATTCCGGCTTTATAACTCGCAATTCCGACTTTATAACTCACAATTCTGTCTTTATAACTCGCAATTCCGGCTTTATAAATAGCAATTCCGACTTTATAACTTGCAATTACGACTTTATAACTCGCAATTCCGACTTTATAACTCGCAATTCTGACTTTATAACTCGCAATTGACTTTATAACTCGCAATTCTGACTTTATATTATGCAATTCCGACTTTAAACTCGCAATTACGACTTTATATCACACAATTCTGACTTTATAACTCGCAATTCCGACTTTATATCACACAATTCTGACTTTATAACTCGCAATTCCGATTTTATAACTCGCAATTCCGACTTTGTAACTCGCAAATCAGACTTTATAACTCGCAATTCTGAGGAAAAAAACTTCTGAATTGTGAGATATAAACTCACAATTGTGAGGAAAAAAAAAGTAAAAATTGTGAGCTAAAAAGTCGCAATTACATTTTTTATTTCATGCCGGAAACAAAATTCCATAGGAACCTTTCCACTGAACAAAAGGTTCTTTAGATTTTTAAAACATTCTGTTAACTGAAAGGTTCTTTGGGGAAGCAAAAGTGGTACTTCTATGACATCACTTTTAGAACCTGAGTGTAGATGATATTTCTGGTGAATTTATGAAGTGTGCATATATAAAAGCTTTCTCAGCTAATTCTGCCCACAACAAGTATGTGAAATGGGGCGCAGCCAATGTATTCTGGACATCAAATCTAGCATGGCAGAGTTTGAGTTTGTGGCAAGAGCACAGCAACATTCGTAACTATTTTTTTGCTTTGATGTATTGAGAAAATGACGCATGTTTAATGGTCTGGTGTGAGGATACAGGTAAAGACCTACATGTCACAACAACACTGCTCAATCTAAAATGACTTTAAAGTTCAGATGAATTTCATCATCACATTCTGCCTGTGGAACACAATGACAAAGCTGCCTTTTCAAACTTACAAAAAAATGATACCACGGTATCCACAGTTTCCACAAAAATGACTACAGTTATGTGGTAATATTAGATTAGCCATCACTGTCATAAAAAAAGCTTCTTGCACCACAATCTCATGATATTTTGGCAGACACTGTGGTTACCATAGTAAACATTTCTAATAGATAGTCAATACAGGGTAAAACGGTTTCGTTTATATTGTAAAATTAGATAAAAAAAACTAAATCTGATTAAATGTCTGAAAACATCTCAAAGAATATCATTGCCCTCTTTTTCATATTTGTTTTGATTAAATAAAGCTGTTTAAATGACATAAATATCACTGCAAGCTAGACAAGAAATGAAGACAATTTCAAATCAAACTTGTATTCTTTAGTGCTTACAGCCTCTAATAATGTTTTAGTGTAAATTAAATGAAAAGTGTTTTTTTTATTTTCAGCCCTAATTCTGTGAGATCATTACATGCACACATGAATTATCGTTTAAGCCGGGCACACATTTAACGACTAGCTAAAACATTCTAAGACTGAGCTCAACATACAGCGATTGTTTTCTGCGACTGAAGCAGGATTAAATACTTACACATGGAATTTGAACACCGACTGTAATCGCAGACTGAACGCCAATGGACGCGTTTGAGCACGATCAGTCATAAGTATCAATTTACATTCATCATCGGCCTTACAATCGTTAAGTGTGTGCGCGGCTTTAGAGAGTGATTGTAAGTGTTTTTAAGACTTTTATTAAGCTGAGCACCAAACAAAACAGATTAATTAACAGAAAGATGATTCTAGCAATTCAACTGCATGAATAGCCGCTTTTCCACCATCGGGCTGAACGGTTCTAAGAACAGTACGGAACAGTTCCAGTTATATATTCTCTTGAGCTTGATTCAGCACAGCACCATTAAAAACCATTCTCAGCCCGGAATTCTCAGTTCGGAACCGTGCTTGTAGAATGCATGTAGCGACATTGCCACAGTGTTGTCAAAAGTACCGACTTTGATACCAAGTTGGTACTGAAATTTTAAAAATGTAACGCTTTGGATGCTGTTGAGTGGATTTGTAAACACCTCTGATTGGCCACTGTGTTCACACGCTCAACAGATACGTCTGTGATTGGCTACAATGCTCAACGCACGGGAGTGTTTGAAAGCACACGGAAGTGTTTGTTTTCAAAAGCTCCCCTGTGTATCTGTAAGCGCTCAGTGAAGAGTGTCATTGATGTCTATTTACAACATGTTTTTGAAGCGTTGATCATTGTAGCCAAACACAGACATATCTGATGAGCGTGTGAACACAATGGCCAATCAGAGGTGTTTAAGAATCCGCTCAACAGCCCTCAAAGCATCATATTTTTAAAATTTCAGTACCGACTTGGTACCGAAGTTGACAACACTACTCAGGATTGGTCAGTCGTCTGTTGCTTTGCTGCCAGTTTCTCTGTAGCTCTAATTATCCTCCATAACGCAGGCACTATTTACATATCATATCTCCTGTAAACTCTTGCGCTAGCAAGGCAAAAACTGATGCATTGTGTTGTATTACATTCAAAAGAGGTCTGTTATCAGCCCCACAGTGGAAAATGAAACCATATCTGTACTGGCTGGGCCGGATCGGCACAGAGTGGAGCGGTTAAGCAAAGAGAACAGTTTAGCCTGATGGTGGAAATGTGGCTAATGTTGCATTTTTGTCCCCATCTTATTTATTTTTGCGGTCTATTGAAGTATGGGAAGATGCTGGGCAGGCACAGAGAAAAAGAGAGCGCGAGTGAGATGAATGGGTTGATGGATAAAAGGAAAATCTGGCTCCTCACACAGCACTTGTGTCCACTTATTCAGTGAATATACTGATCAAACATGAGTCCAATTGGATCCGATTATCGATTGTAGAGCTTCGTCAGAGTAGATGGTATTTTTCATTTGAAAAGAACAAGAAATAAGCCTTCGATGGACAATCGTACAGCTCGTTCAATACTGAACGTCTGTCCCTCACTGCCTTGTCTTTCAATTTTGGTGTCTACTCTGACTATGTAGACGTTCATTGGTGTGGCACCAAATATTAAAAAATCAACTTTTTTCAAACGAGTGGAGGTCAAGTGAAGCATGTGAAGAGCCAGAGGGATTCTGGGTAAAGCGACTGTACCTGCATCAACATCATTGGGCCAGCCGCTGGGTTGGGATGCTCCCGGGGCAGGAGAACGTCCCGAATAGAAGACGTCATCCACCGGGCTCTCCATCTCACTGTCATCAATGGATTTACGCTTGTTGGAGCTGAAAGAGAAAAGAGAGAAAGAAGTTAAGGAGAGATTTTATTTAACACTCACGCAATATCATTTGGATTAATATAATTTGCATTAAAATTTTTGTTATTTTCTTTTCTTGACTGGTCTCAAAAAATGGGAATGTTTTGATAAACAAATAATTTTACAATGGAAAAATATGTGTATTTAAACATTACAGTCCACCCAAAATCATCACCAATGTAAGATCACAGGTTATCTTAGCAGAACGAGACATTAGATGAGCAAAGACAGTATAGAGTTAGACAGCAGAGCCACAGGAAGTGTGGAGTACCTCCGCGGGAGACTGGCATACAACTCCATCTCAGTCCTGCAGCGTTCGAAACATGACGACAAGACGAGAGAGAAGGGACAGGAGAAGAGAAAGGTGAAGAGACAACAATGACAGCCATAAAAAAAAGACAGAGGAAAGGATAGAAGAGAAGATAGACAGAAATATATATGGACAAAGAGGAAAGCAAGAACGTGTGAGTGCTACATTAAAGCTACTAAACCAGAGACGGATCGATTTGAAAAGACATGCAGGAGTTTATTAGTATAGAGTCAGTAATGAAACAGGGCTTAGGGCAAAATGCCACCGAAATTCAACATTTTAATCTATAATTCTGCAGTTTTTTAATGCATAATATCTGATGTAATTCTAAAAATGATATTCCAGCCTATAGTTAATTTGAATTATTTATATTCAAATTTATTTAAAATGATTTTAAATTTGTATGTATTTTATTAAATGGTATTTTACATGAATGTATGACACTCAATGTTTACATTTTTTGGAATAAATAAATAAAAATCTTTCATTCAAAGTAAAAAAAAAAAAGAAACGAAAAATTAACTTCAGGGAATGAATATTGTAACAATGGTAAGGGGTACATGGAAAAAATTTGCATAAAATTTTTACATAAATAAAACAATGTAAAAAATTCACATAAATTTACATTATTAATGTTTCATTTTGCTTTTTAAAGATTAATCAGAAATCGAGACAATAATCTGAATTATATATTTAATATTTTTTTATATTTTATCATGGTGGTCTCTTGCACCATTTAAAATTAAAAACCCCTGGCATAGAAAAATGTGTGTGTGTGTGTGTGTGTGTGTGTACCTGGTCGATGGCGTGGACGTAATGGAGCGGCGACCCAGGTTGATGTTGTAGTATCCTGGACTGTCAAGGTCGGCCAGAGAGAAGTTGGGTCCGGTTGCTGTGGCAACTGGTGCTGAATTAGATGCAGAAAGAGAGAAGTCAAATTAATGAATCCCATCATCCATCACTGTTCTCATGACAACATCATAAAACTTCATCATCATAGAAATCCTTGATGCTTCTCCAGTGACATAAGTCTATAAAAATCTTTCCAGTAAATATGTTTATAATGTTACAAAAGATTTATTTTTCAAATAAACGCTGTTCTTTTGACTTTCTAGTCATCAAAGAATCCTGTATCATGTTTTCCACCAAAATATGAAGCAGCACAACTGTTTTTAACATTGATAATAAAATGTTAATGTTTCTTGAGCATCAAATCATCATATCAGAATGATTTCTGAAGGATCATGTGACACTGAAGACTGGAGTAATGATGCTGAAAATTCACAGGAATAAATTACATTTTAAAATAAACTAAAATAGAACATTTTAAAAAATCCTATTTCAAAAAAATAACTTTTGTCTGTAACATATGAATGTATATTTTATTTATTTTTTTGCTGTTTATTTGTTACAGCTGAAAAAAACAATGATTTTTAAAGATTTATAATAATAAAAAGCATTTTTAGGTCCAATAAAATGTCGATATTTAAGAGTGACAGCTGTTGATCATGTGACTTACTCTGTGACACACGGACCAGCTCCGCCACGTTCCACACGCCTGACGTCACGAAGCAGTCCTGGAAACTCAAGTGCCCTGGAGAGAGAGAGAGAGAGAGAGAGAGAGAGAGAGAGACCAGCAATGAAAACACACTACAGCAACAAATTATACTGGAAAAAACCCATATTTACTCATCTGCACCTGTCAAACACACGCACACACAAAATAAACACAGCTCAATTGTCATAAAAAGGCCAGGAGCATATAATTACAGTCATTGGCTGGCATATGTTCTCCATCTCGAAGGAATAACAGGCTACCCCGTACTTATGGTTAAACTCCAACCCAGTGCTCCAATCTCAGCTAAAACTTAATGAGAACACTAAAAATGCTTTATGTCACACTTAAGAGTGTGTTTAGCTGAAGTGTGTGTGTGTGAGACGCTGCATACAAATATACAAACGTATTTGCTTTTGCTGTGCATATGGGATTTCAATATGTACTTTTGTGTGTGTGGGCAAAACGGGTGAATGAGCCATGCTTCCACACCCATCTGTAGTGCTGGCTGAGGTCAGTGTGTGTGCGTGCGTGTGCCGGTTAACCGCAGCGAGGCCGGCGCATGAGCTCAGTGTCGCCCGCGCCACAGCCATGTGGTTCCCATCAGCCAATCACAGAGTGATTTATGAGCGTTTCACTGTTCACCGTCACAGCCGACCTAGCAAAACTTTATTATAATAAACTACGATGGAAATCGCTTTTGCGCACTCTTGCGGCGAGCGAAAGTCAATTTACTAATGTAAATAAACCGGCTAACGGTATCAATCGCCTCGCTTTTGCACGTCTAGGGAGAGCGGCTCACCCACAGATCCATCTGTTGAAAGGCGGAGTGGAAAATGGTGGCTGACATGTTGATTAGCGTAAGGATTTCAACCTGTGCTAATTAGAGCTTTTCATTAATGACAACTGCAGATGAGAGTTTAGAATGCTTCTTGAACAATCAGGTTTTTTGCTCAATTTTGTGTTCAGCAAAGAATCCTCTAGATTGAATAAAGGGTTTTGCAGCGCTGTCATAGAAGAATATAGAAGTCTGTAAAAGAACCATGTTTTAGCGTCCACTCTAAAAAATAACTGTAAAAAAAGAAACTAAGTTACACCGTAAAATACCGTTTTCCATTGTAACAGTAATATAGTGTAAAAAATGCATTCTGGATGATATTATTTGTCATTTTCGAGAAAGTAACCTATAGGCTACTTTCTTGAAAACGACAAATATTACCCAGAATACATTGTTTTTACCGTATATTACTTCTGTATTTTACAATGCATTCTGGGTACTACCCAGAATGCACTGTTTTATTTTATTTTACGGTTTCAATGGAAAACTGTAATTTACTGTGTACATTTGTTTAATTTTTAGTTATTTTTTTGGAGTGTATAGAACATTTTAATAATCTAAAGAACCTTTTCTTCTACATAGAAGTATGAAATATGGTTCTTTATCTGCATTATGGTTCCATGTAGAATAACAAAGATTCTTATAGAACCACAAAGGCTTTTTCTGCAAAGGAAAGAACCTTTGTGGTTCTACCCCTTTTCCACCAAGGCAGTTTGAGTGCTGGTTCGGAGCCAGAGCCTAGTTTCAAATCAGTTCTTTGTCTTTCGACACACATGGAACCATAACGTCAATAAAGAGACTTCCTTTTTCATTGTGCAGGTATCTTAAGCTAACTTTATAGTTCTTTGTAAAGTTTTTAATTATAAATTCTTCAAATTAGTGTAAGTTTAGATAAGGTTCTTTATCTGCATTATGGTTCCACATAAAACCTTATAGGTTATTTCTTCAATAAAGATCCTTTATTTTTCAGAGTGTTAATATCTTAACTTTATGGTTCTTTGTAAATTAAATACTCAACTTTATTTCATTCCAAACCTGTATAACTTTCTATTTTCTTTGGAACACAAACTTCAGCAGAACGTTGACAGTACTGTTATGGAAGCGGGAAATGAGAACCTTCTACCTAACATCTCCTTTTGTGTTCCACAGAAGAAAGTCACGAGTTTGGAAAGACATGACGACCATTTATTTCCATTATGGTTCCATGAAGTTCTATGCAGTGGAAAAAGGTTCTTTAGATGATTAAAATCACTCTACAAACAATGCACTGTATTAAAAAAAAAATTCTGAAGTTGAGAAAACTTGAGGACTTTGAGTATACTCAACTTATGGGATTTTTTTTTTGTATCAACTTAACTAAAGCTAGTCTGCGTTTTCAACCAACTGCTAAGTTCTACAAACTAATGTTTTTTACTTGTGTATAAGTTCAATAATCTTGCATTTTAAGTAAAGCAGGCCTTTCTTAGTTTGTCTACCTTGTATTTCAGTTTGTTTAGCAAACTAACAAGGTTACATAGAGTTACCTCTATATACCAAAACAACAAAATATAAATTAAAAACACTACAAACAGGAGCTAAAACATCAATTAATTCTGAATAACAAATATGTGTCATCATATAGTTCAATCAACCAATAAAATAGATTTTTCTGACAAAAAAAGAAGTTTGCATTTTTCTATAGTGTAGTTCTTTTAAGAAATTTTTGGGAACCAAGAACCCCTTTTTGGTTCTTCCAGGCACCTTTAAGTGAAGTTGTAATTTTTAATTAAATTTTAATTTAATTTAATTTCTGGGTTGTATGGCATTTGACTGCAGAATCCTTTTGGAACCTTTAGCAGCGTGTAGGTGTTTGAGAGAGAATGTGTGTGTGTGAGTGAGATTTTCGCCGTGCTTGACACACCATTGGGCGGAGGCTTGATGTCTGCTTCTCCTTGTTGGTTGGAGTTATCCGACTGTCCAGATTCTGCAAAGCCGACAGAAAGAAAGAGAGAGAGAAAGGAGGGGGGAAAAAAGAGAGCAGATTAAACATGGGACGTCTGGGTTCAGTCCAAAGGTGCCTGAATCAATTAGCAGATGTAGAACATTTGGAATATTCTCTGCCAGCACATATTCAATGTAGCGCTGAGGCCACGCAGCTGGAAATGAGACATGCAAAATGTGCTCCGGTTCTGGATCATTTACATGATATTCAGGCAAAATTGGGACCTTTATACATGAAATCTGATGTTCTGTCTTGTTGCTAGTTGGAATTTCATTGTTATACACTATTGTTCAGAAGTTTGAGGTCACTACGTTTTTTTTTTAGGTTTCTGAAAGTCTCTTATGTTCACCAAGGCTGCATTTATTTGATCAAAAATACAGTAAAAACAGTAATATTGTGAAATATTATTACAATTCAAAATAACTTTTATATTTGAATATATCGTCACATGATCAAAGCTGAATTTTCAGCATCATTACTCCAGTCTTCAGTGTCACATGATCCTTCAGAAATCATTCTAATATGATGATTTGATGCTCAAGAAACATTTATGATTATTATCAATGTTGAAAACAGTTATGCTGCTTCATATTTTTGTGCATTTTTTCAGTATTCTTTGTTGAACAGAAAGGTCAAAATATATATATATTTTTTAAATATATAAAACTTTCATAACATTACAATTAAAAAAATGCTGTTGTTTTAACCCAGTGGTTGGGTTAAATGTTTGACCCAACCTCCTCGGTAGGTTTATTAACTCAACTATTGCTTAAAAATTACTGTATAAATGTTTAATAATAATTTTAATGAATAATAATTAAACAATAAACCTTTATTCAATTTCTCATTAATACATTTTCAACTTTTGATTATTATTGTTTCCTCTAGTAATTATGTGTCTGATTTTTAATTTTTAACCTATTTTGGGTTCATTTTAAGCCACCCATATAGTCACTTTTAAACGATAGTTGGGCTAAATAAAACTGCTCAGCACGTTGGGCAAACATTTAACCCAACCGCTGGGTTTGTCCATTTCCGACCCAACTTGGGTTGTTTTTAACCCCCCCTTAAAAAAAACTAAAAATCTTTCTGACCCCAAACCTTTGAACAGTAGTGTTGGTTTGTCATCACAATGGACGCAACACATTACCATTACTCTATTGCTCATACTTTGGGTTGGTTATTAAACAAACCTGTACAAACCTGTAAAAAGTATTAAAAGCCTGCACTACATACTTGAATAATACCTCAAATTACATGGATTTCAGAATCAAATGCTGCCTAGGGTCAATAAATAAAGATTAAATTCTATTATTTTAATATAACAATATCAAAATCAAGACATAAAACCACAAAACAGTCTTTCGACCATGAAACAAGATCTTAAGCCCGGCAACACAGACCCCAGGTGTGTTAAAAAAACACTTCTGGACATGGTCAGGTTGTTTTTTTGTGTTCTAGCGAGTAAAAACACAGCCAAAACAAGCGACACACACATTGTCCATTTTAGGCTTGAAGTTGCGCTGCTAATCTGAAATCTATAAATCTGCAAAATATACATCCGAGAGCAGCCTGGTGAAACCCAACTCTGCAGTATAGCTCATAAGATGTAGACAAAGGCTGGTGTGCAGCCATCGAGTTGTTTGGACAATGTCTCCGTAGGCTTTTTATCTTAGAAAGTATAGTGATCTTGGAGAGAGACCAGACCCCTGCGGCTGTTTGAATTGGCCAAGACTCACTAACTCCTTTTTTCCTATATGCACTGAAGTTTTGACTATAACTATAGACCCTCAGAAAGGATGTCACTCGGTTACTTTGGCCTTTCCTGAGTATTGATAAATATGTCACCCCTTCAGCCAATCACACTTATCTTATTTAAGTGTTTTTAGCATGTTTGCTAGTTGCTAGGGGGGCTCTGGGTGCTCGCTTACTAGCCCAAGTCAAAACATCCCGCCCATCTATGATATTCTGGTCTCAAGATATGGCTTGAATTTGTTCAAAGTATGAGAAATAGCATGTTTAGCCTTAGCATGCACCACTAATTACGTGCATCAACATAATGTGGTTTTAAGAAAAACAACACTATACGTTTCTAAGGAAAAAACAAACGCATCAACCCCCTCTTTCCTTCTTTTCTCTCTCTCGCACCCCCACGTTCGCTTGCTGCTGTTGTTGCATAGAATCCTGGCAGCCATCTTAGCGCTTGGCAGCCATCTTAGCATTGGCGGTACCAGAGCATTCCAGCTAGCTTACAAAAGCACCCACACACAGACACACTCCTCTCACAGAGAGAAAACCTCTCATCCAACACGCTACATGCTAAAAGCCTCACAAATGAAGGCTATTTTCAGCTACTTGTGCTAAATGCTAATTTTACGGGGGTAAATATCGACTGCCTCCGCTTTTTGTTCGCAGAAGCACATGTAGCTGACAGTGTGAGCTGATACGTCAGTAAAGGTGCTTTAGTAAAGCACTTTAATCATCTAATTTTACCCATCTAATCTCATTTTAAATGTTATATATTATACTTATTACAAAAACTACTAAGTACCATGATGTACAGTAGTTTGGTCCCTGCTTGTCACCTAAAAATCTGATGAAGGCAGAAATATCTGTAAAATAAATAAAATAATGAATAAATATAATATTATTAGTACATAATGATAATAATAATAATAATGAATTAAAATAAATATAAAACAAAATGAAAAATAAATATTAAAATGAATAATAATAATCAAATAAAAATAAAACAATAATAAATAAATAAATAATAAATCGTTTTTGTTTTTATAACTTTTATACTATATTTTCAAAATGAAATAAAAACAATCAAAATGAGAAATGTTGCGACTAGCAGAAATAAAATACCTACGTTTTTAATATTTTATTTCATTTAAGTGCTATATAAGTGCTGCAATGTGACAGCCATATGCTGGCTGGTAATGATCAAATTTTACTGCATTCTAGATTTGTAAATTGGATTCTAATCAGAATCATTGGCTGTGTCCGAAATCACCCCCTATACCCTTAAATAAGGCCATATTTGAGGGGACAGCCATTTGTAGTGTCCAAAACCATAGTGAACATTATCGTGTTCACTCATTCAATCCCACAATGCACCAAAACAACGAGTGTACAACCAATGTACACTCAACAACCAGAGAATACCCATAATGCACAGTTCCGAATGAATTGCCGTGTCTGACCAGGAGATGGCGCTAGGCCTGGGTGATAAAACGGTATCGACATTTATAGAAAATTCGATAACGATAGAAAAAATGTTCAATATAACTCTCGATATAGTTTCACTTAAATGCATTAAAATGCAAACAGACATGAAGTTCGGTTGCATGAACAACTCTCAAGCTCACTCCGTCCCTGGATCACAAACAGACGCGCTACGAGTGACAAGCCAACAAGTTGCTGTGGAGTTCAGTTTCGCAATCGCCACGTGAAATCAGAACACACAAACACATGAAAACGAGTGAGATTGTGAATAAAAAAAGGACATATAAGCTCGCCAGTGTGGCAGTTTCATGGTTTCCTTACATATCAAAGTTCGTCTTGAGAAAGCAGTTGTCATGTACCTATTAACAGCTGCACAAACAGTGTTTTCAACCACACATCTTTATTTCTGTGTTACAAATATTCAAATTATCACAGAAGCACTGAGATAAAAGTTTATAGTTCAGATATAAATACTAGTGTCTATGTTATCGATCAAAATAGAGCAAATCAGCTTTTGAAAGAAACTTAAACGCGCTGAAAATGACGCATTAATCGATTACATTGTTTCACCACCAGGTGGCAATAAGTGACTGTTAAAAAATGTATTTGACGTTGAATCTTCATTCAACAGATTCTTTCAAATACACAGATTCATCCAGTAATGAAACAAGAGTATTAATGAGAGTCATTGAATCATCCAAAGAGATTTTTTTTTTAAATAATTAATTCAAATATATTTAAAATAAACAAAAAAGACTGCAGCAATTAATATTTTGTCAGAACCTCTAGTAAATTACGTTATTTCGTTTAGTTGACTTTCAGAATTGTGATCTCGTTTTTTTTCCTCAATTTATCCAGAATTGTGCAGCTCTAAGTTTCTTTAACACTTATTTATTTAATCTTCATATAAAATATAAGAAAGATTTGTTTAGCTTTGTTTAAAAATTTTTTTTGTTGTTTGCCTTAATTAAAAATGCATTGGTTAAATTCAAAAAAAAATTTTACTAAAATTTTCAATAGTTATCGATACCGATCAATATGAAACATTATATTGTGATAATTTTTTTAGCTGTATCGCCCAGCCCTAGATGGCGTCCGCAGTTGAATCATCCATCCATTCATTTTCCAAACCGCTGGTCCAATGTGGGTACAGCGTAATATCATACAGGTATAAATTCCTTTTTAAATTGATTCATTTAGGTTTATAAATAGTTTCCATAACCGAGTTCAGGATACATCTTTTCATCTTATTACTGGAGCTGCCAGTTTGCTAAAACTATGCAAAAGCTGCAGCCCTTCCTGCGCACTCAGTGTCCGAATTCACTCACTCATTTTCATTCACTCCTTCAAGTGCTCTATATTAGTGGAGCACCGTAGAGAACAGTGAATGAGGTATAGGGGACGATTTCAGACACCGCCATTATTTTGTTTAAGTATTTAGTTCTACCAAAGGATTCTGTGAATTCAGAACAGCTATAATCCGTATTGATTAGCGCCCTCTGGTGGTGTGGAAGTATGAGCGCAGCTTGAGAAGACGTCTCGGATGACCTCCAATCCAATTACATGGCACATTAGTGAAGCTCACTATGCAGAACTGGACGCGAGTGAATGAGAGAGGCCGCGCTATTGGGCACAGACAAAGCGTGGATGAGCAGGGGGCCAGATCATCAAAACTCAAACACACAAAGGAGAGACTGTCCATTATTAGAGCACAGACTCCAGCCTATGGAGTCCAATCAACACTGTTATCAGCATGCAACCACACACACACACACACACACACACACCCTATTGCATCCAACAATGTTCATGCTAATCCTTATCTTCCCAACACACACAGTCAAAGGACCCCTGAACACACCATGCCAAAGATACTGCGCGACGCATACACACACACAGTGGCGATGGGTTTTAAACATTACAAAAGTGTCTTCACAATGGCAAAACACTTCTTCAGCAAGTTTAAAATGGAAAACGATTGTTTGACAGGGTATTTAAAACTATTACCATCCCTAAACAGCAAGTGATCATTCACACACCCTTTTCTTAAAAGACAACGTCTAATTGATTCATTGAGCATGCACATATTCATAAACGACTGCGCTTGTGAGAGCAAAGACATACTTGTTATTATAATCACCAGTTTGGTTTGTTCTGCCTTTTGTAGAGGTAAACTAAATGGGCTTGACCTATAGGATCTCCGAAAAGTTTTCGCAAAGGCAACACATATTGTTCAAAGTTCGTGTTTGTGAACTAAAACCCCAAACCCTGAATAGTGAAGGAAATTCTAGGTCTAATTCTAGTTAGGAAATAACCAACTTTTAACTATTTGGAAATAAGATTTGCATTAATTTGCATTCAAATATGCACACATGCCTAATGTGTCGAAAACGAGACGAAGCATCTCGTCACGCTCAGTTTGGAATTGCATTAATCATGTAGCCTAAATGCCTATTTTCAATTCAAAATGGCCATATTTCTGAAAAAAGTCACGTAGTTTGTATCACTGGATGTTACTCTCGGTCTTTTAACATTTATATCACAAAACATGTATTAAATGTTTCGTAATTTACATCTTACCTCACTCTCTTTCATCGTTTAACTGACGGTTCACGCAGGAAAGTATGCTCTACTTTAGTGAACCATAAACCCTGCCTACTTTGATTTGATTGGCCATCTCAATAATTTTGACATTGACGAGCGCTGTAAGACCACTGAGGCAGACCAGTCACCAGACTGAAAATTTAAAGGTGCCCTAGAATTAAAAATTGAATTAACCTTGGCATAGTTGAATAACAAGAGTTCAGTACATGGAAATGACATACAGTGAGTCTCAAACACCATTGTTTCCTCCTTCTTATGTAAATATCATTTGTTCAAAAGATCTCTGAAGAACAGGCGAATCTCAACTTAACACCGACTGTTACGTAACAGTCGGGATCATTAATATGTACGCCCCCAATATTTGCATATGCCAGCTCATTTTCAAGGCATTAGACAAGCCAGTATTAACGTCTGGAGCAGCACAGCTGAATCAACAGACTTTATGCAGGTAAGTAAGCAAGGACAACAGCGAAAAATGGAAGATGGAGCAATAATAACTGACATGATCCATGATAACATGATATTTTTAGTGATATTTATAAATTGTCTTTCTAAATGTTTCGTTAGCATGTTGCTAATGTACTGTTAAATGTGGTTAAAGTTACCATCGTTTCTTACTGTATTCACGGAGACAAGAGCCGTTGCTATTTTCATTTTTTAAACACTTGCAGTCTGTATAATGCATAAACACAACTTCATTCTTTATAAATCTCTCCAACAGTGTGTAATGTTAGCTTTAGCCACGGAGCACCATCAAACTCATTCAGAATCAAATGTAAACATCAAAATAAACACTGTACTTACGCGATTAGACATGCTGCATGACGAACACTTTGTAAAGATCCATTTTGAGTGTTATATTAGCGGTGTGAACTTTGTTTATGCTGTTTAAGGCAAGCACGAGCTCCGGGGGCGGAGAGCACAAGAATTTAAAGGGGCCGCAGCCTAAATCGGCTCATATTTAATGATGCCCCAAAATAGGCAGTTAAAAAAATTAATTTAAAAAAATCTATGGGGTATTTTGTGCTGAAACATCACAGACACATTCAGGGGACACCTTAGACTTATATTACATCTTTTGAAAACACGTTCTACGGCACCTTTACATTTTAAACCTTTTTTCATCCTAAAAACATACAGAGAGTGAATTTTAAATATTGTGGGAGACAATTTGACCATTTCTAATTATTTGGGAGGACTTGTCCCTCTCAATATCTATGGTGTTTACAGCCCTATTCAACTTTGACACACAAGTCGTCCTGTGCCTGAGTGATGAGATATATCAGTTTTATGATGGGCTAACCTCTCAATAATCACGCAAAACACCAAAGCAACTACACTAAAAGTCTACATGGCATCCCAACTAAACACATTTGTTTATTGAATATTACTTTAAATACTACTAGTAAATATATTTATAAAGAACTACCATAAAAGGGTTCAACATAATTTGTTGCTTTATGAGGGTTTTACAGTTCAGTTTAACTACTACCAAAAGGGATGCCAAGTTGTTTTAGAGGTGGAGCAACTGATTACATTTTGATGAAAGACTACTAAAATATACAATTATAAACTTTTTTTTTGATACACTACCATTCATATATATATATATATATAAATATATATATATACACATACATATACACACACACACACACACATACACGTATATGACAAAAATGTATGCTTTTATTCGGCAAGTATCAAAAGTGTCAGCAAAGACATTTATAATGTTACAAAGATTTATATTTCAAATAAATGCTGTTATTTTCTATGAATTCTGATATACATCAGTTTCCACAAAAATATGAACTGTTTTCAGCATTGATAATAATCAGAAATGTTTCTTGAGCATCAAATCATCATATTAGAATGATTTCTGAAGGATCATGTGACACTGAAGACTGGAGTAATGATGCTGAAAATTCAGCTTTGATCACAGAAATAAATTATTGCCAAACTGCCATTTTAAAATTGTAACAATATTTCACAATATTACTGTTTTTACTGTATTTTTGATCAAATAAATGCAGCCTTGGTGAGCAGAAGACACTTCTTTCAAAAACTAATTTTACGGACCCCAAACTTTTGAACACAAAAAGTCCAGGAAAGTAACATAAGAAAGTAAAAGGGTCTGTTTTTTTTTACTTTACTGTTAACTTCAAATGAAATCGGTTCAAATTTAACTTTACCCTAAAGAGAAAACATTACTTCTCTCTCTGTGTGTGTGTGTGTTTTAGTTGGGGAGGCATGTTGGATCCCCTGGATTCAAACGTCACGGCTTATGATGACAAATACATGGAAAATGTATACCGCATGAAAATGTGCAATGCATTTATAAAAAATAAAAATAAAAAAAAAAAGCCCAATGCACGCCTCCACACCTTAGGTACACAGACACACACACACACACACACACACTACGGTGCTGAATGAAGAGGCAGCACAGCTTTTCCAATTGGGTTTTGCTTAAGAGGTTTATCGGTATGTTGCTAAACATTCTGACCTTTTTTTTTAATCCGTAATGCGCTTAAAATGTTCCAAACCCTCCTAATCCCCACGGCGATCCCACACAGATGTTCTCTGAGCTCTTTTATTGGACTTTATTTGAGTATTTGCCCCCCTCCACCGGCACTTATTTATTCATTTCCTATCTTATGAAAGCACACTCCATCCTGTGCCCGCGCCCCCTCAGCCCTGCGTTTCCCAGCAGCCCCTGCAGCGAATGAAATCAGGCAGCTTGCGCTTTTAAAGGGGGTCTATACCTGCTCCGGACCCCCCCGGCCATGCATGTTTCTAGATTAATATGTATGCGAACGCTCACAGGGAGCGGATATGAAATGTGAACATGGCAGGTGTGTTTGGAGTTTGCATGTAAGAGTGTGTGAGCATGTATGCGTGTGCATATGCACATGGGTATTATGGTGAGAAACTGGGCATGGATTTGTGTTTCCTCTGGCATGTATGTCTGTGAGCGTGTATGTGCATTCGTATGCGCTTGGGTGAGCAAGTGCGTGTTGTTGATGCAATCGCTGGCCAGACATATTGCAAATTGAAAATCATTTACATGATGGCAGTACATGTCTATGTTAAAGGATCATTTAAAGAGATAGGTCACCCAAAAATTAAAATTTGGTCATTGTTTACTCACCCTCATGTTGTTCCAAACCCATATGACTTTCTTTCGTGGACCTTAAAAGGAGATGTTTAGTAGAGTGTTCACGCTGCACCTTTGCATTCACTAAAAGTACAGTAAATGTGGACAGATGCCATAAAAGGTCATCTATATGGATGTTACTCTATATTAAGTCTTTTGAAACTTTATTTTTGACCTATAACATAACATATGAGCCATATGGACTATTTTTATGATGCTTTAATGTAATTTTTAGAGATTGACGGCTGGTCACCATTCACTTCCATTGTAAAGAAAATGCCATCACAATCCTGTCCTTGAATGGCTTCATGTTTTCCATCTTTCTTAGGTTTTTTTGTGTTGTTGTTGTACTACTGTTTTATTACTTTGTGTATTACAGCTTAAAAAAAGTTTTTTTCGTATAGTTTTTATCTTAATTTTAGCTTTAGTTTATAATGAAAAAAAACTTGCAGCATTGTAATTTCCTCAGCATTGTCGATTAAGAAATTAAAAATACTGTTATTTTAGAATTATTTGTATGTTATTATAATATTTATTAATATTTTGAATTAGCTTTTATTTTTAGTCTTCGCTTTTAAATAAATGCATCTAATGTATTATCGTGAGTGGAAAAAACTTAATGTAACTAAATATAAACTAAACAGTTTCCAAATATAATTTTAAGTTATTAGTATTTGGTATACCAATTTAAAATAGTATAAATTGTTTCTTTATGCATGTGAAATATTTAGTTTTAGTAATTTTGTCAGTTTTGTGCTTTTGTCATTTTTAGTTTCTTTTGATAATTCTATTCAGCCATAAAATATTTTTATTTCAGATTTTGTTTTATTATAATGGAAGCTTGTTTCTGTCACTGAATAAATAATTTTAAAAAACAAGGTAATTGTGACTTTATCTAGCAATTCTGACTTTTTTCTCAGAATTGCGAGAACTGGACTTAATAACTCACAATTTCGAGTTTATATCTTACAATTCTGACTTTATAACTCGCAATTGAGTTTATACTGATTATAACTCGCAATTTTGAGAAAAAAGTCAGAATTGTGAGATAAAAATGTGCAATTACCTTTTAAATAGTTTTATTCCGTGGCAGAAACAAGCTTCTATATAGTATATTACTTTCTCATTTTCATTCAAATTTCAAATTAAAAAGTATTCATCTAATATTTATATTTTAATTTATTTCAGCTTTATATCAATTACGTTTTAGTTAACAATAACAAGACTGGTTCGGAACAACATGAGGGTGGAGTGAATGACGACAGAGTTTTTATTTTCGGGTGAACTGTGCCTTTAAGGCCCTTGCGCATGTTGTGTTTACGGACACACAAACTTAGATTTTCTACGTTTCTGTTTACGCATGTGTGTGTGTGTTTGTCTGGTCTGGGTCATGCCAAAGAGGAGCAGGTGTGTAGGGATCTGCCCTGCATCGCCCGATGCCCATCTGTGTGCCCGTCTGTGCCCGCTCCGTGCCAACTACACACCCGGCGCACAGAAAAACGGTGAGAACGAGAGCGGGGAGGGGGAATAGAGACGTTCTCAACAGCCGTTTTAACGTAAAAGAAGCGTGGACACACGGTATGGCTGAGAACTGAAAAACTGGATATGGAAAAAAAAAATAAAAGGAGAAAAAAAGAGAGAGAAAAACAGAGCGAGAGAAAGTTGGCGAGCCGCCCATCTCTTTCATGTTCTGTCCTCTTCTCGTCTGATTAGAGAGATGTAACCAAGCAGCTGGCACGGATAGACACAGTCTGCCGCTCTCAGAGGATAACGGCCAACATCTAATCTATACATTTACTATGTACACACATCAAAGACACACACACACACCTTATCGCAATCTAATCCATTTACTATCCATGCAGAACTGAGCCTAAAGGAGAGAGATAACACACACAAACACGCATCTGTCCGTGGGTGTTTGGGCGCTGTGATTTCAGTGCCATCGCCCCAATTTAGCATCTAAAACTTCCATCTGTATTTACATTGCTGTAAACGCCGCCGCTTATGGATGCAGCACACAGTAGTGTGTGTGAATGTAACGTCTGGGGTGAAAATAGTATTACAGTGTTGATTCTGATCAAATCTGTGGAGGGGTGTAGTAACTCTCAGCAGCCACCAGGGAGCGAAGGACACAGGAAAAGAGGGTTTGCTGACCTCAGGAAGGTAAATGTTGGCCTGAAATAAACCATGTTTAGAGTAAAACATGTGGTCACACTGAAACGGCCTAGGAGGTGAGCAAAAAAAAGAAGAAAAAAAAAAGATGGTGTGCTACACCTTAGAGAGGCTTTAAACATCTTTCTATAATGCTTGCTTTCTTTTGAACTCCAGAGACACACTACCATTAAAATATTTGGTGTAAAAACAGTAATATTGTGAAATATTTTTAATATTTTCTATTTGATAATATTTTAAAATGTAATTTATTCCTGCGATCAAAGCTGAATTTTCAGTATCATTACTCCAGTCTTCAGTGTCACATGATCCTTCAGAAATCATTCTAATATGCTGATTTGCTGTTCAAGAAACATTTCTGATAATTATTAATGTTGAAAATTATTTATGCTTAATAATTTTGTGCAAACCATGATATATTTTTCTTCCAGGATTATTTCAGGAATGGAAAGCTCAAAAGAACAGCATTTATTTGAAATAGAAATATTTTGTAGTACTAAAATAATATTAAAAATTTCTTCACTGTCACTTTTGACATCCTTACTGAAAAAAATATATGTACGTGTGGTACAACAAAAATTTTACCCACCCCAAACTTTTGAACGATGGCATACGGTATGTCCAAATTTTCAGGCCAACATTAGTCTTTAATGCAGGCTTTTGTATTCATATAACAGATTATTACTAAACACAAATGAGCAGCAGCTCATTTGCATTGTGCATTGTGTCTTTTTGTTTACTCCAAAATAGAGGCAAATTTGACAAGCTATAATAAATGATCTGTGGGGTATTTTGAGCTGAAACTTCACAGACACATTCTGGGGACACCAGAGACTGATTGTGAAAAGGGGCATAATAGGTCCCCTTTAATGTTAGGGGTTTGTTCAGATCACTAACACCAAATATGAACCCTAAGTACAGTGATTCTTGCCTTAGCAGCGCACACCAATAATAAATGATAACTTTCTAAGTATGTCTGGGCTGTTTGGAAGACTGTTTTTATGTGAGAGATTCATAATCACAGAAAAACGGTTTCAGAAACTACAAATCAGGCGCAACGTGAAATAATGGGGTTCTGGGATGATTGTTTACAGGCTGAAGTATGTGAAGTATGCTAACAAGTCAGCTTGTATATCAGAGTATAAAAGATGTGAGGATGATATGAGTGTGTGTGCGTGGATCATGTGAGGCCAGTTTTGCCAAAAAGAGAGATTGAAAGCGAGAGAGAGAGAGAGACAGACAGACAGGGAGAGAGACGTGGCTGAGCTGTGGGAACGTCGGATCTTGCCAAGAAAGTGGAGCAGAGGGAGTGTAGAAGGAAGAGCGAAAGAGAGACGTGTTGGCTGAGATCAGAGCGAGTTGGTCTGTTCTTGCATGATGGAGTGAACACAACAGAGCGAGAGCGGGGCTACGACCACAATATAACACATACCATCACACCCTGACCTTATGTGTGCCTGTCTTCAATTCTGTCTCTATGGCTCACGCAGGGAATTGTGGGATTGAAAGCAGAGTGAAGCAAGCAGCGAGAGCGTCCAAAATCTTGGTCAAAAAGAGCAAACACTGTGAGGTGTGGGCAGTGACGTTGTTTTTTTATATATATATATATACACACAGTACTGTGAAAAAGTCAGTATTTTCACCCCCCAAAAAAGGTTTTAGGCCAGTTATTTATATCTTTTACTGTAGTGTGTCAGTAGGAAATATCACATTTCCAAATATTCATTTTGCCATTAATTGTAATAATCTAGTGAGATTTTTGAATACACAAGGAGTCTGTATATATATTAGGGCTGAGTATTGACACAATTTCTCACGATTCGATTTGATTTCTATTCACATGCTTGCAATTCGATTTGATATAGATTATTTTGGATGTATATCAGATACAGTACATGGCAAATTTTCTAGAGGAAAAAAAATCTCTTAACTAATGCTGTAAACTACACATGGGAGTCAGTTGGTACAACTTTACAATAATATTGAAGGTTAAAATGAACTTATTTATATACAAACACAAATTACACTCAGTGATGTTTTTTTTTAATATACAATGGGTACGGAAAGTATTCAGACCCCCTTAAATTTTTCACTCTTTGTTATATTGCAGCCATTTGCTAAAATCATTTAAGTTCTTTTTTTTCCCTCATTAATGTTCACACAGCACCCCATATTGACAGAAAAACACAGAATTGTTGATATTTTTGCAGATTTATTAAAAAAGAAAAACTGAAATATCACATGGTCCTAAGTATTCAGACCCTTTGCTCAGTATTTAGTAGAAGCCCCCTTTTGATCTAATACAGCCATGAGTCTTTTTGGGAAAGATGCAACAAGTTTTTTACACCTGGATTTGGGGATCCTCTGCCATTCCTCCTTGCAAATCCTCTCCAGTTCTGTCAGGTTGGATAGTAAACGTTGGTGGACAGCCATTTTTAGGTCTCTCCAGAGATGCTCAATTGGGTTTAAGTCAGGGCTCTGGCTGGGCCATTCAAGAACAGTCACGGAGTTGTTGTGAAGTCACTTCTTCGTTATTTTAGCTGTGTGCTTAGGGTCATTGTCTTGTTGGAAGGTAAACCTTCGGCCCAGTCTGAGGTCCTGAGCACTCTGGAGAAGGTTTTCGTCCAGGATATCCCTGTACTTTGCCGCATTCATCTTTCCCTCGATTGCAACCAGTCGTCCTGTCCCTGCAGCTGAAAAACACCCCCACAGCATGATGCTGCCACCACCATGCTTCACTGTTGGGACTGTATTGGACAGGTGATGAGCAGTGCCTGGTTTTCTCCACACATACCGCTTAGAATTAAGGCCAAAAAGTTCTATCTTGGTCTCATCAGACCAGAGAATCTTATTTCTCACCATCTTGGCAAACTCCATGCGGGCTTTCATGTGTCTTGCACTGAGGAGAGGCTTCCGTCGGGCCACTCTGCCATAAAGTCCCGACTGGTGGAGGGCTGCAGTGATGGTTGACTTTCTACAACTTTCTCCCATCTCCCGACTGCATCTCTAGAGCTCAGCCACAGTGATCTTTGGGTTCTTCTTTACCTCTCTCACCAAGGCTCTTCTCCCCCAATAGCTCAGTTTGGCCGGACGGCCAGCTCTAGAAAGGGTTCTGGTCGTCACAAACGTCTTCCATTTAAGGATTATGGAGACCACTGTGCTCATAGGAACCTTAAGTGCAGCAGAATTTTTTTTGTAACCTTGGCCAGATCTGTACCTTGCCACAATTCTGTCTCTAAGCTCTTCAGGCAGTTCCTTTGACCTCATGATTCTCATTTGCTCTGACATGCACTGTGAGCTATAAGGTCTTATATAGACAGGTGTGTGGCTTTCCTAATCAAGTCCAATCAGTATAATCAAACACAGCTGGACTCAAATGAAGGTGTAGATCCATCTCAAGGATGATCAGAAGAAATGGACATCACCTGAGTTAATTATATGAGTGTCACAGCAAAGGGTCTGAATACTTAGGACTAGGGCTGGGCGATATATCGCATGCGATTGTCACGCGCATTTCGTCAGTAAAGCCGGTTCCCTGATTACCGCTAAATCGCCATCACCTGCTTTCAAATGGAGCGGCATTTAATAGACAGAACCGTAGATCACTGACAAGCGACGCAATATCGCGTTCATATCGCAGCTGAATCGCCTTCGATAATGAACGCGATATTGCGTGGCTTGTCAGTGAACTACGGCTAATATAGTATAATAAATAAAGCTTAGAATTACATAATAATATTTCGACTCCAAATCGTTTTTTTGAAATATAAACCTTTAAATCACGGCTGTCATAACTGATTTATTCAAACATGCATTACATATTTAAGAGCATTGTAATGAATATGTAACAGTGCATAGCTATATTTATCAGAATGTTGCTTTCTAGAGATCACTTTTCTAGCTGACTAATGAGTTTATGGTCACTGAATATGTTTTTCGGAGGTAAATGTGACATTACGTGACATTGTTTACAAGCTGTTTTATTGATGTCTTTCCGAGGTTGAAACACTGATTGAGCTATTACACGAGACATGATATGGATTTCGGTAAGTTGTACTGTATATTTTAACATACCTTCAGATGTTTAGTCGTGTTAATTTCACGCTGTAACTGGTATTAAAGTGGAGGAGAGGAGGTTCACATGCTCTGTACTGCCGCTTTTCTTTAACTGAGGTGACAAAGCAATCTGTCACGTCACATTAAACAGCGCCAAAACGGTATATTTATTTTTTGAATCTCATAACAAGATGGATGTGATTTGAAATCTGAGACTTTGCTTCATATCAAAAGTAACAAAGCACAAAGATTATTGTGATTTATTGGATGGGAGACGCTACATATTCTGCTCATTCATCAACTGAAAACAGACTAGACTAATCGATTCTTGGGATTTAAGAATCAATATTGGTTTGTAAAAATAAGAATCAATTAAAATTGAGAAATTGATATTTTTTACCTAGCCCTTNTATATATATATATATAAAATAAAAGTTATAAAATTAATAAAGATTATATAAATTAATTTGAATTAATGTTAATGTATCCAATCCACATGACCTTCCATAACAGCCACATCCAGACAACAGACATGCAGACTTTAGAAAAAAACTAAATAAATTTTTATGAAATAAAAAAATAAAAAAATCAGTCTGAAGAGTGCTTTAGAAATAAGATAAACACACTCCAAACACACATTAAGAAACACACTTTGTAGTTGGTCGCTTCACATGTCAATCACACGCTCTCTTCCTGTGTAAATGGATGGTTTTTGACCAGAATAAGATGTAAAGTTGACCAGACTTTATGCCAAGACTACTCTACTCTCTCTGTTTCAGGACGTCCATCTGGTTTTCATGTGATGTCTTCCCTCTTCACGACACCATTACACAATGCACACACTATAAAGTACCATTCGCACAACATGTCTCTGAAATGTATTCCAGCGCAAGCAGCATCTCAAAAACAACCCGGCTCGAAAAGAGAACAACACCACAAGCGAAACCCAGTGCAGGGACACACTCGCTTCTGTTACACAAGTACACAATCAAAACCATGAAATCCAGAGCAAAAACACTCCAGCAGCTGAAAACCTTCGATGGAGAAACAGAGCGGATTTATTTGGGCTGGTAAACGCACAGATAATCACTCCAAACTGAGTGGAGGTGTTTTACGAGCGCTGTAAAACTACACACAAACACATAAAGGAACGGCCGTTAAAGAACGCATGTGCTTATTTCAGCTAATGAGGGCCTGAACAGCAGAAAGAGATAGTGTGAGCGAGAGAGGAGCGTGGGATACAGTGGGCCATAGTATGAAGGAATGAACTAGATAACACTGTAGTTAAACTACAGTCAAGCTACCCTATTAGACAAGCGGTTAGCTGAAATACAAGCTCCTAAAACAAGTAGCTAACTACATTAAAAGGTATTTAAAGTGACAACTCGCTTATGAAATACGTTTCTGAGCATGTTTTGCATTCAGAATCAGAGTTGGTGGTAACGCATTACAAGTAACTTGAGTTACGTAATCAGATTACTTTTTTCAAGTAACCAGTAAAGTAATGCATCACGTTTAAATTTACAACAAAAAAACTGAGTTACTTTTTCAAATAAGTAACAAGAGTTACTTTGTTTTCTCATTTATTGACTGACAGCTCTCCTGTTGAGAGAAATCGAGAGTAAGTGCAGAGACGTTGTGTGCGCTGTGTATTCCTTGAAACGAATGAAAACCTTGAAATGCAAACTCAGAATATTACACAAACCTACAATAATTAAACATGTTAACACAAATATACTTTATTTTTGCTTATTCGTATGGTTGAATTGGATCTTCGAAGGTCAGTATTTAAACTCACTTTATTAGCCATTAATGTCTTTCTGCTGACCTTTGATGATCCAATTTAACCATACGAATAAGCAAAAATGACACAAAAATCACATTTGTATTTTATTTTATTTTTTCTGAGGCTTATTCATTTCACTGTTGATGGTAGAACTTATTTACTATTGGTTTTATAGTTAATTAAAATTAATAACTATTAAAATATTTTTCAGTAATTGAAATAAAGCTGAAATAAAATACAATTTAAATATTAAATGGAAAACACTGAAATGAAAATTGACAACTTGACAACTGACTAAAAAAAAGCACATCTAAGAAAAATTACTGAAATTAAAACTGAAACAAAAATAAAGCAAAAAATGCTCACAATAAAATTACTAAAAACTGAAAACAAAAGCTAATTCTAAATATTAATATATATTATAATAGTATATAAATAATACTAAAATAATACTGCTTTCAATTAGTTAATCTACAGTTTTTCTTCATATACTAAAGCAAAAATTAAGATTAAAATGACAGAAATAAAAGATTTTTCTGAAGCTGAAATAAAATGAAGTAAACAAAAACTAAAACAATAAATAACAAAAATAAATAGCTATTTTTAAAATCATCTTCTGCAGCCTTTGAGTCTCTGTGAGACGAGACGTCCCACCTGCAGATGGCGATATAGTGTGACAAGTTATTTCGATGATTGCACTAAAAATGGGGAAGCAACAAAATGTTCAGCAGTTCGTATGTGTACAAGCATTATCTCATGATCTGATAGGGCGAACAAATAAACACGTCTAGACTTTCTATTTTCTTTAAAAGCCTTGAGTGTCAGCCAGGCCCGCACACACACTTCCTTCTGTTACATTCCCTCCTATCCTACCACAGTACGATTAGCTGATACACGGCACCATGAGAAAAACACATGACCCAACACCTGACCTCTTCATGTCGAATGTAGGAATGTGAGAATGGGATATTTTCCTTCATTTCTCCTGAACTTGACTGAAAATGAGTCTGTATGTGTTATTCTAATGTAAAGCTTGTTGCAATTTTTTGGTTCAAAATAAAACTCAAATAATGTTTTACTTCACATTATGGAAGTAAAATGGGTTGTGAATGAGGGAAAAAAATGGTTTTGTTCCCACAAGAGGCTTTAAGGTCATTTAAGGAGATCTGCGCGTTTAAGCTTTTAACAGCTCACCATCGATCCTACGTTCAAGCTGATAGATTTCCATCATCTATCAATCCACTTATAAAACTGAACTAACGTAATCTAATCCGGTCTCTATCGGTGTGGAGTTAAGCCTGTATCTCATCTGTCTTTGGGCCTGTTGGAGCAGATAAGACGTTAATGCTCTCAGCTCGTTCATCAGGACGGCACCTCCACGATAAGAGAATATTAAATCAGATCCTGTGTCAGGAGGTCATGCGTCAAACTCATCCCGGTCATAAACACCAGGTTAAATCTCTCCGTCTGTCTCGCAGGAATGAGGAACGCTGGCAGCGCGCTCGCTGAGAGGAAACAGAATCCGACAGAAGGAAAGGTGGAAATCGAAGAACACCTCAGGCCAGACCCAGAAGATCCATCACAGTCATCCTCCCATGCACCCCTGCTCATCTCGATAAAAATGCTCTCCTCCGTTTAGTGATAGTTGATAGGGACTAGAGAAAAAATATAAGTGCAATTTATCTGATAAAAATTGAGACTTTAATTTCTAAAGTGACTTGAAAAAAAGCTCCAGATTTGCTGTGCTTGTTTGTAGTAATCATTGTAATCATTTTGTGATTATATATCAATATGACTATAAATAATAATAATAATTATTATTATTATTATTATCATCATTAGTAGTAGTAGTACTAAATAAAAATATTACACAAAATAAGAAACAAATATTGCAACATTTCACTGTAAAATAAAAAATAGAGTATTTAAGAAATAATAATAAATGGTATTATTATTACTACTAAAAAAATAAATATTAATATTTTAGTGTAAAATAAAAGATACAGTATATGAAAATATAATAATTTTCAAGTAAAACTGTAAAAATGACAATGTTAATATTTAGGGTCGTCTTAATTTCTTGATTTTCAGTATTAGTCTTTTACTTTGGTGAAAAACTGCAGGTAGCTCTTCAAGCTTCTCTTTTATTGACAAAAGCATGTTTATAAATGCATTTATTTATTTCAATAAACCTCAGTCTTCGTGATTTGATAATAGCACTAATTGCGATTTTCGGTTTTATTTAAATGAATCATGCAGCACTAATAGGGATTGCAGCTGTCAAGCTCCAAATCTGATAAAAAAAAAAGTATTGAAAAAGTACCTTAAACATGTCCATATGATTTGTGCGCTATATTCTGATAGCTTTACACGAGAAAAAGACTGAATTTAAATCATTATGTAGTGAAAATATAGTCTTAAAGGGATAGTTCACCCAAAAATGTTAATTATATAAAATGATAAATCATATAAAATTATCCCATGATTTACTCACCCTTAAGCAATCCTAGGTGTATATAAAAAATACATTGCTTCACTTTAGAAGGCCTTTATTAACCCCTGGATCCGTATGGATTATATTTATGATGGACGAATGCATTTTTTGGGGGGGCTTCAAAACACGCCCCCCCTTCACTACCATTATAAAGCTTGGGAGAGCCAGAAGATTTTTAAATATATCTCCAAATGTGTTAATCTGAAAGAAAATATAGTCATATACACCTTGGATGGCTTGAGGGTGAGTAAATCATGGGATAATTTCCATTTTTGGGTGAACAATACCTTTAAGCCGAAGTCACCATCCGCTTTAATTGTATGATAAAGGGCAGCCAATATATTCAATGGCTTATTTGTGATCTACATCTTCATAAAAATCAGTGCACTCATATTCTTAAAATCATTTTGAGTGGCATGAAGATGCAAACAGAATTTTAATTTTTTGGGTGAACTGTCCCTTTAAGAATCTCAGCCTGATAAGACAATTCAGTCTTACGTGCTCAAATAAACACTAAAAGGTGAACGCGCATAAGTAACACAACTCAAGTGATTCTTTTAGTGAGATTAACTAGCTACAAAAGCAAAAAGTGTTTTTCAGCGCCTGTGCAGAGGAGAGTTGCAGGAGAGTCTGAGGAACTTTGGGAGCGTGTCGACAGGGTGGAGAGAGACAGAGAGAGAGGCTGAGGTATATGTTGAGACGAGGGGCTGCATCTGTTTGGCTCCTGCTCCATCGGAGTCTAGTGTTTCACACTACGCCTCTGGGATCTGCCATTCCAGCCAACGCTTTATGAAAAACAGCTTTGGAAAGAGATAGAGAGAGAGACAGATATGGGAGGACAAGGGGGTGAGACTAAAACAGGAAAAGCAGAGGAGGTGTGAGGGAAAGTGATGGAGAAAAATAAAAAGTAGGTGGAGGGATGCGACAGAAAGACAGAAAAAGAAAAGCAGATGAAAATGCGGAGAGACGTGTATGTGTGAGAGCAGAGATCTGAATGAATGAAATTAAACAAGACTGACAAGCCATAAAGACTCAGGAGCTCATTATTGGCCCACATGGAATCTGCCGAATTTCCCCCCATTTTCTGCACTAATTTTTTG
Organism: Anabarilius grahami; assembly: GCA_003731715.1. Classification (NCBI taxonomy): domain Eukaryota; kingdom Metazoa; phylum Chordata; class Actinopteri; order Cypriniformes; family Xenocyprididae; genus Anabarilius; species Anabarilius grahami. Next base: position 241,010 of record RJVU01077530.1, read on the forward strand.
AGGGAAAAGCGGTCGGAATTTTCTCTGGGCTGCAATTTTGTGGAATAGAATTTTGGAACCGAGCCGAATGTGCTACACACTTATTGCTCGCTGAAAACATGATGAAATTTGCCAAAATATTTAAGAAATAGCATTTGTTCGCATGATCAAAGTATCTTCTGTTGAGAATAAAACAGTTTGTCTGTTGACAGAAACTTCATAATGTAGAAGTGTTAGGAAGTAACTAAATTCATGTTAGCAGCGCTAAATTAAATTCCAGTTTACAAAAACATTTACAAGATTTTTTTTACAACTAGAACTAGATCTGCGCAATTAAACTTCCAACCATCTTCTCTTCTAACCATCTTCTCAAAGTTAAAGGTTTCCCTGTGGTTATCCACCAAAATAAAATCTAAATTAAGAAATTATGAAAGCCATGAATTAGTTTTCGGTTATACATTATTTTAAGGTGTCCTTGTTACAGTGTAACTATACATTTAAGCACTGGATAATATTAATTAACAACATGTACTTACTATATAATTAGAGTTAGGATTAGGGTTTTTGGTTACACTATTTTAAGGTGTCTGTGTTACAGTGTAATTATATATTTAAAAACTGAGTAATAACAATTAACTACATGTACTTACTATAGGGTTAGGGTTTGGTTTAGGGTTAGTTGCATGTGATTATGCATTATTTATAGTTATTACTACAGTAAGTACATGTAATATGTTTAACAAGGACACTGTAAAATAAAGTCTTACCGGGTTTCTTTTTAGGGTATGTAATTATGCATAATTTACTGTTATTACTACAGTAAGTACATGTAACATATAACAAGGACACTGTAAAATAAATTGTTACCTACACTGTAAAAATATTTTCATGATTTGCTATCATAAAATGTTTTCTTTTGTCAAATCAACTTAGATAATTAATGTGGTTCAGATAACATAATATTTTGAGTTTCTGTTGATTAAACCAATTACATTCATTGTATTAACTCAAATTTTTAATTTCAATGAACTCAAAATTTTAAGGAAACCAGGTAACTTACTTTTTTAAGTTAAACCAACAATTCTTTTTTACAGTGTCCTACTACTAAACTATTAACTATTACTATAAACTGTTAAATAAATTATTGTTATTTCTTGAATAAAAATTCTTAAATTTTTTATTTTACACTAAAATATGACAATAGAAATTTCTTATTTTGCTTAATATTTTTATTTAGTTGTAATAATATTAATAATAATAATAATAATAGTGAGCGAGAGATTTTTATTTTATAAAGCTTAATCAGAAACAGAGGAACCGTGCTTTAGAAATGCCGCGATGAAAAGCAAAGTTTAACATGTTTAAAATGTTGTAATAGCAGAGAAGCGGGAGGGACACACACTGGAGAAAGGGACATGGACACTGAGAAAATGGGCTGGAAAAATCAGATTGCAAAGGTTGGGAATGCACTTAGTTCATGATTCACTTCTGGCTTCCCACCCTGTTCCTCCCTCTCTGCTCTCTTCCAGTTTTCTCGCTTTTTTTCTGCCTCTTTTTTCTTTCACCCAACTATGTCTCTTGGTCGAACAGAGGTCTATTAATATAAAAACCAAAACATGAAACCAGGCAGAGAACATCACCATAAGCAGGAAAAGAATGAAAAAAATGATGATGAAGAAAAAACTGAACTGATTTACATAGCAGTCTTACGGATTTAAGGAACATAATGTGTTTCAGCCTTTTTTCCATAGAACACAACAGCAAAGTTATGAAAGTAAAAATCTCATTTATTTTCTCCAGAGAGAGCTTTTTTTCTTTTCTTTTCTTTTTTTAAAGAAATCAATAACATAAATCTATTTAGACCTACCATAAGTTCTAAGGTTGATAAATGATGATGGTTAATGCCATATGTCAGCCAAAAGTCAAGTTTAATTGCTGAATTCACTGTAAAGTACTACACTACCCACAATTCTTTAATGAGATCCAGTCAAAGAGGCATAAACTACAAATTATATGACATGTAACTTTAGATAAAAGATAAATCATATTTATACTATAAGTCTTATATTCATATACAATCTCTTATAGTCATGGGTTTTGCATTGTATCATTGTTAAATACATCAACTGAAATGCTTCATGCATTGAGCATTTAATTCCCTATCTTTATACCATCTTTATATCATTTTTGTTGTTTTTCGCTTTATGGTTATTTGAAAGCTGGATTTAAACCCTTTCCAATTATTTCACTTCTTTCATAGCTTGTCTGTAACAAAAGTTATGGTTATCTGAAGTTATCGGATCGCTATGATTTTCAGGAACAGAATTCTAAGAAAAACAGGTTTAAATAACTGTCACCCCCTTTTTCGCACAGACATGAAAATGCTAATCTAAACATAAACGGTTGTAATTCAAGAATGCTTTGGAATATAGACCTAAGGTTGGTCTTGTTTTAAAGAAGACACTTGTTAGATTTTTGTAGAAGTGAATTAAATTAGGAAAGTGAAATAAAAAAAAAAGGTTTATGAAAATACATCAAATACTTTCACTTCAAATCCCATTCAGAAATGCTGGTTCGTTGGCAGAAACCACTAAATCCCACTTCCCTCAGCAAAAGCCTCTGAAGTCCACTGAAGAACCAATCGGAAGACGTGAATCGAATCATATGATTTCAAGATGAATGGAGGTGTGCATGAGCCGCTTTCAATTGCTGAGCTACAAGTTATCATCATGTTTTGTCCATCGTTACAGTGGCAATGACAGGATTTCGCGAGTAGCAAGTAAACACAACAATGTTCCTTTTGCGGCTGTAAAACTGACAAAAACTGACCATTGACCACTGACCAACTTTGACCACGATGAAGAGATAATCAGTGTTATTCGCTTCACCTGTCAGTGGTCATAATGTTATGCCTGATGCCAGCATGGGCACCCTGACCGGTCCGCGGCTATGCAGCCCCATACGCAACAACATGATAAATGCTAGTTTCTATCAGAACCAGCATTAACTTCTTGAGCAATATGAGCAATATATATATGTCTGTAAACAAATCAGTGTTTTTTAGATTGCAGTCTTTCAGCATGAGTTCCTGCTCTTGAACTAAACCCAAACTCATCTCTAGGTTGCGTGAGCAAAAAGTTGATGTAAGCAAGACCTTCCGAAGAACTGTCTCTATCACTCCCTCTAAGCTCTGTGCTGACCGCCCTGACATCCCTTTGACCGGGTCAGAGGCCCCTGTCACTCACGTCTCCTCCTCCTCATCCTCTTCTTACAAACCTAATCCCTGCAGCTTTACATCTTAAAACTCCTAAGGATTGAGTACATGAGACGCCAAAATTAAAAATGGTTCTTGAGTGTACAAGCTGAATCAAATGACATGATGTCTCCTCTAAACACTCTGGAATACGTTTTTTTCTCCCAAATATCCCACCCTCTTTCTGCACCAGTCAGATCGCTCTCTTATGCTCGTTGCCCTTGTGTCTCTGGCCAACATTGGTGCTAGCTGGAACGCTTCATTATATTAAATTTACAGGCTGTGGGTTCTGGCCAGGTGGACCAGCGGGCCGCAGGAACAGAAACTGGCTGTAGTGGGGCGAGCAGAAATTGGCCAACCCCCCTCAAATAAAGTCACATCAAATCAGCTCTAATGGAGAAAAGAGCTGCCTGACACACCAACACTAATATATACACACTCTCTCGCTGCATACCCATAATGCATTTCTCTCTCACCCACACACACTTGTAATATGTGGTTTACGCAGACTCTCCATATGGTTTTCATACTGTACAACTGTATATCTCCTTACCCTATACCCATCTCAGAAAACTTTTGTCATTTTAGTATGTTTCTTAGGCCAATTTGGAAGTGTCCTCATAAACCGTGTTTATGTTATAATACACGTCATTATATAAGTTATTAGACGTTAGTTGAACTTTTTTAACTTGATCGCCACTTTTTTACATGGGCGAGACACTGCAAAACACGCGAGACATGAGTGCAACAGCTAAACACGTCCACAATGCACAAAAACAACAGGAAAAATAGCACAATGGAATGCAAAAATCTGTAAAGAACTGCTACTGTATGTTTGTTATTTCATGTTTGCATGATGGTGACAGGCTGAAAGATGCTGTTATTTTCTGTTTTTACAAAGCATTTGCTTTTAATAATAGATAGGCTATTACAAAATAAATATTTAGCTTTTTTTATTATTTTATATCATTTCTGAGTATATAGGATATGTTTAAGATAAGTTTCACAACATTTGCCTTCATATTTCATGCATATTTTCTGGAAAAATATTTAACTAATAACAAGTAATTTGTTTTACACTGACACCATGTTGATCACCATGTTATTAACCAGATGGTTAATAAAGAGAATGTTACTTGAATCATATTGTTTACAATAATTTACGTTTTTAAGTTGACTAGTTAAACATTTAAAAAGAAATCGTGAATCAGTCAATCGTTCTGATAGATAGATAGATAGATAGATAGATAGATAGATAGATAGATAGATAGATAGATAGATAGATAGATAGATAGATAGATAGATAGATAGATAGACAGAATATAGATAGACAGATAGAGTTTGTTTCTAAGTACAGGCAGTGCTGGAGTTCTGGATTCAAACCAAAGCCCTAAAGTTAAATCCACTGGGTTATGTAAGGTAAAGCTCTAAATCTCCCAATGCCTGATGTTATATATTACTGTAATTGCAAATGAAAAAAATCCCAGAGGAGGGAGGAGGAGGAGGGGGGTCCAGAGAAAGAGTGGGAAATGAAGAGAGACACGCTCTGCTAATGCAACAGGTTTGGTGATGACCTACTTTTAGCCCACAGACAAGTCTTCAACAGAAGGAAGAAAGTATGAAGAAGAATTATTAACTCATCCTCATGTTAATCCAAACCTGTACGACTTTCTTTCTTCCACATTTAACTGATTGTTTCAGGTGCTTGTTTCCATACAATAAAAATGAAGGTCTGTCAAGCTCTAAAAATGACAAAAAAGCACCATAAATGTATGTGAAATTAATCCATACGACTCCTAAAGTCACAGTTTTAATAATCGTTTTACTTTTCGTGCAGTTTCTGCCTAAATGAAAACCTAATCAAACGAGATTTTCAGTTTGTTTTTTCTCACACAAAGCTATCGTAAGGCTTCAGAAGTCATGGAACACAACCACTCGATTAAATGATGCCAGAAATTTTATTTTTGGGTGTACTATCCCTTTAAAGACAGGTAGAATATTAAGCCACACCCACTTTTCCTGCTATAGAGTGCAACACTGCATGCCCATTTTCTCATAGGGATTTAAAAAAAGTCTTTGTTAATGTGATATAATAAGCCATGAACCAAATCAACCAGACAAAGTTACACAAGACTGCGTTCGCAACAGATTTAATCAGGGAAAGAACTACAATCCCATGAAGCACTGCGAATGACAATCAAAATACAAATGATGGATAAAAATAAAACTATTGATTTAAAGATGTTGATTGTGTATATAGAAACAGCATACATTTATTTTAAATAAAATATGCATAAATTGATTCTATTACCTCATTCGCAGTTAATGGGAGTGGGCGGAGCTAAAGAGATTTCTTTGCAGAATCATGGGTAATATAGTTTTTCCACGAGGAATTTCGCCGTTAAACATGCTTATTTAAAAAATATATATATTTGAAATAATGTGGAATGATGGATTCAACAAAAGCATATACCATGGATTAACAACCTCATAACTCACAGTAGGTCTGTCTTTAAAGGTTTATAAATTATTGTTAAATATAAATTCCCATATGGAGAAAATCAGTGTGTTTTTACTTCCAGGAAACCAACAGCCTTTAGGCCAGACCTTCTGGTGGCACTCAGCCTACACTAAAAATCCAACCAATAATACATTTTGTTCATACGTTTCTTGGATGTTTGTAAACAAACAATGAGGGAACAGAACATTAGTTTCTACATGCTGGACCTTCGAGTTAAGAAGCCTAAAACGTCACAAAGAAGGAAATGTTCGCAGTCTGGTGTGCTGAGATGAAGAAAGCATCCAATCAACGGCTTCATTAGAGGAACCGGAGAGCTTCATCATCATTAAAGTCTCCTTCAGCACTTGTCTTGCCTTCTCGATGGGATAATTCACCATGTGATTTCACTTACGCTGGATTACGCCTCACATCCAAATGGAAAGAAGATCCAGCAGAGGTCTGCCTGAGCCCTCATTTCTCCCATCTCGTCTTCTTGCTCTCCTTTGTGGGAGCAGAGAGATGAAAAGAGACTCTCCTGTATATTTTGCCCTCGTTTTAAATTGCACCGTTTTCCGAAACTGCAGATGTGGGCAGCTGACCGCAGCTACCCCCGGATCAGGCGCTCTGAACGATGAAATTCAACAGGGAATGGAAAGACGAAAAAACAACACTCAACCACTTCCTATCTCATACAGTATAAACACAGGACGAGCTCCACACATAAAGAAGATGAAGAGAGAAAGAGTAGAATATCTAGTGCACTTGAGTTTCTTCAACACTTTATAATTTCATTGCTGTTATCATTTTGACAGAGCTTTGGCAATGCAGAATGATGCTGTTACAGCGAAGCCCTTCCAACTGTAGTCTGAAATAAAGAATATTCAAATGAAATGGACAGTTTCATATAAGGAAATAATGCTCAAAAGCTAATTCTAAAAAGTTTGAATGAAGGAAACAACAATTTAAGAGAAAGTTCTTTCCTTCCAAAGAAAAAAGAAAGAAAGAAAGAAAGAAAGAAAGAAAATACATTTTGACAGAAATTGACAGAAATAAAGAAATTGACAGAAACTTTGAAGAAAGAAAGAAAGAAAGAAAGAAAGATAGAAATTTTGACAAAGAGAAGAAATTGACAAAGACAGAAATTGACAGAAAGAAAAAAGAAATTGACAAAGAAATTTTGACAGAAATTGAAACTGACAGAAATTGACAGAAATAAAAAATATTTTGACAAAGAAATATTTTGAAAGAAAGAAAAAAAGAAATTGACGAAGAAAAGAAATTGACAAAGAAAGAAATTGACGAAGAAATTGACAAAGAAAAAAGAAATTGACAAAGAAAAAAGAAAAAAGAAATTGACAAAGAAATTTTGACAGAAATAAAAAATATTTTGACAAAGAAACATTTTGAAAGAAAGAAAGAAATTGACAGAAATAAAGAAATTGACAATAATAAAGGCATTTTTAAAAAAAGAAAAAGAAAAATGATAAAGAAAGACATTTTTTAATACATTTTGAAAGAAAAAGAAAAAGAAAAATTGACAGAAAGAAAGAACTTGACAAATAAAGACAAAATTGACAAAATTTAATAAATTAAATAAATTTTTAAATACAATTTGAAATTAAGAAAAAGAAAAAAGAAAGAACGAAAAATTGACGAAAGAAATTTTGAAATTTTGAAGGAAATTTTGAAGGAAATTTTGAAGGAAATTTTGAAAGAAAGTTCTACAAAAGGTTTGAGGGAAAGAATTTTAATAGAAAATGTTCAAAATTTGAAATTAAGTTTGATAGAAAAAAATGGAAACAATGCGAACAAAATTTGAACCAATGGAAAAGACTAAACGGTCGAAAGGTAATTCTTGAAGTCTGATTTTTTTTAAAGTTTAAATGAATCAAAGAAAGAACAGAGTTTGTAAAGGAACATATTTAAAAGAAAGTTAGAAATAAAGATTGATAGAAAAAGAAAATTCTGAAAAGTTTGAAAGAAGGAAACAAAAGGAACATCACAACTTACAATTTTTTTTTCCTTTCAAAACTTCTTAAAGAGAAAGTTCAAAAGAAAGGAAGTTGGAAAGGCAGATTGAAGGAAAGAATGTTCACAAGAAAGTTTTAAAAGGAATTTTAAAGGAAGGTTTTGTATGTTGTTGCATTCTGTAACGTGTCCAAACGCAATTTCGCTCAACTACTGTCGTTACATGGCAACAGTTTGAAGAGAAGCAAGTTAAATGATCAACATTTATATCTCGCTACCTGAATAACAACACAACTGGTTTAACAGCACAGTCATCTGAAATGAACTCTATCGCCCCCTTGAGTACCGAAGTTAGTTACCACCGCAGTAAGGCAAGAAGCATGTCATGTATGTACAACAGGGCCTGTGTATATTTCTGGCCTTAGAGTTTAAATCCCATCAGATTATAAGCAGGTTTTAAGACAAATCAACTGAGATTTGGCTAGCACATGACTGACGTACAGTATCAGACCTGGTCTGCTATCAGATGTGTGCAGAGATGCCTGACGCTGGTCTGGCCCTGCTGGAGTTAAATTAGGTTTCAGAAAAGCACATCAAAAGCTTTCCGTGAATAACACAGCCAACACTTTGTTTCAATAGAGTGACTGGGCCGAGCGAGGCTTTGAGAAAGACGAGCGTCCGCATTGAGGCTGCAGTGGAAATCTTCATTACGCCCATACAGCGGCAACAATGGAGCTCGTCTGCCGCTTCAGACACAAGGTGCCTGTCAGCAACTCAAAAGCGTAACGTCTCTCTCAGGTCAGGGAACGGAGGCAGTCGGGAGAAAGAGAGCAATGACGCCACAACATCTCTCTCTGACTCCCAGTGAGCTGAGAAAAGCTGTCAAGAACACAATCTACTTCACATTTATCCAAAATCAAAAGAAAAAAAAATAAGTAAATCATAATATGCATAAAAACCTGCTGTTTTAACATTAAACAATTTTGCATGGCTTTCATTTCATGATATTATTTATATTTTCACCCTCAGTTCATATATAAAATAGTATTTATTAGAAATGCACCGATACCATTTTTTAAGGACCGAGTACAAGTACCGATACTTTTTTCTAGTACTCGTCGATACGATGCCTATACATTTATTCATTTCTCTCTCTCTCTCTCTCTCTCTCTCTCTCTCTCTTTTGGTGATGTTGCAGTTTTCCAAGCACAACACAGTGAGACAAATGAATGTAGGACAGCTTCTTTATTATTACTCTAAGTAATAATTTTTATGTGCTTGATTTATTGGCATAATTACCAATATATATAATTGTTGTTGTATAAAAAGACATTTACAAACAAATGATAAACAATACAACAAATACTATAGAGATACAAATTAAATAAACTTGTTTTTCAGATACAGTAGGTTTCTTTACCGTGTATACATTTATTTAACATCTTTTGTTGTTTTATTAACATTAATGACAAATATAGGCTACGGTCCATTTAAGACCGAATCCATGGATACTGACACATATCCTGTTTTCACCCAAATGTTTACGTCCACTTAAGCCATAACTGACTGTACTTATGTGAGATACTCCACACGATGGACATTTTGACAACTATGTGTGCATTTGACCATTCAGGCGCAAGGAGAACTGATCGCGCGGTGTCTGAGAGAACTGAGATCACCTGCAAGAAAGAGAGAGAGCGCGCGCGAGAGAGAGAGCGCTTCTGGTCTGGGTCATTCAGCACGATTCCGCCTATCCCGCCTTCACTAATCGATAACGAATTGTGATTGAAAGCATACAGTTCTCAAAGTGTGTGTTGTCATCACTAATTTTGAAGTATTTCCACACCTCTGAGGCTGACATTGTTTCTGCTGCTGCCGTCGGTGTCTCTGTGCATGGACAATTCTGTCAGTTACGTCACGTGAGGTATCGGTCTTTGGTATCGGGGGTATTTTTACGAGTACGAGTACAAGTACATGAGCTTGGTATCGGTGCATCCCAAGTATTTATACATCATTTTCATCCATATTCCATACTAGAGTTCTTTAAATGAGCCTAATGATGATATACATGTGTGTGTATGTATTTGACAGCCATAAAATATTTGCATATATATATATATATATATTGCTTTTGTTCTAAGTACATATTTGCAACAGGGGTGTTTACTCCGATGAGGCAAGGGAGGCAGTGTCTCCTCCAAAAAACTGGATGAAAAAATAATCAATATTACAAAAAATAAAACTCATACACACAACAGACGTGAGCAGTGGAATGAGGAAAAAACGCAAGGTTTCGAGGCGTGTTTTTAAAAGGTTAACGGATTTTAACTTGAGCGGCGCGTTTTTAGAACAGCGTGTCATGCGCGAGACGCTGCTAAGAAACGTGAGCGCAGCGTTCATACATGTCTATCTAGCACGTGTTTACATAGAAAACAATAGAAAAGTAGCGACTGGAATGGAAAAACACGTTTTGTGTGAATGGCCCCTAACAGTGTCCAACAGCGTCACCCGCAGGTGAAGTTACAGTGGGAGGTTTGCCTCCTCTCCCCTCATTGACTTATAACAGACCCCCTAAAGCGTGCGGTGGGGGGTAATTGAGAATGAATGGGGGAAAGTCACGTGAGAGGAGGCACTGCCTCCACCGTGCTATGATTGGATATGATCTGTTATGATTGGATATGATTGGTTCACGTGATAAATCCCGCCTGTTGTTTTTGTGCGCCTTCTCGAATCGGCCTGAATGAAGTTAATGATGGCGTTAATGGGAAGACTAATAAAAAAGGAAAACAATTCAGCCACTTATACATCGCCGCTTTGTCACGTCAAAAATCGAACTTGAAATGTGCTGCTGAAAATAAGTTGACTATTAAAAAGAAAAGCTGAACATTAGTTTACAGATAATAATAGAAAAATGTGTAAAAAAAAATTATAACTTGATGAAATTTATAGGCCAACTTGGTTTTTATTGAAAAAAATACAAAATAGTATTTGGTCTCTTTTTTATGTAATGTTTATTTAACCAGGAAAATTAAAAATACGTAACGAACAAATTTACATTCGATATAAGGCCTACAGTATATAAAAAACGTGAGGACTGTTTTTGTGAGATTCACCCCAGTATGCGCTCTGTAAAAAGCACTGTATCGGCCATTTTTGGATCGCCCTGACCTGCGACTGAAGGCAGCACAGAAAAGAGGACAAGCTGATCTTGGACTTGATTCTGGGAGACGTAGCGCAGTCGTGCTTCCAAGATGAAGCTTGGGTTTCTCTCTCTGCTGGCCTGTTGCTGTCAGTCTGGGCGCCTGCTTTGGTTCACGGCTCCCTGGGCAGAGCGCGAGAGCCACGCACCAAAGACTTACTGCAGGAAATACCTCACCGATAGTACCCCACTGGGATCGTAAGATGAACGAATGAAAAAAAAAAATAACAGGGATGGAGGGGAGGGGGATGAGAATACAGGTCTGGAAATGGTTTCAGCAGAACACGGGCATGAATGGCTCTTTAATTAGAGTTATATGAGACGTCATATAGCGCTGCTTTCCACACAATCAGCTCGCTTTTGCTTATTTCTCCAGTCGCTAAATTGGCGAGCAATTGCCGCTGCATTCCCAAGCCTCTCGTGTCCCGTTCGAATGGAAGAATGGTGGGATTCCACAGGCCACATAAAAGATCAATGGTAAGCGTCTCTAAGGACGAGTCTCGAGGGTTAATGATATATCAGTACTGTGTAAAACTGTCCTTCGCTTAAAAGCTCCGCAGAGGTTTGCTGCATGAAGTGCGGTCGTCTGACTATGGGAAACGAAACAAAAATCAGCTCACCCCAGCATTTGCAGGTTTTCATTTCTCAAAATGAAAATCAATCTTACAATACGAACAGGAGCCAACGACAGGGGTGGTAGCGCCAATCACAAAGAAGGCCAAACCCACGCTGGAATTGAAGACTTACAGAAGGAAAGCAAAGTCTAAATCACACTGTTTCTGTTGAATTTACTGAGATTAAAGGTGTGAGGTGCTTCACTAACAAAAGCTCTTAAATTCTGTGGTAAAATATTTACTAAAATATAGAGATACCATTAGTAGATTGACCTTTTATCTCAATTTTGACTTTAAGTCGTAATAATGATTTTTTTTTTTTTTATTAATCTGAATTTCAACTTCTTTTTTTTTTTGGTCATAATTTTGACTTTTTGCCATAATTATGATTTTTTATTTCAGTTCTGACTTTGTCATAAGCTCAATTTGATTTTTTGAATAATTTCAACTTTTGGGAATAATTATGACTTTATTTCAATTTTAACTGTCATAATTATGACTTTTTATTTCAGTTCTGACTTGGTCATAAGTTTGATTTGATTTTTGGAATAATTTCAACTTTTTGCCAATTTTGACAGTCATAATGATGACTTTTTATTTCAATTTCAACTTTGTCATAAGTTCGACTTGTTTTTTGTCATAATAGCAACTTTTTGTCATAATGACTATACCAATTTTGACTTTTTGTCATATTTAGGACATTTTATTTTATTTTATTTCGACTTTGTCATAAGTTCTTAATTTTTAACTTAACTTAATTTTTTGAATAATTTCGACTTTATTTCAATTTAGACTGTCATAATTATGACCTTTTATTTCAATTTTGACTTAGTTATAAGTTTGACTTGTTTCTTGTCATAATTTTGACTTGTTCCCATAATTATGACTTTTTATTTAAATTACGACTTCGACATAATTATGACTTTTTAGTACACTTTCGACTTTGTCATAAGTTTGACTTGATTTTTTGACTTTTTGCCATAATTATGACTTTTTATTTCAATTGTGACTGACATAAGATTGACTTGTTGTTTTGTTTTGTTTTGTTAATAATTCTGACTTTTTGTCATATGACATTTCATCTCAATTTTGAATTTGATTATCATAATTTTGACTTTTTATCTCATAATGACTTAGCAGCTCATAATTTCGACACTTTCTATTTACCAAAGCATTAAAAAAAATTCTTAAATGCCAGAAATGGGCTTCCATAATATTAAAAATGTATTATAGGTTGTTTAATAAATGTAACAGGTTTTCAACACAAAATTCAGAAAACAGCAACAAATGTAAAAGGTCACATACATACAACAAAATTAAATATCATTGTTTTAGCACATTACATTTTCAACTTGCCCTAACCTGACATTTATGAAAAATACTCTTATCCTGAGAACACCTTTCAGTTAAAATCTACAAATATCAAATCTAATTTAAGCCAGTTTTGCACTAGGTGTTTGAGATATAGTCCTTGCTACAACTGCCCCACATGCCCCATTTATATTTATATTGCAGCAACAATAATAATCTGAGGTAAATCTGGTGCTAATCGCCAAAAAAAAAAAATCCTCCAAATAAAGCTGCTGTTTGAAAGAATCATGGGAAAGTGGATCAATCAGCCATACTAACCTCAGCCCAAACCTCTGAGGCTGTCAATCAGTAAAGTACAGCACTTACTGTAATCCCTGCAGCTATAATCACTGTCTCTCTCTGATGTACATCACCGCAGGACACCATGAAACATCCCTGTATAACAGATCTATAATCTCAGCTGATTTAATCATTAAGAAGCTTTTTTTTTTTTTTTTTTTGACATTTACAGCACTAAAGCCTTAGTAAAACAGTGTCTTTGGAAATGTCACGATTACACAGCTTTTCTGCAGGTCAATGCCTACAAACACAGTTTCTTTAAATGCTTGAGGTCAAATCAATTAAATCAAAGATTACCAAACATTACAAGCTAACAGGCTCCCGCAAACACTAAAATGTCCAATTTCAATCATTTTGGGCCTAAATTGGTTAATTTTCAGTTTATCTACAGTACTTCCATATTCAGGAAGGCATTCTCAGTTCAATTCTGAGTGATGCACAACCTTGCTAGTTTACTCCAGTAAGACCATCCACATAGACAAAACATACTTTTAAGAGGAACTATTATGCTTTCTTTCTTTCTTTCTAACATTTTCAGCTTTCTTTAGTGTGTAATGTTGCTGTTTAAGCATGAGAAAGGTCTGCAAAGTTACAAAGCACAAAGTCAAATCAAAGTCACAAAGTTATTCTCTATATCAGTAACACTGTTTCTGAACTCCCTGAAACGCCTTGACTGTAGTCTTGAGTTTTCTTCCAGTAACGAACATTTCACAATATTCCTCATTTAAATAATTCCCACCAAAGACATACACAAAATAAAGGAGCAAGGCCTGGTTGAGTTAGTTAGTAGTGTTGAAACTCGCAGTTATGATAAGAGGCGTGACATTTCCCAAACACACTCGAAGTGGTTGACCAATCACAACACACTGCTCCAGCAGACCAATCAGAGCACATTGTGCTTTTCAGAAGGAGGGGCTTCATAGAGACAGAAACTATACAGAGCGATACTGACAGACTGGAAAAGAGGTGCTGCAAAAATGGAGAATATGTAAAAAAAAAAAAAAAAAATTGTTTTTTGAGCATTCAAGCATTCAAACCTATAATAGTAGACCCCAAAAACAAAATCAATACTGAAAAACGGCATAATCTTCAAGCTTCAACCTCTTTAAGCTGCTCTGAATAAGATGTCTGCCAAAAAAAAAAAAAATTGTAACAATTAACTTTAAAGGAGAGAAAAGTTAGTGCATCTACAAGATAAATTAACAACCACAACCCTCATCCCTCACTTCCCCTCCCTTTCATACCTCCTGCTTTCCCAGGATGCACTAGGGGGAGGGTGCCGTCAGGAGAGAAGTACACAGACAGATCTCCCTGCGCAGTGCAGCTCACCACCCAAACCACATGCTGCTGATCACACGTGTGCGTCGACACACACACACACACACACGCGGGCCTGTCTGGCTGGAGTGGAGTGGAGTGTGTGTGTGGATGATTACAATGGTTGATAACAAGAAACAAACTGCAGAAATGTGCTAGTAGTTTAACATGACTTGGCATCACATTTGTGCTGTGACTTGTGGGCTGAGAAACCAAACATGGTGCCACCAGAAGCTTATGTGTCTATATTGCCAGAATCATGAGTCCTAGTTGGTTATTAATGGAGACACTTATGGATACAGACAGCTTGTATCACTAATTCTGAAATACCAATACTCAAGTACCATATACACACACACTCACAGGCCTCTTTATTAGGTAACACCTTGGTAGAACCGGATTGGACCCACTTTTGCCTTCGCTTTTACTTCAGAACTGCCTCAATTCTTGTGGCAGAGATTCAACAACGTGCTCTAAACATTCCTCAGAGATTTTGATATATATTGACATGGTAGCTTCACACAGTTGCTGCAGATTTGTCGTCTGCTCATCCATGATGCGAATCTCCCGTTCCATCACATCCCAATCCTCAATCCTCTACTGGATTGAGATCTAAAGACTGCAGAGGTCATTTGAGTTTAGTGAACTCATTGTCATGTTCAAGAAACCAGTTTGAGATGATTTAAGCTTTGTGACATGGCATGTTATCCTGCTGGAAGTAGCCAAAAATACTCAGGTAGGAAAATATGCCCCACACCATTACACCAGCAGCTGCCTGAACAATTGATACAAGGCTGGATGGATCCATGCTTTCATGTTGTTTACGGTAAATTCTGACCCGACCATCTGAATGTCACAGCAGAAGTCGAGACTCATCAGACCAGGCAACATTTTTTCATTCTTCTATTGTCCAATTTTCGAATTGTAGCCTCAGTTTCCTGTTTTTATCTGACCCAGTGTATATTCTGCTTCTGTAGCCCATCTGCTTCAAGGTTGCGCGTTCAGAGAAGATCTTCTGCAGATCTTGGTTGTAACGAGTGGTTATTTGAGTTACAGTTGTCTTTCTATCAGCTCGAACCAGTTCTCTTCTGACCTCTGGCATCAACAAGGCTTTTCACCCACAGAACTGCCACTCACTGTATATTTTCTCTTCTTCAGACCATTCTCTGTGAACCCTAGCAGGGCTCGACAATAAGGACTGCCCGATGGCCCGGGACAGTAGACGCAACAGTCACTTGCCCGATCGGGCCAGTGCTGTAGGGTGTGCGATATATATCCACTATGATATAGTAATTGTTGATTAAATGATCTGAAATGATCGATTATGTCCCTCTCTTTACAAAAAC
The DNA here is from genome assembly GCA_003731715.1 of Anabarilius grahami. Lineage (NCBI taxonomy): Eukaryota > Metazoa > Chordata > Actinopteri > Cypriniformes > Xenocyprididae > Anabarilius > Anabarilius grahami. Next base: position 256,836 of record RJVU01077530.1, read on the forward strand.
CAAACAAAAAAACACTCATTGAGTGCACACATACACTACGTGACGTAGTCTAGTAGGTTAGAGTAGTGTGTGTGCATATTTAGTGTGTGATTTAGTCTACTAAAATGCCTTTAGAATGACCCAGAATTCAGGATAAGGGGCAAAAAATGCTCCTGTATATCTTTTATATTTATATAATTGCATATAGTTAACCAATATTACACTAAGAGCGCCGGTTTTCTACAAATATCAGCAATTACAAATGTGATATTTATTTTATACAGCGTATAGTTTAATGAACAAGAACTTAATATCAAGTGACTTACATTTTAGACACCAAATCGCCAGTTTCGCTCTATTTCGCCTACGCAAATAGTTCCAAACAAAGTCCACAGCATTGTTTTGCGTCTCTGAGCAACACTTCCTGAATGAATCAGCTGTTTGAATGAATCGGCTGAATCTCAATGACTCACTCATTAATAGTGATTCACTGCCACCTACTGGCAGGTTTAATTTCACTGTTAAAGTGTCTTTAAATAACTTCAAATAACAGTATTTAACATTTTATATTTTCAACATTTCAAAACATTATTTATGCATCTGTAACCGCTCTTGACTGATTAACTTTAATAAAGTTTAATCTATAGTTAAATAGTTACACATTAGATTACAATTTCTGTACCTGAAAATCTCCTGTTTAAACCTACATGAAAAACTTGAAAAGAACTGTTTATTACATGTGTATGTTTGTTCTGTTGTATTTATTTGTGCTATTACTCGTAATTTGATTATTTGTTACCATTTTATTACTTGACTGTTTATTTGTCTAACAATATTTGAAATTCAAGTGAGTTAATCTAGTAGCTTTTGGTGTCATAACCTTATTTATTAAGGTTACATGTATCAAAAACAACGAAAACAATAACTAGGCTTATTTTATAGGCCCATTTTCTTGGGGCAAGTGAAAATTTTGGTGGGGCAAGTAAAAATTTGAACCACTGGCCCGACCAGTAGAAAAAATCCTTAACGTTGAGCCCTGCCCTAGAGATGGTATTGTGTGAAAATCCCAGTAGATCATCAGTTTCTGAAATACTCAGACCAGCCCATCCGTCACCAACTATCATGTAACGTTCAAAGTCACTTAAATCCCCTTTTTTCCCCATTCTGATGCTCAGTTTGAACTTCACCAGATCCTCTTGACCATATCTACATGCATTGAGTTGCTGCCATGTGATTGGCCGATTAGAAATTTGCGTTAATGAGCAGAGTTGTGTACCTAATAAAGTGGCCGGTAAGTGTATAAGAAGTGTACAATATTCTAAAATGTAGAAAAAAGTAACAATAATATAATTTGCAGTGGTTTCTCTTTTGTAAAGAAAAAACGTTGTACATGTAGATGCAGAGAAAGAGAGCGAGAGAGAACTGGTGAACAGGCCCGTGGTGTGTGTTTTCCCTCTGGCTGGTGAGTATCGCCTCTATCCAGCATAAACACATGCCTTCATGGTTCATACATTTCCTGCTTCCCTCCACAGCCCAGTGCCGGGCCACACAAGCACAGGACACCACGGAGAAAAGACAAGAATATGAGATACTGTGCAATCCGGGACCTTTCTTTTACTGTTTCATGCAGAGCTCTCTGCACATAAACATACCATGTGTGCTGTTTTCATGCAATGCATGATAAAGATAAGCTCAGCATATGGAGATACAGTGAAAACTGAGCATCTCCACTGCTAATAAACAACAGCAACTAACAAGGCATCATTAGCAAACCAATCACAATTCAGTATGCAAATGTTCCAATCACATCTTCGCTGTCAGTATGATTTCTAATAAGGAACAATTTTCAAACCTAACTGTAAAATTTAAATGTACAAAGTTTATAAATAAATAAATAAAAAAAGTACTCAGCACACCTAACACTGAGATTGTGCTTATAAGAAAGTTCTAAACTGTATGTTAAAGTAATTTGGACTGAATTAATTGCAGAAAACAGTGGAGGAGGAGAATGTTAAAACATTCAGGTTTAATGTCTTTCCTCGTCCACAGAGAAGATGGTTGCTCGCCTGTATCCTCTCATCGCGTGTGAAAACCGTCATTTCTTCCATTCAGTGCTGTTAACCTTGATCAACTCCCACGTGGGAGATCTCAAAAGCGCCACGTATATTCTTTGAGAGGAGAGAGAGAAAGAAGGGTTTTAGCCTGATAGACACACACAGATAGTCCCCTCTTCTATCGTTCATCATGCTGTCTGGAGCAGAAAAAGAGCTGGACATCACTGCATCTGAGATGGGCATGTGTGTGTAGTTATTCTTGTCAGACTCTTCTGCCACATCTGTCCGGCTCCTTTCAGACTTTCCGAACTGGGGCAGATCAATCTTATTTATCTGTCGTTCAAATATATTGGTGCAGTCATGTGCTGTCAGGATGAGTTTTTACATCAAAGAACACTCACATTGTTGACGGTACTAAAAAATACCCAGACAAAGTAAGCACCACGGCAAAAAAAACATTGCTACAGATGAATATAAAGACGATTTAAGAAATCGAAGATCGAAGAAAAAAAAACTTTCGTTTGCATAGTCCTCGCAGTCTCAAAATGAATCATTAGAAAAAAACAAAAACAAAAAAAAACGTATATTAAGTCATTAAAAGGCACTTTAACCAATGAGATAATATTGGGTCCTGAAACTCCTTAAAAAATGGATACACCGGGGGAGGACATTAAAAACGATGTATAAATGGAAAAGAAAAGAAAAATGAGAGGGGGGGGGGGGGCATTTTTATTAATTCAAATTAAGTTAGTAGTAAACAATTACATGATTATTAATAATCAAAAAAATTAAAACCACAACAAAAATACTATTTTACTACAATAAATTAAATATCAATTCAAAAGATTGTCGAAATTATGATGTATTCACATTTCAATTGTTAAATACAGTCAAGAATGTCAAGATCTCTGAGGGTGGTGGGAGGCCGTCTGTACCCCACCATTTTAAGACATTTAAAAATAGCTTTTCATACTACTCTCTCAGAAAACGGTGCAAAAACTATACCTTTAGGGGTACAAAATCTTGTCACTGGGGCAGTTCCCTTAAAGGGACATCTTTGTACCTTATTTACTTCTAAAAAGTTCACAGGAGTACCTCACTACTGTACATATTACTACTCTAAGGTACTAATATGCACCTTAAATTGGTAGATAAGGTACAAAATCGTCCCATTAATGATACTTCCCCAGTGTTCAACCCCTAAAGGTACACTTTTTGCACTCTTTCAATGCAGTTTAGATTTTAAAAATGTTATAAACAGTCATATGGATGAGATTTACTATATAGTATATATTGCTATACGCAAGTATACTGTATGTAGAATGTAACATATCCATTTTTTTCCTATATACTGCGAAGCAATAATATAGTTTACATCTTTCCATGATATAACAATTAAGCAGCTGGTATTTGCGTTATACTGTACATACATCTTAAGGCAGGAACACACCAAGCCGACGCCGACGAACTAGTGGCGACGAAAGCAGACTACGGGGTTGGTTCACGTCGGCAGCATCTGAGTCCAGAGTTGCCCTGACACACCAAACCAACGCTCGACAGCTGACGGCCAAGTAGCACGTCCGTTCTGCGCCTGCGTAAGATGAAATGGCTTTCCGTACCAGCAGGTGGCAGTAGCTGAACAGCCAATCAGAATGATCAGATGGCCCGATGAGCTCCGACGCCGATTCAACATGTCGAATCGGCCGAAAAAAAGCAGATGAGGACCAACTTCAGCCGACGGTGTGGAAAACACTGAGAAAACTTAGTCGGCCGACGAACAAAAAATGCCCGACGGCCGACCGTCGGCTTGGTGTGTTCCTGCCTTTAACGAGAGCCTACTGTATGTATCCGGGTAAGGTTGGATATACTTATAGTAGTTGTATAATTCATTATTAATTGCTAATTCATTGATTAAATATAGTTATCGGATAGGGCCTGAAAAATCATATTAAAAGTCCTTACTTTAAAAAAACAAAACGAATGGCAGAATGGGGAGAAAAACTTTTTTTTTTAAATATGTTTTTGGTAAATAAAATTAAGTATTGAAAAAAGACAACAAAAACAACTTATTACTACAATGAATTTAATTAAAAAATGTAATAGATTGTCAAAATTGTTAGATACAGTCTTGTTAGATCAAGAAGCTCAAGACTTCTGACACGAGATGTTATCTTCATTTAATATAAATAACAGTTTATTTAACATATCTAATAGTTATCACACCACAAAAATGGAAATTGTATCTCTTAAATTTTATTTATATTTATATTTTTAAAGTATGGGAATTCAAAGTGTACCATATGTTCATGGGAGTGAGGTTTAAGCAACAAGAATCTAAACCAGAAATGATAAACTCCTCATGATTCCCATCCCTAGTCTCCTCATAGTGCTCTTCAACATCTTGATTCGACTCCGTTTTCATTTCCTGGTATCTCTCATCTGTCTTTCTCCTAAAATCTCCCTCTCCATCAACTCTCTCATCACAAGTTCACCAGCGCAGAGCAGGGCGTCTGCTTTTCATTCACTCTTAATGGCTTAAGTGAAGTCATTCTTTGGAGAACACACTAAATGACCTTGTTGTTCTGCCTCCCTCTCTCTCTCTCTCTCTCTCTCTCTCCCTCTCTCTCTCTCCTGTGTCACATTGTTTTGGGCTTCCCTCGTCTTTAACCACGAGTGAGGCTGTGGAAAATTCAAACTGTGGTCTCAATTCAGTAAAGCGGAGAAAACACACACATATGCTGCCATTCTGGGTAAAAACAGCTCAGCAGCAGAGCACATGTGTGCGGGGGCCATTTGTGTGTATATAGCCTCTGTCAAAGAGTAAAATAAAACGCATGACATATATATACCCTGACTAACATGGTTGGAGAAGCGACGAGTTCTCTTCCAGGCCACCAGGGGGCGTCGTGTGCCAGGAGAGAGGGGAGAAACTGCCCTCTGGGACTGACAAGAAAAACATGCCATAACGGAGACGTTATTTAATAACTGGTGAATGTTTATGTATCCATAATGGTTTCATGCTTGTTATGGAACATCACCACTAAGTTCCACCATATGGTGTTTAATTGAAATGTAACGTAAAACGTACAACAACTGAATATTCGGTTCCAAATAACCCATTTCTGGCCCTGAAAGCTACAAGCACTCTTTCATCTAACTGCCGAGACTTGTTTGTGCAACCGCACTAATGTAATTTACCATTTTACAATCATTTACATGTGATTCTTAACTAGGGGTGGGCAGAATAACCAAAGTCACTATAGTACGGGAAACAATTTACTTATTTTTATGTATCGTATGAGCCACTTTCAGCAACCAGTATACACTCTAAAATAAATGCTGGGTTAAAAACAACCCAAGTTGGGTTGAAAATGGACAAACCCAGCGATTGGGATAAATGTTTGCCCAACGTACTGGGCAGTGTTATTTAACCCAACAATTGTTTAAAAATGACCATATGTCTGACTTAAAATGATCCCAAAATATGTTGGAAATTAAAAATCAGACACATAATTAATAGAGGCAACAATAATAATCGAAAGGTGAACATTTATTAATAAGCAATTTAATAAATGATTATTGTTTAATTATTATTAATTAAACGTATTAATAAATGTTCTTTTATTAAACATATTAATAAACGTTCATTTCCAACATTCTTTGAGTTCATTTAAAGCAGGCAATACAGTAAATTTTAAACAATAATTGAGTTTAATAAAACTACCCAGCAGGTTGGCAAACATTTAACCCAACCGCTGGGTCAGAACAACCCATTCGCTGGGTTAAAACAACCCAAGTTGGGTTAAATATGGACAAAACCAGCGATTAGGCTTGTCCAAATTTGACCCAATTTTGGGTTTAAACATCCCAGCATTGGGTTTTTTAACCATTGGGTTAAAGTTTTAAGTGAAAATTTTAACCCCAACGGTTGGGTTTGTCCATATTTGACCCAATTTTGGGTTTAAACATCCTAGCATTGGGTTTTTTAACCATTAGGTTAAAATTTTAACCCAGCGGTTGGGTTTGTCCATATTTGACCCAATTTCGGGTTGAAACATCACAGCATTTTTTAGAGTGTGTCTTGAATTTTCACACTGCTCCATGTATTTTCGCACAAATACCCTGTTTATGCCTGCCACGTTATGAACGCTATTGCAAAATCTCAACCTTTTGGCACATTTCTAAGATTTATATATGGTATAAAACATTGGGAAATGTGCACAGTGACGTAATTTCCAAAAACATCTCAGAAATGCCTCTGTTTTCAATCAGCGTCTGTGACACATTATAATAGCGACAACATATCGTGGAGGCTTTTCAGTTATACCTCCTGTAATTTTACATTCATCCTAGTCTATTCAGTTATGTAGAGACGTACAGATGGGGGAATGAGTGACCGGTCTCATTAGAGAATGATTAGAGCAACATCTGTTTACAGTCGCGGGCCGTAATGTGTGTGCGTGTGGAGGGATTCGGGATAACAGCCCTGTGACGAGGAACATGATTGCCACATTAAACTCGCAATCTGAGAGGTTAGTACTGGGCCACGGCCGAAACACTGCATGGCTTTTATTAAAATCATTACTATCCAGCTATTGTTCTGATTACAGATAAACCAAATACATTGAGGGCATAAACAAAGAATTCATCTCAACAGCGTAATAAAATATACTGCTGTCGAAGCGAAGCTGCGCCGCTGACACGCCGTGGCTGTTCACGCATAGGGTAAAAAAAACGGAAACTTTAAAAAAGTCCCATCTTTTCTCGCAAGAAACCTTAATTAACTTTAATTAAAAAT
>RJVU01077530.1:272255-282334 GCA_003731715.1 Anabarilius grahami
AATAATATATTATATATGAATAAATAAAATAAATATTACATTAAATAAAAATTTAAATAATTCAAAAATATTTAAAATAAATACAATAATCAAAACAATACATTTAAGATATTTTCAATATAATAAATACAAATTAAATAAATAAATAAATTCCATAAAATAAAATAATCCAACAATATTATTGAAAATAAACAAAATGATGTCTGTGATTGTCCAATAAGGTATCCCTGTCCCAACAGCATTGGTTGAGGCAGCAGTCGACCATTCAAACAAACACAGCAATGTTTTGAGAGCGCCACAGAGCCGCAGTGTTTACGCTCTCGGGAGGTCAACCTTAGAGGTGTCTCTGGGACAGCAGAAAGTATTTTCATCTAAAAATGTACATGCACCACATTTAAATAAACATCAGGTGGAAGATAAAGCTTTATTACAATGTGTCTTGTGTGCGTTTGTGTTTACAGTGTAAATCCTGGCAGCTTCAGTAATCCTTAACAAACACAGACATGTTGCCATTAGATTTCACTTGCAGGATTTTCTCTGATAAATGAACGCTCGGTTCCAAAACCTGGCTGCAAAGTACACAAAATAGTGAAACAGAACAGACTATTTTACCAAATATTTGTGTGTTGTCTGTTTTTGTATATAAGAGTATTAGCCTCAAATAGAGGCAATGCTAAACACACAGAACAGCCATTTGAGGTTTCACAATAAAAGCATGTGAAACTTGTTTTCATCAAAGCTGAGAGAGATATAGTTACCCTCGGGTTGGGTGAAAGGGTCTGGAAGTGATCTAGCATTGAGGAGAGAGAAGCAGAGATGGGGGTAGAAGAGGACAAAGGGAGGGAGGGCAGATTGTTTTAACCTCTGACCCTGACACACTTCACACTAACCACTTCAAACCCCGTCCACCAATCAGAGAGAAGTGGAGTCACACCGCAACATCTGTGAGCGTCACTCCCTCTCTGTGTGTATGACTAGATCTGAGTCAGCAGATACACACTCAATATGGCCATTCATATATATATAATAATAATATTGAATATTTTGATGGATAAATTATTAAAGTCATTTTATTACATATGATTGAAACATAACTATTCTATTGACTTAAAAAATAATGCATATTTCAATATTAATGCAAATTTTAACAGGAATTATAATTTGCTTAAAATTGACATGCATTTTATCTTTTAAAAAAGTAAAGTCAGTTCAAGTTTAATACATTGCAATACTTATATAATCATAGTATATCCTTCAAAATGATTAGTTCGTAGAGGTGGTAAAGATGTGTTATATGTAAAACGATGCATTAAAATAAAATTTTTAAAAAATGCAATGCATTATTTTATAAATAATTGTAAATCACAGATGGTCTCATCTTTAACAATAATGCAAACTTACAATAAACTACTAATTTATTAACTTATTTAAATTCTTAAAAATTGTAACCATCTGGTTAAAATAAAATAATAATAAAAAAATAAATAAAAAAAATGAATGCATCATTTTACAAATAATTGTAATCACACCTTTACCATATGGTCCCATCTTTAACAATAATGCAGTCTTACAATAAACTATTTATTAATTAATTAAATAAATAAATTAGTAAAATTAAATAAAAATACAGAATGATAGAGAGAGAAAGAAAGAGCAAAAATTTGATCCCTCAGGTGTTTAAAAAACAAAACAAAAAACTTCCTTCCAGGCACACTACTTAGTTCCTGTCATGTGACCTCTTCCTCTTCCTTATAAACAAGTTTCTGCCATTCAGAAGCTACACCAAACACTCTCACATACATTAGTACACACAAACACAATAAATCCCAAACATATGTGCGCAGACACAAGCAACCATGACTCTGGACATACAAGGATCTCAACAAACCTTCACATAAACACGCTGAACCCAACAAATCTCCTTCCGACACACACAAACACACACTCACGGTCACCCGGAGCAGATCCAGGAGTAGCTGGACGTGTTGAGATTTACCTTGGCCAGGCTGTGTGTAGTAAAGCTTAGACACAGAAACAGAATGAATGTGGTTTCTTAATTTACACTATCCCATCCTGACCCCGAGTCTGATCAAACACTCCACGACCGGCTGTCTCACATGCACAACAAACACATGTAAACACACATCAAAGAAACACACAGGAAATGACAGATAAGAACAACGTGCTTCTGCCGCTAGAAAGAGAAAAGTAAATTAAAGGCAAAAGAAATGAGAAAGAGGAGAGGAGATGACCAAAGGCTGTTTACTGGAGTCATATAAGCACTCTTATCTGCTGATGAGGAACAGCAAGAGTCCAGAGAAACTACTGTAAACACACCGTCCGCAGCAGAGATTATACAGTCATACTGTACATCATAACTACAGTTCACCATCGCAAAACACATTAAAGGACCTATTATGCCCCATTAACAATATGTAATGTAAGTCTCTGGTTTCTCCAGAACGTGTTTGTGAAGTTTCAGCTCAAAATACCCCACAGATCATTTATTATAGCTTGTCAAATTTGCCCCTATTTGGGTGTGAGCAAAAAAAACACAGTTTTTGTGTGTGTCCCTTTAAATGCAAATGAGCTGCTGCTCCAGAAGAGGGCGGAGCTTGAACAGCTCACGCTTCGGTTGCTCAACAACAACAAAACTGGAGAATCTCACGCAGACAAAATGAGGATTGTTAGTAACAATGTTCAGCCTTACATTGTTCAAACCGGAGTCGGACACTGATGGAGAGACTCGGGAAGAAGTTACAACTTTTAGAATGAAACTGGATGTTTCATGTTTTAGTGGATAAATTTATGTAGTTGCTGTGGAGCTGATTCAACTCATCGACTAGCATGTGCCGTCATGTTAATCTTCTGTGCAAATCCAGCCTTGAATTGACCCTCTTTTTGTGAAGCAGTCTGGTGTAAAATGACGGCATGGTAACAACACTCTACTACAACAACTCTTCCTCTTCTCTAAAGCAGCCCAACATGGCCTCACCCCCTTTGTTGTGTGTTCTCGGGGGCAGGGTTTATGTAAATTTTAGGGTTAGTGATGTCACTAACCCGGGAAGAAGCTCGTTGTAGTCCCTACCAGCCGTTTGTTGTAGTCCTTAAAAAGTTATTTCTGTGAACTTTGAGTGTCGTAACTTTGCAGATGTTGTTTATGCTCAAACAGCAACATTACACACTAACTAAAGTTAAAAAGTTAAATCATAATCAAGGACCCCTTTAAAATTTTGCAAAATAACACCACTTAAAGGGACAGTTCACCCAAAAATGAAAATTGTCATTATTAACTCATCTTTCTTCTGCTGAACACAAAATAATATACTCTGAAGAATGTCTGTAACCAAACAGTTGATGGTAAAGTATTTTTTTTCGTGCTATGTAAGTCAATACATAACCATCAACTGTTGGTTGATGGTTACCCATATTCTTCAAAATATCTTGTTTGGTGCGCAGCAGAAGAAATAAATTCATGCAACCTGAGGTTGAGTAAACAATGACAGCATTACTACCTCAGGTATGCATTGTTTTCTAATAATTCAACAGCCTGTCGTCAACTATTCCTTACTTATATAACACTGATAAAGAGCATTCAGAACTCACTGCCGCAATAGTATGGTGTTGTGGGTGGTTGACTTCTGATGCTGTGAACAAATCAATGAGATGTTTTTTCAACCATTACATTTAAGTGAACCATCTGAACAAACTGATTTGCAAGAAATGAATCGGACTCAGCGGTATTGCCCACACGCACTCAAAAGAGCAGGATAAATGGATCCAAATGTCCGGTATAAACCCGAACCATGATTTTTGTCTCTAATGACCCTGTCAGTGAGACTGAACAGCACGTTTCCGACTCCACGCATGGAGGCTCAGGTTTCTCCTCACACAGATCCACCTTCCGCTGCAGACCCCGAGCCAAGATGGCTGGCGTGTGGGATCGGCGGGTACCGGCGCTGCAGTCAGGTTTGAGGTTTGAGTCGCTGCCACGGCTGTGATGACTGTAATGAATGTGGTTTTACTGGTAGGTAATGATACATGCGCGCACACACACGCACGCACACAGTATGATCGGCTGCCAACACGACACTACTAAAACACACACAAGCAGTTGTGCATATGTGAATCCACTGCTGTGAAAATACTTTGAAACTAGAACTTGTAAAGATACAACATTCTTGTCATGTAACGTAGAGTTCCACTCTGCTAGTTACACTAAAAACTACAAATAAAAAGAAAATACACAAACTGCACTCAAGCTATCTGAAGAAGAGGGTATTTAAAAATAACTATCAGCATCAGATCAATATTTATCTGACACAAAAATCTATTTATCTATCTATCTATCTATCTATCTATCTATCTATCTATCTATCTATCTATCTATCTATCTATCTATCTATCTATCTATCTATCTATCCCTGTCTGCCCATTCATCCATCCATCCATCCTGTTCTTCCCGTCCGTCTGCCCATCTATCCGTCCGTCCATCCATCCATCCATCCATCCGCCTATCCGCCTATCCATCCATCCGCCCATCCGTCCATCCATCCGTCCATCCCTCCATCCGTCCCCCCATCCATCCATCTCTCCATCCATCCGTTGTCTGTCCATCTGTCCGCTCATCCATCCTGTCCGTCCGTCCATCCATCATCCATCTGTCCATCCATCCATCCTGTCCGTCCATCCATCCATCCAGTCCGTCCATCTGTCCGTCCGTCCGTTCTGTCTGTCCATCCGTCCGCTCATCCATCCATCCATCCATCCCGTCCGTCCGTCCGTCCGTCCATCCATCCATCCGTTCATCCTGTCCGTCCGTCCGTTCTGTGTCCATCCAATCGTTCTGTTTGTCCATCCGTCCGCTCATCCATCCATCCATCCATCCTGTCCGTCCGTCCACCCATCATCCATCCATCCATCCATCCATCCAGTCCGTTCATCTGTCCGGCCATTGATCCATTCATCCTGTCCGTCCATCCGTTCTGTCTGTCCATCCGTCCACTCATCCATCCATCCATCCCGTTCGTCCGTCCGTCCGTCCATCCATCCATCCGTTCATCCCGTCCGTCCGTCCGTCCATCCATCCATCCGTTCATCCTGTCCGTCCGTCCGTTCTGTGTCCATCCAATCGTTCTGTTTGTCCATCCGTCCGCTCATCCATCCTGTCCGTCCGTCCACCCATCATCCATCCACCCATCCACCCATCCATCCATCCATCCATCCGTCCGTCCGTCCATCCATCCATCTGTTTGTCTGTCTGTCTGTCCATCCTTCTATCTATTTGTCTATCTATCTATCTATCTATCTATCTATCTATCTATCTATCTATCTATCTATCTATCTATCTATCTATCTATCTATCTATCTGACTGTCTATTTTATTCAATTATTTAATAGTTCTGTTTACCAAACAAAGTAAAAAAAACAAACATTACATTTCTGCACTTAATAACAGATGATAAATGGGCAATAACAAAATTAAAATTTCAAGCATATTTCTGAACAGAATTTGATCAAATATCACCAACTACAGTTTTACAAAAAATATCTTACTATAAAAATAGTAATATTTAAAAAAAAATATTGAATAACTTTACCATTAAACTTTACCAAAAATGCCATTAACTATTTCCCACAATTTTATTAAAAAAATATATATATTTTGTATAAATAAATTAAAAATAAACACTGAAAAAACAATTCTTTAAATGTTAAATATGACAACGTAATCTACAGTATTTAAAAAAAAAATGATTAAAGATTAACTTTGTCATCATTAAATGACAGCAAAAATAATAATGAAAAAAAAAACGAGAAAATTAAAACCTGTCCAATAATTGACAAATAATGATACATATTAAAAAAAATGTCTCTCATATTGACCAATGGCCGTTGTGATATGTATAAACATCATGTATATCTAATAAACATCATGTTTCCTTAAAATTAAACACTCAAACAAACTGTTTCAATAAGAAAAAGCTCATCGGTTTAGAAAATAGTTGAACTAGTCACACTACTGAACAATCTGGCTTAGTATCGCTGCAACTTCAAGTTAGTTTTCTCCCATCGCCGTGTGTCTGTGATACACCTGAGTTGAAACACTCATGTATACATTCAGATAAGTTTACAAATAGACATACTGTATGCGTTCTCTGGTTCACACACACACACAGACATGTACAGTACAGAGCTATTCAACTGTGAATGGTTTAGTTTCCTTACACCCGACCGCCCACCGACTCCTACACCCTTCCTTTCCGCCCAGTTCAAATCTAAACAAAAGAAACATCTGGTCTCTCTCTCCATTTGGACCATGACGCTGTACTCCGAGGAACTGAGGTCCACAAAAAGATCTGTTATGACAGATCACTGTGTGAAGACGCAGCCATTAGCGAGAAAACTCCAAAGTTATCTGAAGAGTCATATTATATCCATGTCATTTGTTTGTTTTTTTAACTGGAACGATATTCTGGTCTCTAGAAAGGTCTTGAGTCCCTCATTCAATATACAACACCATTCAAAAGTTTGGTGTCGTTTTTATGTTTTTAATGAAAGAAGTCTCTTGTGCTCATCTAGGCTGAATTTATTTGATCAAAAAATACAGTAAAAACAGTAATATTGTGAAATATTATTACAATTTAAAATAACGTTTCTATGGAAGCTTGTTTTTGCCATGAAATATTAAATAAAAAGGTAATTGTGACTTTATATTCCACAATACTGACTTTTTTTCTCGCAATTGCAAGTTTATATCTCACAATTGTTTTGTTTTTTTCAGAATTGCAAACAATAAAGTCATAATTGCGAGTTATAAAATCAGAATTACGAGTTCTAAAGTCAAAATTGCAATATATAAAATCAGAATTACAAGTTATAAAGTCAGAATTGCAATATATAAAGTCAGAATTGCGAGTTATAAAATCAGAATTACGAGTTCTAAAGTCAAAATTGCAATATATAGTCAGAATTGCAATATATAAAGTCAGAATTGCGAGTTCTAAAGTCAGAATTGCGAGTTATAAAATCAGAATTACGAGTTCTAAAGTCAGAATTGCAATATATAAAGTCAGAATTGCGAGTTATAAATCAGAATTACGAGTTCTAAAGTCAAAATTGCAATATATAAAATCAGAATTACAAGTTATAAAGTCAGAATTGCAATATATAAAGTCAGAATTGCAATATATAAAGTCAGAATTGCGAGTTATAAAATCAGAATTACGAGTTCTAAAGTCAAAATTGCAATATATAGTCAGAATTGCAATATATAAAGTCAGAATTGCGAGTTATAAAGTCAGAATTACGAGTTATAAAATCAGAATTACGAGTTATAAAGTCAGAATTGCGAGTTATAACATCAGAATTACGAGTTATAAAGTCAGAATTGAAATATATAAAGTCAGAATTACAAGTTATAAAGTCAGAATTGCAATATATAAAATCAGAATTACAAGTTATATAGTCAGAATTGCAATATATAAAGTCAGAATTGCGAGTTATAAAGTCAGAATTACGAGTTATAAAATCAGAATTACGAGTTATAAAGTCAGAATTGCGAGTTATAACATCAGAATTACGAGTTCTAAAGTCAGAATTGAAATATATAAAGTCAGAATTGCGAGTTATAAAGTCAGAATTACGAGTTATAAAGTCAGAATTGCGAGTTATAAAATCAGAATTACAAGTTATAAAGTCAGAATTGAAATATATAAAGTCAGAATTGAAATATATAAAGTCAGAATTGCGAGATATAAAGTCAGAATTGTGAGTTATAAAGTCAAAATTGCGAGTTATAAAATCAGAATTACTAGTTATAAAGTCAGAATTGCAATATATAAAGTCAGAATTGCGAGTTATAAAACCAGAATTACAAGTTATAAAGTCAGAATTGCGAGTTATAAAATCAGAATTACGAGTTCTAAAGTCAGAATTGCAATATATAAAGTCAGAATTGCGAGTTGTAAAGTTAAAATTGCGAGTTGTAAAGTCAGAATTGCGAGTTATAAAGTCAGATTTTATAACTCGCAATTGTTTCAGATTTTATCATCCGCTAGGCTCAAAAAGCCACAAAATTTCATTCATTTCGCACAAACAAAGTGGGACAAGATTTAAAACTTAATATTAAGGGTCTTGAAATATTACTATATTAGGGGTCAAGCCTCAGAATAACCACTAAATACATGCTGGGAATTATGTAAATGATACGGCATTGTATTGGTTTATTTTTCACAGTCGTGAAGGAACGATTCTGACCTGGAAGCTGGCCTACCTGTACACACATGCTGAAGTTCCCGTTGGGACGCCATTGGAAGTACATCAGATTAAAGTTAGCATCAAACTCAATATATTTAACAGCTTTTTTCAAAAACTCTCCAGCCTCAAAACCACAGCAAAACCAAGGGAATCCTTCCACTGATGCACTGCTGCAAAAAACAAGCAACTCCGTTCGGCCTTGTAGAATGAATATGACAGAGTGTGTGTCCTGGAATTTGGCTTTCAACCATGTGGAATAATAACATAATGCACAGGACGTGCGGCAGTGTCTGTGTGCGTGTGCTATACGGTCAGCAGGTGGCAGATGACTGACGCTGATCAAACTACAGGTCACAGTGAGGTCAGTATCTCTGCCACACATCTGGAGAAAGACTGCTGTTATTACTCGCCATCTTTATACCTTCCCCCCTCGCAATCCTTTTTCCTCGTTGATATAAAAACATTCCTCATGTCGATCTTGCTCAGGAGAGAGAGAGAGAGAGAGAGAGAGAGAGACCGCTTATTCTCAGGTCCTAAATTAAAAGCAAATGTGAAGATGGATCCTTCTTCACACTCTCGCTCTTTTTCACTGGCAAACTCATGTCTCTGTGATTCTGGAGGTCTTCGGTCTATCCATGAACACACATCTGCACAATTACACACAATAAACCTCGGCACTGCACAAATTCATCAAATCTGTGTTACACATTTAAAAAGCAACTCCACCAATTCAAATAAAGGACAACAGCGGGTCATCTCGGTGATATGTTCTGTTCTATGTGCTGGTTTATTTAAACGTTTCTTTTTTCATAATATTCAATATTATTTAATTGAATATTAATATTATTAAATTTACATATAGGTTTTGACATTAACACCAGCGGCGTGTAACGCAGTCACTCCTACTAGCCACTTTGGCAGGTTGAATTTTATATATAGTATATACATTTTTCAATTGTAGTCTTTTAAAAAGCCACCTGAAATAATAAACTAAGTGAAATGTAGTGTTAAAACTCAAAAACATCGATTTTTCGATACACATCGATTCTGAAGTATCTGAAATGGTTCCAATACTCATTTTCCGCAGAATAAATACACGATACCAGTTGATCTTTCTCGCTCTCTCATCTCTCCGACAGCAAGTTGACACACAAACCCGCCTCCCCTCACTCATTTCATTTTGCACTGGATGAATATTATGGTGTTACAGGGCTTGAAGTTCGGTGTGGAGTTGCGTGTATTGCGCATAATTTTACTCATTCCTTGCAGATTTTGTGCACACACTCAAAGTGTGCACACTCTCAGTACTAGATTGAGTTATTTTCCGCTGCTTATTGCGCTTAACACTAGAACCGCCGGGGGTCGCTGTATACCTAAAACCGCCATGCGGGTAAATTTTACCCACGCACATTACACCTGTTTTTATATTTGGCTAAAGAACATATTATTTCACTGTATTATGTCACTGTCTTCACAAAGAAGTGTCTAAAGTCATGAAATGATTATGTCTTGTCATCAACTATATTTTTGTCCTGTTGTTTTATGTTCAAGGCTTTTTTTTATGCAGGCTACACTAATCACTTTCCATAACGGTCAAGCTAAACAAGTCTGCACTGACAACGAGAATTAGAAGGAAGTAAATACATATTTGGGTGGTGTAATATTATAATTAATCATATATTAAGATAACCCATGTTATTTAAATTACTAAAAATAACCTATAGACAATAATGAACAATAATAATTCCCCACACTGCATAGGATGTATGATGCGATGACAAATTCAAGCGCGCAGCTTCACCTTAATTATTTATATCCAA
>RJVU01077530.1:282342-311154 GCA_003731715.1 Anabarilius grahami
CGCACATTACACCTGTTTTTATATGGCTAAAGAACATATTATTTCACTGTATTATGTCACTGTCTTCACATAGAAGTGTCTAGAGTCATGAAATGATTATGTCTTGTCATCAACTATATTTTTTGTCCTGTTGTTTTATGTTCAAGGCTTTTTTTTATGCAGGCTACACTAATTGCACTGACAACGAGAATTAGAAGGAAGTAAATACATATTTGGGTGGTGTAATATTATAATTAATCATATATTAAGATAACCCATGTTATTTAAATTACTAAAAATAACCTATAGACAATAATGAACAATAATAATTCCCCACACTGCATAGGATGTATGATGCGATGACAAATTCAAGCGCGCAGCTTCACGTTAATTATTTATATCCAACGTTTATTGATGCTCACTCTGTAACTATTGTAGAAATCCTGTGCTGAAGAACAGACTCAGTCTAATGTTTCTCTGAGGCTCTGGATCGCTGTCAGATGAGCCGTCAGATGCTGAGCCGACCCACTGATCTCACCACCATCAGACTCCCCGTCACTCACGGCATTTAGGGCTTCTACCTCTTTGGCATCCATAAATCGCTGGCTTTTACTCATTGTGACTTTATTTATGAAACTGATGACCGCTAATTCAGTAAGTGAAAGGCGTTGCTTAGCAATGTACAATGTTTAAACATAAGGGGACGCAAAAATGACCGCGCAAAAATACCGGCATTATATAGCGGGTAAATTTGACCCGCGCGGCGCTTATAGGTATAAATGCCCCGTTTTATGATCTGGTTTTATCGAAACAATTTTTAACACCAAGGGATTGTAAATTACACAATTTTAGTAAAAGTCAATGACTGGGAGACTTGAAGGTTTTTTTGAAAACCTGTTATGTACATTTGAAAAACAGCCACGGGTAAAATTTACCCCGTTGGCGGTTCTAGTGTTAAAGAGTCAAATACACACAAAATAATGTCAAATAATGTTGAGTATTCATGTAAACTCAGTCAGTTATGTTTTAAGTGAACGTAAACAGTTGAGAAAGAAAACACACACGTAACAGTATATTGGATCCGTGCATCAGGTCTTAAAGTGACAGCAGCCTAATATACTGCTGGTTATATATGCTCTATATAATTGTGCATGTGACAAATAAAACTCTTGAATCTTGAATCTTGAATCTATACCTGCTCCCAGCGATATCACCTTGACATTTGACAGGGCTCTTCAGTGCGACCATTTCAGTCGCATTTGAACTACTTTCACACTGTTGGTAAGGGTTGTTTTTCATGTAACATGATATTTAGCCACTGGAATGAGAATTTACCAGGGAAACTAATAAAAGCACATTGGCCAAACAGATTTTGCAAACGCGCCAGTGCGTATTTGTGTTTGCACTCTGGAAAATGCGGCGAGAGAATGTGTTTTTGCAGCGTTAATCAATGTAGCCAATCATTGTCATATCTGTTAATTTCTTGAACACAATGGCCAATCAGAGCTTAAGTTAAAATCCACTCACCACTCAAACGCTGGAGTTTGTTCAGTGCCGAGTTATGCAAGCTCACAAATCCTCTCATTATAACAAACGAAGACTTACATTTTAGGAACAGTATTGTCAGATTTTGCTCTATTTCGTCAACAAAAATAGTTCACAGCTGAACCGCTGTGCATCTCCGAGCAAACACAGGAGTTTTGTTTATGAATGAATCTGTTTTTTGATATGAATCTATTGAGTCAATGATTCAATGACCCATTCATAAAGACAGTCGCTTGTTTTTTTCCCTGAATGGATCAGCCGTTTAAACCAATTCATTGAATGAACGATTCAGTGACAAAGACATTGACTTGCTGCCCCTACTGGCAGTTTTAATTTAATTTTTAAAGTATCATTTCAGTTATTTAAATCTTTTAATATTTCTATATTCAAAGCCTTCTATTTAAAACATTAATCTCATAACATTGTTATCATGAATTGAAATGCATTCATGCCACTTCTGAGCCTCAAACAGTCTGTAAATATACCTAAATGCCACCTTTTTGTTCTTCTATGCCACCTCTGCAGTGCAAAGATGAATTTTGTCATTTGTCAATTGATTGGTAACTTATTCTTCCTGATTATAACTTATTATTCTAACTTAATTTATAAATATAAATGCATGAATTTGACAAATTTAATAACGTTAGAAAAAAATGCCCTTAAAAGTTAAAAAAAAGTGCCCTGGCAAGACATTTTAATGAGTCAAATATTGCCTCATAATGGGAAGGTTAATTTCTGTCATTGATCAGAAGGTGCTCCTAAATTTGACTGTGCTCCTACATTTTTTAAATAAAAAAAATTAAAAGAAATGTAAACAGAGCCTTGTTTGACCAAAAAATATTAATAATAATAATAATGTATATAATACATGCATATAATACATTTGATTTTAATTTGTTTATAAATTGAAAAAAAATATATATATATTTAAAATTAAAAATTAATTTGTATAACAAGATAATTTGAGCAAAAAATTATCATCAGCAAATGCAAACACAACAATAAATGTTTGTGCTAGTTAGGCTTTGCCTCTTGAAATCATGCAATTCTTGATGCTAAAGGTTGATAAACCTTTATATGTAATTTTATGACCTCACCAGGAAGATCCGCTGACCTTCTGGACATCAGTCTGATATGGTTCTGCATCTGTAATATGTGGATCGCTGTGAGCGAGACCCAGCAAGCAGGAGCATCAGTCCTGTGAGGCTGCAGAACCGAGTCTGCGTGTTTGTGTTGGCGGCCAAGAGGCATTCCGCGTGTCTTTGTGAGCTCTACAGCTCTGACCTCAGGAGACCCACCGGGCCTAGCAGACACAGATGGGCCCAAACGAAACCACCCGCACTGGTGCGGAGATGCTGTGAGACTCCACTGATTGAGAGGTATTCTACTGGGCTCGTTTTGATCGGCACATTGATTGATTTATCAAAATAAATGATTTCCAGATTGGGCCACAGCAATTTTGTACATGTTCATGTTAACTAAAAAATCCCAAGAACATTATTCAATACTTTTGGTAGCTATCCTGACTTCTACCATAGAGAGTTGCACATTAGTGGAGCAAACACTACAATAATAAAATCACAAGACTACAAGCAATTTGCAAAACATTGACGGCTAAACCGCAATGCTAAAAAGGAGATCTAGAAACGTAAATGACCATTTCTATTGAAACAAGCATAAACAATGACAACAACATAAGATCAGATTTGTGGGTTGGTGGGAAGTAAAATGGTCACGGGTTTTTCCCACCAAAAATAAAATTAGCATCTAACAAAGTTAGCTATGATAATTACAGCCACACGCTAATGGCCTGAGACAAGCACACAAGGCCGTGAGGGGCAAACAGCCCTGAGTTTCTCTGCATACTAATCTAGGTTCAGGTCATCCACACCATATTAAGTCGCCCTATTGTGATTTTTCAAAAATTACTTTTCATGTAGTGTGTTGTGAATGTAAAAGGTCTGCAAAGTTTCAAAGATCAAAGTGCACGACAAAGTTATTGTCTCCTAAAAGAAAGAATTGATTTTGAACTGCCAAAACGAGTCACCAGCAATTCCAGTCTCACTTCCTGTTATATACCTAAGTAAGTGTAATAAATTTGCATAATGTCAGCCTATGGTCTTCACTGGCTGCTAGTGAACAGCATCTACTTTGACCCTCAAACACTAGTTGTAGCTGACACTGGAAGAGTTTGTTTCAAGACATCAACCCTCTACAATGTGAGTAAATCAGTCGCATATGCGACCAAATTTCAAGAGAGGTGACTACAAATTTATTTTATTAGCTAATGGCTAGTAAATTGTACAATTTCAGTTGCCTGTAATTAAGTTGGTGGCAAAAAAATAAGTTATCAGATATAATTTCATTTCCTGTTGAGCTTTACGCACCGTCGCCTGGCTGAGAGCGCCCTCTATCGCTTTCTCTCACACACGCACATGCGGGACTCGTTGACAGAACTGTTTATAATTTGAACATTTAAACATTCAAGCGCAAGAAGACACAAAAGATAACTTGCGCACGCAGTGTGAAGTTTTGTGTGCGTTCACATCCAAAACACCTAGAAAGCCGCATCTGACAGCATGTAAGTACTGAATGGAGTTCTCTTTCACGTCTTGCGTTTGAGCAGACAATTTCACACAAAATTATGTCAAAATGCCCGTCTTGGCGATTATCCTAGTAAACATAGTCGGTTATGTCAATATACTGTGTGTAACAGTATACTGGATCCATGCATTATGTCTTAAAGTGACAGCATCCTAATATTCCTGCTGCTGTTTTAATGTTAATCAAGCAACAAGGATTAATCTATATTTTATTTATACAGTAAAGACTATGCAGTGCTATTTTACATTTGATTATTTTATTCAATTTCTGTACCTTATCTACATGTAACTACTGTTAGATCTACCTGAAAAACCTGAAAAGCACTGTTTATTTAATAGGCATCTTTTCTATTGTGTTTATTTGTGCTATTGCTTGTATTTTACATTTTATTACAGACTGTTTACTTGACTTCAATGGTGTTTGAAATGTATATATTATATTTATGTAGATTTTTTATTATTTCATTTGCATTGCTCTAGCATTCCATGTACAAAGTCTGGAAAGTAAAACAAAAAAAATTTACTAGCCAATAGTGACTCAAGCTTCAGTGTGTCCGTAGAAGGTTGGACATGTTGAGAAGATGCTGATTTCAGCTCTTTGAATTCACTCAGCACAGATGAGGAATCGCGCTGGAATTGATACTGAAAAACCAACGTCATCGATGTATCACTGTGTATCAAGTACTAGGAAAGATCCAGTGCTGAAATTCAGATATGGTAATGGCCGTTTCAAAAGAAAGAACGAAAGAAAGAAAGAAAAAATAAGCAAGAAAGTAAGACAGAAAGCAAGAGAGACAGACAGCAAGCAGTCCTGAGCAGATGAAGATGGAGGAGGGTGAAGAGAGTGAAGAGGTGAGACAGGGCTGATCCTGCTGAGAACATTCAGAGCCCAAGGGCTAAGAACTCAAACTGGATTTACCTGCCCGTGTCCTCATGTGAACCAGCACACAGTCACACCCTCTCTTGCTATCAACCAAATCACACATAAGACTTGGGCGTTTGCACTAGGGGTGTTGAGATCAATTACTTGTTAATTGGTAATGCATACAATAAATAAAATGCTTGACGCTGTTAAATTCTTTAAGCATTGTCAACACATCCTTTTTTAATTTTTACATCATAACTTTTTACTCTGTGATTTTCTAAAACTGATCAGAACATTCAGAGTTGATCAGAGACACAGACTCACTAAACACAGGTCAAAAGTCTCTAGCAGAGAACCTGTAAATAATGGAGGGAAATAACGTAAAAATCAAAACCCAGACAGAATGTTTAACAAAAAGTAAAATCATTTGCAAGCTCAGCAAGTGAAATATCACCCACAAATGAAAGCCATTTTTTTTATCTATCTATCTATCTATCTATCTATCTATCTATCTATCTATCTATCTATCTATCTATCTATCTATCTATCTATCTATCTATCTATCTTCTCTGAAAAACCACAATTGATTCTAGTGTTTTTATAGTGTTGGTCAGCAACAGAAATAAATTTCAGTGTTTAATAAACACAAGCGAGAGGCTGTAAATCAGGAAAGGAAAACACAGTGGCTGGCAGTGGTGTTCACTTTCCCACGTTGAGTTCTTAACTCCAGACACCGACCGCGGAGCATGACGAGAGCCTTAAGACGAAATATACAACACAGCGGGCCGTGGGGTCACGCGGCTATGACATCATCTGAACACAAACACGGCCTGTGTCGGCCGCCGTCACCGCCAAGAACAAAGCCTAAGGCTACGCTTGCATTTCTTTCTGTGCTGCAGTTCAGATTAGAACCTGCATGTGTGTAACAGCAGAACAGTTTTACTCATATAAAGTAACTAACATTCTTTCATTTCAACACCCTGGTGGAGAGAGAGAGAGAGAGAGAGAGAGAGAGAGAGAGTTGGAGGAGGACAGTGAAAGTGCTTGTAAAAGAGAATAATGAGTGGTCTCTGTACCACCCTTTGACCACATGAAAGCTGCACTAATGACAGGGCTGGAGGAGCACAAGTGTGTGTTTCTGCCTGCATGCATCTGTGTGTGTGTTAAAAGCAGTCCGCAAGTCTCATGTCTTTATAGATGTGTCAATATGTTAGTATATGTTCAGAAAAAGGTCAGAAACATACTCTATGCAAGTACACAAAACAGTCACCATGAAATCAAAACTGACAATTCTTTTTTTATGGAATATTGCAGTATTTATTATAAATGATTTATCTATGCACATCTTTTTGTTTGTTTTTTACCCTCGTAATATTTAGGGGTGTGACGAGATCTCGTGCCACAAGCTCTCGCAAGAATAAAATGTGATTTCTCGTCGAGGTGAAAAGCTCTCTCGTGATATTGCCGTGACGGAGTGTGAGGGTGAAATTAGGAAAGAAAATACCACCGCTACATTTACATTACGCCTCCACTGTCGTTTTGCTTTTAATAAAAATAATAGCTATTTAATTCAGTTGGATAATGGTCACTTCAATCCCATCCAGCTCATCCAACACGAGCTGCAGAGTCGCACACAGTGCAGCAGGAATCAGAGTTCACTGATCACGTGACGAGACGACTGACAAGACCATGGCGGAGGGATTCACTCCACAACAGAGCCTAAAAGCGTCTGACAAATGTCTGATCTTACAGAATGAGCACTCAGAAATGCTGCTCCCTATTCACAGAGTACGTGCGATCGCGAAATCAACAGCGAAAGAAAAATGCGAGCGTGCATTTAAACGCGATTTCAACACCCTGCATTTTGAAAGCGGCTCTTAGGCTGGGTTGTGTACCAGTTGTAACCATGTCTTAACTCTGTATCATGCTTGAAGAAAAATTCGGTCACTATTTTCACTTTGAATATTGAGAGAGTTCTTTGATTATGGTTGCACTTATTGTTTGCACTTAAGACTAAGAGAAAACGGTGTTATTCAAAGGTCTGAAGAGACCCATATGAAATCATACAGGAGAGAAGCCAGTCAGTTGAGTTTGTGGCAAAACGCTTTAGTGTTTGAGTATTTTATGAGTATATCATTTACTGCATATGAAAATTCATACTCAGAAAGTAGAAAGATGATTAGTTAAAACAATTTAAATGCACCAGTAGACTGTTTTTCTAGTCATGTATTTCATCATTGAAGATTTCTTAAAAATACTGTGTAAAAATCTTGTCTCATCTCGTGAACTTAATCTCGTGTCCCATCTCGTTTTGTGAGTTAACAGTCTCGTCACACCCCTAGTAATCTTTAATTAAAATAACTTCTTGCAGCTCATCTCTTCTCTGATGACTACTGGTGTGTTTACCGGTAATCGACTAGATCATCCATTGTGAAGACATAATCAACACGACAGTCAGTAGCACAGTTCCTCAACAAACCGTCCATACCGGCGTGATGAATACGATCCTCAACTGGATGGAACTGAAATAAACACTTTGATTATTGCGATCCTATCAGACTTATGATAGCAACCTGATTCGTAACAAAGCACTGTTCGCCAGAGGAGAACTGGCCCCCTGACTAAGCCTGGTTTCTCCCAAGGTTTTTTTCTCCATTTTAACACCTATTTGCCACTTGTTTGCCACCTGTTTGCCACCTGATGTCACCTGATGGAGTTTGGGTTCCTTGCCGCTGTCGCCTTTGGCTTGCTTAGTTGGGGACACTTGACATTTGACTTGACATTTGATATTCAACAGTATTCTTGACATTTAATCAACAGTGCTTCTGATCTGCCTGCATTGACACTATTCTTTAAGAGCTGCTGTGCAGCCAAAATTATGTACCAGTTATCACTATAAAGCTGCTTTGACACAATCTGCATTGTAAAAAGCGCTATATAAATAAAGGTGACTTGACTTGACTTGACTTGAGAGCAGGACAACCTGTCACTCACATGAGAGCCACCAATAGCAAACCACAACCATCCAATCAATTCCAGATGGGGAACATCAAGCCCCGCCCTACATTTTTTCTTGTTCGAGAAGCAGTTTCACTCGAATGTACGTCACAACAGGGAAAATCGCAACTTCTGTTTCATGCAGTTTAACGTGTTTTTGCAGTACTATTGTAATAAACCTCAAGAGAGTAAATGTGTGTACTAGCTATAAATATGTAAGCAAGATTCTCTTTAAACAGTTGTGAAAATGTACTCTTGACGAATAAACACCCCCATCAATGGACACAACTCTTTCCCTCAATATACAACATTAACAAGGCAATTCACCCAAAAGGTAAAATTTTGTCTTCATTTACTCATCCTCATGTCATTCCAAATTACTTACTTTCTTCTGCAGAACACAATAGAAGATATTTTCAAGACCGTTTTTGTCAGCCAATGGGGTCCAAAAACAACATTGAACCAATTGGCTTTCATTGTATAGACAATGAAAAAACACTGCAGCCATTTTTCAAAATATCTTCTTTTGTGTTCTGCAGAAGATAGAAATCCATTTGGAATGACATTAGGATGAGTAAATGATGACAGAATCATTTTTGGGTGAACTATCCCTTTAATGTGTGTGTAGCAGATACTCTTCTTAAAGAGTATCACACACTAGTCCACGAACAGATGTCTTCCTCAAAAAAAAATGTCACCATGGCCACGGCCACATCCGCTGCAGCTGACCTCTAAATGCGCATATGCACATCTGTGTGTGTGTGTTTAAGAGCATTCAAATCCAGCCTGGGTGGAGACGGCCAAGTCAAGCAGAGGAGAAACCCTGAAGAGAGTGAATTTCAAACGAAAGTGTGCGTTTAATCTGGCCTGCTCGAGGTGAGATTCAGCAGCTTTGTCTCGATATGATGAACTGCATGTGTAGGACACGAGTGTTTACTGAGCAAACCACAGGGAGACAGAAAGAAAAAAAAAAGCAGGATGGAAAGGAGAGTACAGGAGCGAAATCCTGCTCTTTCTCACAAACACCTTGTGAAAGAACGCAACCACAAAGAGCCTCTGTGTTGCCGAGCGTTTCGAGTGGAGGTCTAACCAGGACAACTCCTCAGAGAGAGCTGAAAACGAGCGGAAAGAGAGGGAGAGAGAACGCGAGCGAACGAGGGAGAGAAAGAGAGGCAAAGTGGGAGAAATGTACTGTAAAATGTGAGAAGGAGAGAGCAAACGAGGTTCGAAAACCGTTGCAGTGATTCGATAACCGGAAAAATGCATAATTTGAGACTGTTTGTGTTGCATTTGGTTATCAAATTACCCTAAAGGAGGAAAAAGACACAGAGACGCAGACTTTGCTTGAGTTACTTTGGTTTTGTGTGTCACCTGTGGGTAAATTAGAGGTTTTCCCCCTCAAAAATGAATGCGAGTAGACCGCGAAGCGAGCGGCTGAACAAAAGCTTCTTTATTTTCTCAAACTGTAACTGTGAGAACGTTTCTGCAACATTAAACTGTGTCCTATCACAAGTCAGCATCAAAACCCCAACCATGATGTCACAGCTTATATAAAGGCAAATTCTGTGGCTGCGTTCGCTAAATAATCACAGACCAGCAGCGGTACGAGGCCCTTCACAGCTGGTTTCAGGACGACAGAGAAATCTGACCACACTAAAAATGTGCAATGAATTCGACATTCACATGATTGATGCCTAAATTCACTTGTAGCATGTAAACTACTCATTCTAGTTTTTAGTGTGTTTTGATGTCAACATCGGCAAATTACATTAAACACATTAAAAAGTAAAATAAATAGTTTGTAAGCAGCGGATTTAGACATCACATTATAAATGTGCAGTATGAATTATGGATCTATGCAACTGATAGGATGATATGCATGATAAGAAAGAAGAGATTATGGAAGGATGTTTCCACCTCACAGTAAAACAAAAATTATAAAATTGTGAGAGAATAAAATTGTGCAACTATTCATCTTGAAATTGCGTCTTTATACCTTAAATTGTGGCTTAAAGTTTGGCTTTATTTCTTATTTTTACACAATAAGAAATAAAGCCAAACTTTAAGCCACAATTTAAGGTATAAAGACGCAATTTCAAGATGAATAGTTGCAAAGTCACAATTGCAAGATATATAGTTGAAAATTACCTTTTTATTAAGAAAAAAATCTTTAATATTTCACTATCCCTACGCAAGTTTGATCTAGATGACGGTAAAAGACATCTACATTTTAAAATAAGCTAAATCAATTAAATATCATTAAAGACCAATACAAAAAAAAATAATATATTCAAATATTTCGTTTAAAAAGTCTGGGTTTTGTAAGATAATTTTTTAAGATTATAAGTCTTATACTCAGACTGAATTTACAGTAATTTTGTAAAATGTTATTATAATTTATAATATTTTTCTACAATAATATATTTTAAAATGTAATTTATTCCTGTGAACAAAGCTGAATTTTCATGTGTCACATGGTCCTTCAGAAATCATTCTAATATGATGATTTGATGCTCAAGAAACATTATTATTAATGTAGAAAACAGTTGTGCTGATTCATATTTTTGTGGAAATTTATACATTTTTTCATGATTCTTTGAAGAATAGAAAGTTCAATAGAACAGAATTTATTTGAAATAGAAATCTTTTGTAACATTTTTACTGACCCCAAAATTTTGAATAGTGCATACCTATTGAATTGAAAACCTACCATGAAACCCTATTAATAAAAAAAAACTTCAGCAACTACCTAGTAACCACCAACAACCAGCAAATAATTATTTTCTACACAAAAAACCTGTCAAATACAGGACTTTAAAGGTAATACAAAGTCACATTTAATGAAATACAATAACTAAATCAAACACAGGAAAAACAAAACCTTAAGGTTTTCTTAGGGCCAAAACCACAGATTAAAATCTAACCACAAAAGTAGGCCAGAAAGAGATCTACTCGTGTGTGTGTGTGTGTGTGTGTGTGTACACAACAGGATAAACGCAGCCTCACTTTAAAACCTAAATCTTTGCTGACTACTTCTGCAAGGCTTAATTCAGTTTAACATTTAACGCTGAACAGACCTTGCTACAAAAAGAGACTCTTGTAGGATTATAAGATGTATACAACATGGACATTCCCAGAGTGTGTTACAACAAGTGCAGATCATTTGACTAAAACAACACATTTGGTTGCCAAATGTGTCATTGAGTTCATTGATTTATTTACAGATATAGAAGGTACAGTCCTTTATAATTTTGAGGTGTATCTTATCTGATTTAAAAGAAGCTCTAACAGAAAGTTCTGGAAAAGCATTTCTGTAGAATCGAGTCAATCATAATGCTAACGGCTGCATACCTCACTTTCAACACATCATCAGATATAAACTCCCCCACCCTAAATCCAAGTTACTGTAGATGAACTGTGAGCTTCAACAGAGTCCTTACATTATGGAAAACATTATTTTCAATTAAAAACTACACTGAAATTCAAAGAAATTTACAAGACTGTAATTCTTAACTAGAAAATTAAATTTTATAGGCCTTACGGGTGGATGGAACAGACAGATGAAATAACAGGATGGATGGATGGACGGGTGGATGTAACGGTCGGACGGACAGATGAATGGATGGAGTTTATAGGCCTTCTATACAGAATGATAGATAAAACTATATAATGACAAAATGACAGATAGAAAAATAGATAGGTAATAGAACAAACAAATGATTTAGATAGAGTGAACGATAGAATGAACAATAAATCGAACGATCAAGCGATAGATAGAACGAACAAACGATAGAATGGACAATCGACAGATAGAATGATAGATTAGGGCTGGGCGATAAAACGATAACGATATGTATCGCGATAGACACGTGATCGATATCAATAAAAAATGTGTTCGATAAAACGTTCGATATTTTTTATTCTTCGTTGGAAGAAAACAGAGGTTGCGAAGCAAGTTTGGTTGCATTAACAAAGGCACTCGTTGTCACGTGCTTGTCTGCTGGATTCCTCTTCAGTAACCGGCGACTGATAAGCAGAAAATGAGTGCCACAGCGAGCGAGGATATTGTAAATAAAAGAGGAAAAGTGTTCATTGTGACTTTAGACTAGGGTGACCACCTGACTATTGATCTGTTGCTGGACAGTAGATGTGATTTTGCGGGACACATGAGACAGATACATTTACAACTATTACGCTATGTAAATATTGATTTACATTTGTTGGCAAACTTGGCATATGCGCCGACTAATGTTCCTGCCGGTGGGTGCCTACACTATAATGTTGCGCTTATGGCAACATTAATTCCTGGAGAGAAGATAGATTCGCGGCTGCACATGCAGGAGGACAAAGGTTTGAGCGCGCAGATGTGATATCTGAGCGAGAGCGCGCGCGCGTCCAGTTTTGTGCAGAGAAATCTGCCTTTGAGGAGAGATTGCTCGCGCATTTGATGCGCTCTCGACATTTTTCAATATAATAACGGCATAGAACCCGCATTAGATGAAATATTAACGTGAGAAGAAAGTCGTGTCTGAATTTCACAATTTTGTATTGGTTAAAACAAATCGAGAATATCTCGTTTTTCTGCAGGTGCTCGACCATTTCCGTGTGTGGCGCTTGATCGCCGCCGTTCGTTGGAAATATTTAACATCAGGATGGATGATTACATCCTTTAATCATCGTTTTGAGCAGCTTTGAGCAGCTCTTGAGGTTCTTATCCAGTATGGAAGATGAAATCCTTGCTGGTGTCGCTGTAGCTCTTTGCGCTGTCCACTCAGTTGTCATCAGAGGGAAAACCTCTCTCTATGATTGCGCTGGTTGGTTATTTTCACAGCTAGAATATGACTGCTGCACAAATAGATTTTTAAATGCTCACTGTTTTTATTATATTTCTTACTGTGGTACTGTAATTTTAGGGATGAAAAAAAATTACAGACATAAATGAAATGCGGGACACTACTTAAGTCTTGCGCGGGACAAAGCTCCTAATTTCGGGACTGTCCCTCAAAATGTTTACATTTGAATTATTTGAGTTTTCCATGGTTGTTGACATTTCTGTCTTAATAACTGAGGGGATTATGATCAGAGGATGGTTAAGTTTAAAATAAAAATGTTTAAATGTAATATATTTTTCTCCTGGTCCTTATTTTAAATGGTTCATAAAAAATATCAATAATTATCGATATCGACCGATATGAAACACTGATATCGTGATACAGTTTTCAGCCATATCGCCCAGCCCTATGATAGATAGAACGATAGAACAAACAATAGCTAGATAGAATGAACGAACGAACAATAGCTAGATAGAACGAATGACAGAGACAGAACAATAGATAGAAGGAATAATAAATAGAAAACTAAATGAATGAATGAATGATAGCTAGAACGAACGAATGAACGATAGCTAGAGCGAACGAACGATCAATAGATAGATCGATATAGATAGAACAAAGGAACAAACGATAAATAGAACTAACAAAAGCTAGATAGAAAGAACAAATGAAAGATAGATAGATAGAACGATAGATAGAATGAATGATAGCTAGAAAGAATGAACGAAAGCTAGAAAGAATGAACAAATGATAGGTAGATAGAACGAACGAAACAATAGATCTAGAACGATAGAAAGAACGAACGATAGCTTGATAGAACGAATGAACAAACAAACGATAGATAGAACAAACAATAGAAGGAACGTACGGATGAACGATAGCTAGAACAAATGAATGAACGATAAATAGAACGAACGAAAGCTAGATAGACTGAACGAACGATAGAGCGATAGCTAGAAAGAATGAAAAAATTATAGATAGAACAAACGATAGATAGAACAAATGATAGACAGACAAATAGATAGATAGAAAGATAGAACAAACAGATGTACGAATGATAGCTAGATAGAATGAATGAATGATTGCTAGAAAGAACAAACAAAAGCTAGATAGAACGAATGGTAGATAGATGGAACGAACAAACAAACATTAGCTAGATAGACTGAACAAATGAAAAATAGCTAGATAGAACGAACGGTAGATAGATGGAACGAACAAAGGAACAATAGCTAGATAGAACGAACCAACGATAGCTAGATAGAACGAATGAATGATTGCTAGATAGAATGAACAAAAGCTAGATAGAACGAACGGTAGATAGATGGAACGAACAAACAAACATTAGCTAGATTGACAGAACAAACGAACAATAGCTAGATAGAACGAACGGTAGATAGATGGAACGAACAAAGGAACAATAGCTAGATAGAACGAACCAATGATAGCTAGATAGAACGAATGAATGATAGCTAGATAGAATGAACAAAAGCTAGATAGAACGAACGTTAGATAGATGGAACGAACAAACAAACAGCTAGATAGACTGAACAAACGAACAATAGCTAGATAGAACGAACGAAAGCTAGATAGAACGAACAAACGATAGCTAGATAGAACGAACAAACAAACATTAGCTAGATAGACTGAATAAACAAACAATAGCTAGATAGAACGAACGAACGATAGCTAGATAGATAGAACGAACAAACTATAGCTAGATAGAATGAACAAATGATAGCTAGATAGAATGAACAAATGATAACTAGATAGAACGAACAAACAAACATTAGCTAGATAGACTGAATAAACGAACAATAGCTAGATAGAACGAACGAACGATAGCTAGATAGAATGAACAAATGATAGCTAGATAGAATGAACAAATGATAACTAGATAGAACGAACAAACAAACATTAGCTAGATAGACTGAATAAACGAACAATAGCTAGATAGAATGAACGAACGATAGCTAGATAGAATGAACAAATGATAGCTAGATAGAACGAACAAACAAACATTAGCTAGATAGACTGAATAAACGAACAATAGCTAGATAGAACGAACGAATGATAGCTAGATAGATAGAACGAACAAACGATAGCTAGATAGAACGAACAAACGATAGCTAGATAGAATGAACGAAAGCTAGATAGAACGAACGAACGATAGCTAGATAGATAGAATGAACAAACGATAGCAAGATAGGTAGAACGAACAAACGATAGCTAGATAGAACGAACAAACGATAGCTAAATAGAACGAACGAACGAACGATAGCTAGATAGAACGAATGAAAGCTAGATAGAATGAACGACAAACAAACGATAGCTAGAACGAACAAAAGCTAGATCGATAAATGGATAGATAGACAGATAAGCAGAAGGATCTGTGGATTCAGAGCCAGCCTGTCAGAAGCACTCACACACCCACAATCAGAGCCGACTGGCCTGGACCAACAGCCAGGAAAGCCCCCGGTCTGAGGCCTGTCCTGGGGGTTCAGGGTCCCATCTGTGTTTGTGGAATAGAGTGGGGAACACACAGACCCCCAGCATCAGGTGTGAAGAGGGGTTCAGCTGCTCTGGGATGTGTGTGTGGGGGATCTGTGATGGTTTTGCCCATATGTGATATCTGCAGATGCCGTTTGTTGTGGCCTAGTCTCACACTCTGACGCACATGTGCTCATACAGTACACACACACACTTCACAGGCACCAACGCATCTTCTTGTATCTCTGGTTCAAGGAATCACAGGGGATGATGTCGAATGAAGAGAAAAACAGATGAGAGGAGGAAAACAGAATACTAAAACGAAAGGAAGCATGCTTGTAAGTGAACATGTGTTGCTGCTCCACAATCTCAGGAGGAGATGCTCAGGAGAACAAGGAACATGTTCACGCACAGCGGTCAAAGCGTTTTTTCATTGAAATTAAAATATTTTCATTCATCTATATGTGTGTCATGTTAAAAGAATGTTCAAGTTAAACTCCCTAGAAAGTAATTTAATAAAAAATTGCATTTAAAAATGCATTAACTAGAGACAAACAACTAACTGTATCCGATTAGCATGAATACACAAGTTAATCAACAAAATATGCGCATGAAGATAATAACGAAAAAACTTAAGTAAAAAAGAAAAATAAACATACTGTTGATGAAAATATGACAATTTTAATGCACTAACAAAAATTCTTAAAAGATTATGATTATCTCAAAAAAATGTGTTGTGGGTTAATTAACCCAAATGACTGTTATACATGAGATTATGCACAA
The DNA here is from genome assembly GCA_003731715.1 of Anabarilius grahami. NCBI lineage: Eukaryota > Metazoa > Chordata > Actinopteri > Cypriniformes > Xenocyprididae > Anabarilius > Anabarilius grahami. Next base: position 298,434 of record RJVU01077530.1, read on the forward strand.
TTAAACCTACATGCTAGTAGTCAGAATGATTAAGACACAGTGTGCTAAACATGACTGAATTTGCTAAATTCCTGTGATTTTTGCAGCATTTTTGTGTTGTTTTGCAGTGAAAACCCACCAATAATCATTAGGCCTATTAGTGACAGTAAGAGTAGCCTAGAATTACCTGTAATTTTTTGCGTAATTAGCCTACTGAAATTAATTGTGGTTCAGCTTTCCTACTTCAGGTTTTTGTTGTTTTTTGTTTTTGCAGAAAAATAATAAGGGAACAAGACAAAAATGTAAGCTGCTGAAAATATTGCAGTCAGTGGTTGAATTTGCATTCATTCTTGCGATCGCAAGAACAACTGTCTTGCTAAAACAAAAACAACAGCAACTACAATCAGCTAAAATTATATTTTTTGTAGACTAAATTTAGACACCACTTTAGATAACAGTGCAACTGACTAAAATTAGTGAAGACATGAAATATTGACTAAATTTAAAACAATATTTTCGTCAAAAAACAAAATGCGAAAATTAACACTGCTAGCGGCATTTCTAAAATCTACACTCTTAAAAATATAGATTCTTTATTGGCATTGGTGGTTCCATGAAGAACCTTTAACATCCATGGAATTTGTCCACTGCACAAAAAGTTCCTTATAGTGGAAAAAGATTCTTTAGTTTATTAAAATGTTCTTCCCTCTTTTACGAACTGTTCACTGAAAGGTGCCGGGGTTTCGACATGTGTTCGGCCAATCAACATATACTTATGTCACTGATAGTTCATATTGTGCTGGGTTAGACCCTACACTGAAGTAGGAGCTAATTTAGTCCCCCCAAAAGGCTTTCCTATAACTAAAATCTTTCCCAGTTCCTGGGTTGAGAACACACCAAAAAGCGGATACTTCCTCCAGTAGTTATAGGAACTATGAAAACGTTACGTTTATTTTTGAAGGCCCACTGAAGTGCCTTGGAATCCGCAGCATTATTCAATGTGTTTAAGGGAATTTCCACTGAAACAAGAAGACAGGGCAGGACATATCAAACAGCTCCGCCCCTTTTTAAAAACAGCCAAAAAACTTTTTAAAAACAGCCGTTTTTATTTCACAGCTCGGACAGTGCCGTTGAGCTCCGTAAAGCCTCAGTTTCCTTCTAATCTCTAACTGTTTCTCCTCCTAATCTCCTCCATATAGCTTTAAAATATAGCATTGTGTGCAGAATTCAAATGGGTCCGATACGTTTTGTGGTCTGCGCCGATTCGCGCAAGTGATCCGCTCTGTGCTCTCGTGTCTCTGGACCCGAGCAGACTGTGCGCTGTGGTTTGCATGACACTAATGTGAAACAAGACTTCATTCACCTCAATGGAAAGCATATTTACACACATTTACACTGATATCAGCCGCAGTTTCAGCATCTATTTATAATGTAGGAGGCGGGGCGCTTTAGAAGTTCGCGGTGATTTCATGAAAATCCGTGATCCATTTTAGCAGAAATGAGAGACTGTAAGTTTTGAATGCTTATATCTCCTAAATGCAAATTTTGTCATTGTTTTGGAACACCAGTTTATTCATAACTTTAAGGCTAACATATTCATAATAAAACTTTTTTTTTTTGTAAATTTTGTAAAAAAAAAAAAGAAAGTGTTAATTTCAGTGTTCAGTTCAGCAATTCCAAAAGTGAAATGATTGTTCCAGTAATGGTACTTTAAGCCTAAAAGCACAAATCACCATCCACTTTTAACTATTTTCCCGCCATTGATGGAATTTTCCATCATTTATGACACAACGCTTCCCTGATGGAATTTTCTGTGTTTTCACTGTTATACAGTAGGGGGCAGTATTGCGCATCTTCAGAAAGAGTACAGAATCTCCGGATCAAAGGCAGGCCAAAAACGAAGCAGAAAGAAGTGATAAAAGCGTGCTTATGCACTTTGACAAAAATACGATTTTCTCAGCTTTTTGTTCAAAATGTTGCTTTTTTTATATATATGAAACTTACCCACATTCAAGTGTTGATTAAAAGAAAAGAATTCATGAAGCTAGAATATATATATATATATATATATATTATTTTTTTTATTTTTTTTTAAAGCAGAGGCTCTGTTCTTTCTTTTGATATATTGCATATTTAGACAGTCATATGACAAAATATTCTGGGGGCCATTAAATGTTTGTGAAAATTATCAAAACTGCTGGTGAGGAAAGAGTTAAAGAGCAGCATGAACATTCTGCCTAACATCTCATTTTGTGTTTCACGGAAGATAGAAAATAATATGCGGCGATTTGGGTGAATAATTCCTTTAATGTACCTTATGATGTATTTAAAATCTCCTCCCGAGAGAGAGAGAAAGACAAAGAGAGAGTGAATAGGGCATTATCATCAGAGCAGGTAAGGTTCAGAGGTTCAGGACTGCACTGTAATTAAAGCGGCTCTATAAAATTAGACTAAATGAGAGCAAGAGACTACAATAAATCTGCTCTAATCACTGCACCTGCACTGGCCGTCCTCTGTGTGTGTGTTAGAGAGAGAGAGAGAGAGAGAGGCAAAGACTGGAACGGCAAGAAGAATCAGGATAAAAAGAGGTCTGTACAGGTTGTGGACGGTGCAAGGGATTATGGGACAGCACAGAGGCATTCCCAATGGAAACATACCGCAAAGTTTCATACTTAGTGTTAGGAGTTACTTCAAATCACTTAACCAATAAGTAACAGTACTAGAAATGCTTGACTTAGCAAACACCACTAACCAGCACTGGCACTTTACTTGCATATATTTTAGCGCGCTCTCCGCAAAGTTAATTACATGCACAATGAATTCAAATCTGGAGGAAAATGATTTTATTAGTTACATGAATACCTCATAAATCTGACAGAATAAAGCTGCTTTTGTGTGTTCACAAAAGCCTCTGCATCAAAGCCCGGACTAATAGGTCATAACATGATAAGTGGAACAGGAAAGAGAAATTCACAGCCGCTCTCTCTCTCTCTCGCTGCTCAGCTGTGGAGAGACTTAGCCGCTTAATTTATTTATTCCATTCCCATTAATTAGAACGTTTGCACTGACAAAACAGGCAAAAGGAGGCATTAGCACCTAGTTTACACTCCGCGTCCCTGAGCTGCCCTGATGCGTTTTTTTCTCTCTCGCTCTCGCTCACGTGCACTTACACACACACACAGAGAAGCAGATGGAAACCTGCTCACGCACCTACTCCAAGCAAACATCCATACATTAGCTTTCACTCGTCACATACAGCCCTGAAGCATTATGTGATAAGTTTCATAAACATTCACAAATTTGTTCATTTGTAGATGTTACTACAGTAAAACTGTGGTAATCCTAACCACCAGTCATAATAAAAAAGACAAAAATAAAAAAGATAAAAATTTGGAAATTTAACTTATATATATATATAATGTTTTTGAAAAGATGTCTCTTCTGCTCACCAAGGCTGCATTTATTTGATTAAAAATACAGTAAAACAGTAATATTGTGAAATATTATTACTATTTCAAATAACTGTTTTGTATTTGAATAGATTTTAAAAGTGTAATTTATTCCTGTGATCAAAGCTGAATTTTTAGCATCATTACTCCATTCTTCAGTGTCACATGATCCTTCAGAAATCATTCTAATATGATGTTTGATGCTCAATAAACATTTATGATTATTATCAATGTTGAAAACTACCATTCAGTTTGGGGTAAGTAATTTTTTTTTTATTTGTATATAAAATGGTACAGAACCATGGTCCTTCCAATAATACTTCCATTATACCATGGTAATTTTCTGTTCGTTTTCATCAGAAAATGACTATAAATAAATACATTTACTGTATTATAAAGACACTATGTTGCGACAAGTGCAAGTCTGTTGAAAAAAAACAACAACACAGTAATACCATGGTACTTTTTTGTTAATTTACAATAGTAAATGTTGGTAAGGGAAATACATTTACTGTTCGCAATTGTACCATGTTTAAAAACACCATGGTAGTACCATAGCAAATTTCAGTAAGAGAAAAACAGCAGCACTTACAAAAAAGTATAATGGTACAACCATCTGACGTCATCACTATACTATAGTACTGCCACAGTACTTTTCAGTAAGAAAGGTAAATTTACTGTATTACATCAGTAACATGTCGAGACACTCAGACAGAAGTTCTGAATGAATACATGTTAAAAAAAAAATATGGTAATACCATGGTACTTTTTTGTTAGTGTAACAAATTTTTGTAACGGAAAAACAAATTAGTGGGTAAAATATTTACTGTATCACCATGGTAAAATGTAAAAAAAAAAAAACATGGTAGTACCATTGTCATTTTTATTAGTATATCATGAAAATCTTGAGAAATACATAAAAAGATAAGGTCATAAATTTACTGTATTATAACGGTACTATGTTGTGATGCATTGGTAAAAGCAACTGTAAATGTATATAACAAAAAACATGGCACTACCACGTTACTTTTTTGTTAGTTTGACGTAAAAAAACATTTTAAGGAAAAAACACACCAGAGGAACAAATATTTACTATATCATTATGACACATGAAGAAACATGGTAGTTGTAGTAGTATAACATGGAAATTTTGAAAGGGGAAACACAAATCAGCAATTACATGTGCGTATGGTAAAACGCACATGTAATTTCTGTAAAGGAAAAATCAGCGTCACTAAAAAGTCGTACAAAAGCAGTAAAAAAAAGTACCATAGTATTAAAATCTGATACCATAGTACCATTCGATGTAGTAATTTCTGCAAATCAGCAGATCACTAATTTAACTGCATTGCAAAGGTACCATGCTGAAAAAAAAAAAGTGACAGTACCATAGTACTTTTTCTTGTCAGTTTTTATTTCCGAAGGGCAGTTTGTCTACTGTTGCAGTGCTGAAACGGCCTCGTGGACAGGACAAAACGAAGGTCCGGTTAGACCGGCACGGGCTTCATCCCCTCTCTCTTTCTGTCCGTCTCTGCGGCGAACAAAAGGCGGCTTCTGAGAGCGGCAGGAGGACCCCTGAGGAGAAGAAAGCCGCTGCACTCCAGCTCTGTGGTGAATGAGGTCTTTTCACCAGAGTCCTGTGCTGTTTACTCTAGTTCAATAATAGCCCTCATTTTCCAATCATTATTCGCTCAGTCTGACTGCTGCTATTAGCCTGTCCGCCGTGTCACATCGTACACACCCATATATAAATAACGCACAGCATTCCTATAAGGGCTCATGTCAAACTCTGTGACTCTCATCTGGTAAAACCCGCTTGTCAAAGGTGTCATGTGCTCATTCCAGCTTCAGCCAGTTCTACTGACACGCTTTAGAAGTTCAAACACACTTTCATTCTGCTGGCGACAGTTTGACCATTCGGGTGACGCGTAAAGGGTTATTTTGTGTGAAAAAAATATGTACTTAAACACGATTAGCCGGATGATCTATCGAAGCAGTATTTTTGCACGTCTAACATCCCAGACAGAAGCCCGGCAGCCAAAGTCAGCGCTGCCAAACTCTCCATTTTGATTTGGAACGTGGCTATCGTAAGCGTATGGGATCGTTCGCCGCAGCCAATTCCTGAATCATTAAAACAAAAAAAGAGAGAGAGAAACGCTCGAAAAAAACCGAGCCTTGAAATACATGCGAAAGAAAACTGTATTTCTATACGGAATTGCGTAAAGGCTTGTTTTTCCCGTCGGCGTCGTGACGGAGGAAAAGCAGAGGATAGGGCCTGAAAAAGCGGGTTAAATGGAAGGAGAGGCTGGGAAAGAGAGAGGGATGTTGGCAGAGCGTGTGGCGTGATTTGAAAAGCTGAGATCCGTGCGGCAGTGCCAAACACACACACCAGTCGAAGTTCCCTTCGCAGACCGGCTTTTGTTTCCATCTTGGCATTTTACACCGTCTTTATTCTCTGCCCGCTGTTCTATTCTCTGTTTTAACAAATGCAACAATGCAAATAGTAATATTAACAATAATTAATGGCTGATAAGGAAGAGGATTCATTTGGTGTAGTTTTTGTTTAAACTGCCAGAGAATATTAATATATCTGCTTAACATTATTTCTTGCTGCTTGTATGTTTATGTGATTATATGTTTATGCGGTTTTAACTCTGCAAGTTTATTTCATCTGTTCTATCCAAACGAAACGGCCGTAAAGAAAAGCAGTGCGAGCCAAAGTCAATCCTTCTCCTCCTTCAACATTTCTCCTGTTTTCCATTTCAGCTGCGCCGGTTGTTCTCATCTATAGATTTTTTTCTGAATTCTGCTGTTTTTGACTTTCTCTCCTGGTGATGAGATCATGCTGCACAAGTGTTGTAACAGAGGAAAAACAACTTTTACGTTTTATGGGGTCTTTTCCATAGACACAATGACTTTTATACTGTACATGGTCACCATTATGGCGATCAGTGTTTAATTTAGTTGGAACTGTATTTTTTATCCCCTACACTAACTCTATCCCTAAATCTACATATCACAAACAACTTTATGCATTTAACATGATTTATTAGCTATTTTCTTCATGGGGACCAAAAAATGTCCCCAGAAGATCAAAAAGTTCTAGTTTTACTATCCATGTGAGGACAAAATGTAGGGAAAAGTAGGGAATACCTGAACCACACACACACTACATTTCTCATGCATTTTTTCCATCTTATTTACATCAAATTAATAAATAAATGTATATAATCTGATATGTTTTTCCACACATAGCATATCATAACTAATGGGCGAACTATTATAAATATCTTTAGACATTATTATTTGTATATTTTAACTACACAAAAATAAAGCAAAGATAATTATATAATATGCTAAAAACATTTTAAAAAATAACAAATACATCAATAAAATATTCTAGAATGTCATTTAAAAGATGTTTCATGCCTTTTTGCTATATATTTTATAATAACAATTTGGAAGACATGAAAACATTCCTATAAAAAATGGATTCATGAATACATTTATTTAAAAAATATATATCATTAAAACTATATTTTTGATTTTATGAACATTAAAAATAAAATAAAAGTTGTATTAATGTTATATTTGATATTATGAAATCTATTCTGAAAATGATAATTTTTCATAATGATTTGTTTCCTGCTATCACTAAAGCAAATATTTTTCTCTATTTTCTAGTATCTAAACAAAAGAGTTATAACATACAGATTAAAAAAATATTCTGATGACATATTAATAATAAAAAAAAAGGCTAAAAAGTAGCAAAATCCAAATGGAATAATATTTTTCCAGCACCTGTAATTAAACAAACTCTCTCTCACAAACACAATAAACGCAGGAAAACCAGCTTCCTGAATGTGATCCAAGTAACTCCATCACATTCCTGAAAAACACTCCAAATTACATCTAGGTCCAAATCAAATCAAATCAAATGTGAAGGTGACCAAAGTGGCGTGTCAGTGGTCAGTGCGGGTGAATGTCGGTCTGGTTTCGGGCCTCAAAGCCTGGAGCGGCGGGAATCTTGTTTACCAGCCAAGAAGGAACGCAGCTGCCCAAAGGTCAACCAATCTTACCACTTTCATAGTTTCATCTCACTTCAGAAGGGATGCCCAAACTGCAGCTAAAAAAAACTGTTGCAGAAAATAATGATAAATGCAAATGTATTCATTTAAACACCATCAGCACAAAACACATCTTTATTTTTAAACTCCCGCTAGAATCGCAACACCTCTCTGATATCTCTAACACCTCTGAAAGCTGTGGAAATGATCCTGAATAGATGATTCGCTGTGAAACAAGTGATTTAACGCTTGACCGCACTTTAAGAGTCTATTGTCATACATCCATTTCCTTTTCTGAAAGGAAAAGGCCACCATTAGTTCCCCTCCTTTCAGCGTCTGCCGCTCTCTCTCGTCTTTACAACACAGAGCTGTATAGCCGTCGTCTGACTACAGAACTTGGCATTGCGGCCGGCGTTTTATCGGCTGTCTGAGCTGGACACAGCTCGATTAGAGATGAGAGCAGGCACATGTTTTTATCATGACTGCGTGATAATGGAAGCCGTATGACGTGATGGCGAGCTCCAGAGATGACTAACCCGAGAGAAAGGATCCATCAATCTGACAAACGCAGAAGAAAAACAGAAACTTTTTTTTCTCTGGAGCGGCGCAAGGCAGCCAGAGATCTGAGATGCTCGTCAACAACTCCCATTAATCATCATCATTAATACAGCCGGCGTACGACCAGAAGACCGAGCGTAATTATGGCATCGTGCTCCTGGGTATTTAACCAGCGCAATTCTGCGGAGTTTAACGTCATTAATCGCTCCCAAAGGGCGATATGACACGCATCTCGTCAATAAACCACCAAACGGCCGCTTGTCCGGCAAGCGCCGGTGAAACAGGACCTGAAGAGTAAATTATACACAAATCGTGCTTTCTAACACCTGATCTGCAGCGCGCAAACATCACAGTACGTGTTGTTGTTCAAATGCCGGAGCCGAAATGTAAACGCTGATTTTTAGAGACAGCAAAAGCAGAAGTGATCTAAACCAGGCCTGCTTTTTGGCAGGCGCTTTTGCAGCTTGCTCTAGCAGTTTAAAACTGCAGTCGAAAAAAACATAAATGCAAATGTTTGCTTTGAGAATAATCTTTAGAAAATACAGACTAGGTAAAACAATTCACATTTATTTGTATAGCGCTTTTCACAATACATATCGTTTCAAAGCAGCTTTACAGAAAATGCATGTCAACATTACAATTTAGTAATCTATTATCAGAGGTGACTGTCATTATTATGTAATTTCAGAAATGTACATATACAAATCACTCTTTAACACACTCTGTCAACTTGGATAATTTACCATGGGCTTAACAGTGGAAACTAATTCCAAACTAACTAAATGTTTTCTTATAATATTACCAAGTGGCAGCATGTATATTGAAAATAGCAGAGGGCCTAACACAGGCCCTTGCTGCACTCCAAAATTTACTGACTTTATCTTACATTTTTCCCCGATTAAATAGACAAAGTGGTGAACGTCTGATACCATCTAAACCACCTTAATGCCTGTCCCTGAAAACCGATGTAATTTTGTAGCCGATCTAAAAGTATTTTATGATCTATAGCGTCGAACGCAGCACTGAGATCAAGTAAAACTAGTATTGAGATACAGCCTTGGTCAGAAACAGGGTCTGTCTGTGTTTAAGGAAAACAAATAAAAGTTGCAGTTATATTCCATCAATATGGAAGTGGTAAAGCGGATGTGGCCAGAACAATGAGCCATCGGGCCGTTTTAATAGCGTCCGGATTAAGACAGGAGATTCGGCCGGGTCAGCAGGAGATAATCTGAGTCCTGGCATTCTGTTAAACAGGAAAAGAACGGCATGGTGAACCGGCTAACTGACGCTGGGTTCCACACGGAGCAAAAGGGAAACTCGGCATGGGCAACAAAATCTCTTTCAGCGCCCCTGCCAACAAACAGAATTACGGCTCTGTGTCACAACAAAGGCAAAAACCATCGTCAAATGCTGCCTGTTCACATACTCTGAGCACACAGATAATAGCTAAATATCTGAGCTGTCTGTAAATAGCTGCAAATATAATACTGTGCTGTCTGTGAGTGTCTATTTCAGGAACTGACACCAATATAGTGACCGACATATAGTGCGTCTGGCAAATAAATACGTGCAAACGCAACAAAACCACAACCCTAATGCTAAAATAATACACTTAAATAAATAAAAAGAAACAAATAAATAAATGTATTTAAATAAAACAAATACACTGAAATAATAAATAAATAATTAACTTAAAAATAACTGAATAAAATGCATTAAAATAAACAATAATTGCTTTAGGAAAGCTACAAAACATCTTGGCCATTATAATGCTTATTGTTATGATTATTAAATATTTACCATTATAAAATGTAAAATAAATTCAATATAAATAAAATATAAATATTAAATATTTGACATTTTAAATAAACAATAATTGTAATNTAATTGTAGTAGGAAAGCATCTTGGCCATTATATTGCTTATTATTATTATTATTATTAAATATTTACCATTATAAAATTTACAAATACAAAAAATAAATATTATTTATTTGCCATAATGGCAAAGACATTATTCCTGAACATCTGGAAAAATATCCTAATTTATAAAAAAAAAAAAATGCAGTATAAAATCAAATATTTTTACATTTTATAGATTCTAAATTATATGAAGTCTCTTTATAATGATTTTTCATGAATATAATTTTATTTTTTTTCCAATTTTAATGTTTTAATTTTCACATTTCTTCCAATACGAAGCAAAATATTAAAATAAATAAATAAAATGCATAAAATGAGACTAAACAGAATGAAAACTGAAAGCAAATGTTGTGTCTATGAGAATGTGATCATTCTGATTATAGGTGTGTGTGTATTTAAGGGCAGCAGTGTAACTGACCTGTGTGTGTGTGTGTGTGTGTGTGTCCCCTTCACACCAGCTGGGAGAAAGCCAGCTGTCACTGCCACGATACACAATCTGACATTTACACACACACACACGTACGCACAACTATCAGTTGCATTATGTTACACGCTACAACATACATGACCTGTAAACCAGTTCACAAACACACAAAAAGTCAAGCAAAAAGTCATCATTTTCACAATTCCACAGAACACTAAGCTAAAAACACGAAGAGATAAACACAACAAAGGCTGTATTTGCATACATTTGCATTGGGAGTGTGTTTTTGGAATACAGCCCGGAACTGAACCGGACCGTGTTTCCTGAACCAGTGTATTTCAGCGCATGTCTGACTCACCTGGCGAGTGGACGAAGTAGGCCAGATACAGGTCCAGCTCTTTGACGGACACTCCGATGTGGTGCGGCTGCACGCAGAGGCCGTGGTTGGAACACTGCGGGGACTTGACCAACCTCTCTCCGTCCGTGCTCTCCAGCGGGCTTCCCTTGAACAGGATCACCATCACCAGGTCCAGACGCCAGACCTTGTCCGCTTGCCGCAGGCAGTCGATGCGGCGGATCTTGCCCTTCTGGTCGGGGTTGGACAGCACGCAGCACGGCGGCTTCTTCCCCGTGATGGTGAGCACGAAGTCCTCGCGGAACTCCGGCCGGATGTCTTTGCGGAGCTTGGCGAGCAGACGAGACGCCCACTTCTGCTTGATCTCGGGCTTCTCGCCCAGGAGTTCGTCTTTGACGGCGCGCTCCTCGTCCTTCGTCATGCGCTTCTCGTGCTTCTTGAAGTACTTGCGCTTGCGGGCCTGAAGGTTGAACCAGGTGTAGGAGAATGCACGGACGTGTGGCAGCAAAGCCTCGATGAAGGGATGAAATTCATCCTGGTGGACACAAAAAAAGAAAGAATTTCAGAGCTCAAGGAAATGAGAAGATAGTTGAAAATAGTGCATTGCATGAAATCAAGTGGGCATATCTGCAAATAACATTTTTTGATTTGCTTTTCCAGTAAAAATATCTAAACGCGCTTAAAAAGAAAATAGTAGCAAATAGTACAGAATGCATCCTGAATTACTGTACAGTTTTAGGTTTTAAGCCCTAACTTTAAAGAGATTTATGCTGAAATCAAAAGTACACTGTAAAAAAGAATTGCTGGTTTAACTTAAAAAATTAAGCTACCTGGCTGCCTTAAAATTTTGAGTTCATTGAAATAAAAAATTTGAGTTAATACAATGAAGGTGATTGGTTTAATCAAGAGAAACTCAAAATATTATGTTATCTGAACTACATTAATTATCTAAGTTGATTTGACAAAATAATTTTTTTTATGATAAATCATGAAAATATTTTTTTACAGTGTATAAATACATTTAAGAATAAGCTTAAACAATCATCTTTCCTCAAGTACATTTATACTGTTTACGAATGTTTTTACATATTTTTACTTGAAATAAATGCAAAAATACAGATTGAGAAAATAATATTTTTGCAGTGTAGAAATCAATTTAGTCCATTACCTTGGAAAAAAATATTTTCAACTGAAATTTTTTCACAGAAGCATGCATCAAATCATGTTCTAAGGATGTTTAGATATTTTTACTTGAAATAAACAAAAATACAGATTGAGAAAATTATTTTTTGCAGTGTAGAAATTAATTAACTTGGAAAAAAAATGTTTTCGATTTAATTTTTTTTTTCTTCACAGAAGCATGCATCAAAATCCCCTTGAGCTCAGACAGAATTATTCTAAATAAATAAAACACTTTAATAAACTGCAAACTAAAACACTGAAGAGGCAGTGCAGGAATTCCTGGGTTCTGCGATTCACAGAAAGCAGCTTCTTTAGCCCAAGTCAGGCCAAGAAAAGCTTGGCGATCCCCACGGCAACGGAAGACTCATTCAGCTCTCCAATAATACCTTCACCACACAACGCTCAGTGACAAAGCCTAAACCACGCCACGGTGCCCCAGTGCCAGGCCCGCCGTGCCCCAGACCCTCTCCGCCAACTCTCGCCACAACAAGACCGCGGTTAAACTGCGTCCCTTCAAGACCTGCCATCAAAACCCTCTCTGCGGGCTGCTGCGCTGCAGAAATCCAGGCATCTTCACATTTCCACAATGGAGAAGCACCATGAAAAGCACACTGCAGACAGGAGCAGAAAGAGAGAGAAAGGCTGGTAGTTACCATTTTGCACTCTCATCATAAATTTGGCACGCCGTTCAGGATAGAAAAAAGAAAAAAAAATCCACCCGCACCAGTTCTTTGCCACTCACGCCGAAACAACAACTGCTGGCTTGGCAAGGATGAAGAATTGGCG
>RJVU01077530.1:311362-322317 GCA_003731715.1 Anabarilius grahami
AGAACTAGAAAGGCAACAGCGCTCAAAATAAATGCTTTCCAAATAATTTACAAAAAAAAATAAAAAATCTAAACAATGCCGGAAAAAAAAAATCCTTGGCAAAGAGCAATGAGTGTTTTCTTAGATCTTTGGATCCGGCAGAAAACTCAGAGCGCACGGCGCACACATANGGCACACGCGCGCACATGCATGCTGCGGAGGGGGGTGGGGGGAGCTGGCTAATGCAAAGCACAGAATACAGGCAGGAGAAAAAAAAAAGAGAACCGAATCAATGTTGGACGAGCTCGCAGGACCGCTGGCAAACCCAAGTGCTGCTGCTTTTTTTACTCCTTTTCTCTCCAACTCTCTCTCTCTCTCGATAGCTCTCTCTCTCTCCGCGTTCTTTCCTTAACCATTGCCTGAGTCTTTGCCAACACGAGTAGGGCCCACCTATTTGGCAACAAGATGCCTGTAGCTCAGCCAATACGTTAGCTTGAAGAGCTGAAAGGGAGGGGAAAGAGAGGAGGGGGGCTGGTGGCAGAACAAGAGAGAGCGAGTGAGCGAGCAAGAGCACCCAGTCCAGTCCGATGGTGCACAATTTGCTAGTTTGACAAGTTCCGATCCACCGCAGAGGCAAAGTTCAGCATCCCATCAAGCTTGTCATGGCAACTGTGCTCTTAAGTCTGGGTTGGGGTGACCATTGCTGTGGCTATACCAGACCCTCCCCTCCGCCGGCTTGCGTAATGCCACCTTGGCACAGGCTGATGGGAGAAAGAGCACGGCTCTCTCTCCGAAACTCCCAGCAGACCCTGCAGCCGGCAGCTGCTTGTGGATTTAGCGGCCGAGACAAAGACGAAAGCGACCGCGCACCCCATGTGCATCTCTAATTTAAAACAAACATATGCTGTGTTTGTCTGCGAAAACACCCAACACAAGGAGCTCAACGAAGCAGAGAATATCAGACCTATCTGAAGAAGTTACTCGAAAAACTCTGCAGAAGTTGTTTGGAATGCACTGTAAACCCGAATAAGTTGGCAAAACTAAAAAAAAAAATTAGTTCTCAATTTTTAAGTTGAGAAATTCAAAGTTTAAGTAAGCAGAACTGGCAGATTTTAATTTTTTGTACTCATACATTTTAATTGTTCTTGACTTGAAATGTTTGAGTACACCAATTCACATTACATTTAACTTAAAATTAACATTTTTATTAGTGTAAACTTAGCTAGCTGTAACAAGCTAATTCAGAAAATTCTAACTTGCTAACATGTTAACAATAGCATGGTATAACACTTGCTGAATGAGTACAGCAATATAAAGATTTAACATACTTGCTCTCAAACCAAGTCGCATATGTAACACTTGATACCATAACTCTCCAAAAACCCACATTAACGGAAACTCTTCTAAATTAGCATAGCAAAACATTAATCACTATACTAAATATCCCACTTATCATTGGTCTTGCACGAAAAAAAAAACACTATATAACACTTAATTTTAGCATTTACTCTCATTTTCGTGTACGATAGGCAAAGCATGGGAAATAGAAATCCCAGCCCAGTTTAAATTAAACTTGGGTTCATCTAAATTAAAAGAAATAAGTTCATAAAACTCAAAACAATGAAACAGTTCAGTTTACTTAAAATATATCAGTTCTCTGAACTTGAAAGGAAAAGAAAGTTCTAAATACTCATAAAAGTTGATTTGACTGAACTAATTTAATTTAAGTTTGTCCTACTCAAACTAGTTAATTATTTTGAGCATTAGAGTTTACAGTGTGGCATTGAATAAATATCGAGTTTGCTGCACAGAATCAATTATACCAGAAGTTGCGTCCGCTCTGAAATCTCCAATCAGCCATCTTCAGAAATGGTCGACCACTAATGAGTTTGACAACAGATTCTACAAAACTTGTTTTTGTAAGGTTTCAAAGTTTAACTGCACAAATTTTAATATGCATCAGAAATCTGCCAATGAACGGTTTAAAATGCTTTTCAAATGCCGTGATTGATTTAACTGTGAGTGCAAATACTGTGTTTTTTCCGCATGTAATCATAATCTTTTATCTGAGTTTTGGGAATACTTTAATCATGCCATCAAAAAGAATATAAAACAACAGCTGCTTACGGCATAAAGTAGAGCAGAGATTCCTAGAGATATTCAGATCTGAGACTACTAAACGAGACATAGACGAAGCTGCGGATCAATTCTTGTTGACTTTCTAAAAAAAATTATAAAAACACTGAATTACTGCTTGGACGCTGTTCTTCCCACAAAAAAACAAGACAAGAAAATTGATTTGAAATGCTGGATTAGCAAACATATGCAAATATCTCTTAAATGACAGACCAAGGAAACCTCATTGGACGGATGTATGGTGATAACGCTCTCCCATCGCAGTAAAACTCTTCATTAGTGTTTCCTCTTTCAAATCTGAGCCTACGTGTCAAAACCAACACCTGCTTGAGGTCTCTAATAAGATGCTAATTGAAGCACACAACCAGAGGAGAGCAGAATTTGTTTATGAATGCATTTGATTCAATAAAAGCAGCACCTTTATTTCAAACAATCCCTTCTCTGTTTGAAACACAGCCCTTAATGGCTTCCTACCAGTGCGGGTATGAGATAATTAGGTCCTGATCAACATGTGCATTTGAAAACTCACTTGCCTGAAGCACTTATTCTATAGAAAAGCAGTGTCAGAGAATAGGTCAAAATAAAGCATTTTACAAATCAAAAACATAGTATTACTTTCTAAAATAAGAAAGAAAATTTTAACTAGTATGCAAATGGTAAATAGTAAGTTATTTAAAATATTAAACTAAGATAAACAGCTACAGATACTATCTAGCCCACAAAATCTTTTAACTATTACGCATGCCAGTATGTTATTCCTCCCAAAAACACTTAAAAATACGAAAGAAAAGAAGTTAATCACGGACTTCATGGACACTAAAACATCTTTGTCTTCAAATTTGCGTTGTGTAAATTGTGAAAACAAAAAAGCTATTCAAAATATTCAGCATAGCCTATAATGTAGCCAACTGCCAGTTTCAGGTTGCTTTCACATAGTTAGGCAAACATTAATGAACTAAGCCTATATTACTTGGCAGAATAACTATTTGTTGTTGTCATCTTTACCAATAAAACTATTTATTGAAAATTTGTACATTTTAGGCCTATTTTTTATAAACGCAGTGAGATGTTTCCATAAAACCTCGCTTTTTATTGGCCTGTCATCGCTTTCAATGAGCTTTTCCAACATATAAAATGACTGTCAACATAAAGTTAACTAACAAGTGAAGGGTTAAATGTATTTTGAAATATCCATATCCATAATTCATCATTATTTCCAACCCTGTTCCCGTCCTGTCACCAAAACCACACAAACCCTGGCCTGTGACTCCCACCCAAGAGGCGTGTTGCTCCTCAAGGAGGTCAGGTAAATCCTAAAATACTGTTAACAGTTAGTAAAGCAACGTTTAGCGACTTGTTTCTCAGCGTTTTGCCAAGTAACATCAGCGGCGCGTCACGTCCGCCATTTTGACCACAAATTATGAGGAGCGCAAGATTTCTGCCAGCTCAATTAAAAATAATCGCTATGTTATTTTTTCCCTTTCGCCTGTTCCTACAATATTAATGCTTAAAAGAGAGAAGACATCATCTCTCAAGTGTGTGCCAGCAGTCGGATGGAAATGAACGAGCTGGAAAGAGTGTTTGCTGTCGGGCGCCAGAGAATCATTTGTGTTAGTTTGTCACTGACGGTAAAATCAATTAATAATCACAAAAACACACCCAAACTCCTTCCAATCAATGCAGGGGGAAAAAAACAGTTTAGCCAAAGAAAATGACTTGATCATCCAAACAAGCACGATTTTGAATAATGTAGGCTATACTACAAAAATGATTGGCATTAAAGGTCTATATAACAGCAAATACAAATTCCTGGCATAAGTCGCACTGTTAATAAAATGACAAGCTGCGATAGGAGAAATAAAGATAGAAAGTGTTTTTTGTGAGGCCTATCAAACTTTATCAAAAACTCACCTGCTTTAGCTTGTTTAGTTTAAAATTTTGTTTCGATATTTGAGCTACAGAGGATTACAGCCTACATTTTACACTGAGAACTTGTTGGCAAAGTTGCTCTATAAAGCAAATGTGATCATTACCCTAGTTTTACTGAGCTGGCGCAACAATAAAGACAAAAACATGAAGAAAAATAAATCATAAACACTGGAAGCCTAAAACAAAAACACTCCTTTTCAAGAATCCACAAAAGATGATCAGATCTTTGACTGAGAAAGCGCGGATGCTTTTCCTGAATATTGATCATTTTTCCTGGTGATTCTTGTCGGATAAAACACTTTAAATGATTATATAATTCGGTTACTGAATATAATGATGTCGAATCCAAGCGCATTATTTGGAGGAACAGAGAAAATGATACTGAACAGGCACGAAAGACGAATTCAATTACAGTCCAGCAGCGCTTTTAAAATAACTCTTAACAACTGTAGAGATTCGTCTAGCTTAAATAAGATATTGTTATATTAATAAGAAACAGATTTAATCGAAATGTTAGATAGTAAACTAATATAATATCGTTTAATATCAATATCCGCGGAACAAATTAGATAATTTTATGCAGGCAAAACCGGAACTCTCATTTAGCCTTCTGAAACAGAAAACGAAATAAAAACACATCCGTTTAAGTATAATATAATTCATTTACCTCGCTTTTCAGTGCCAGCAATGGACAGCAGGTCCATTTAAAATAGCCTATTGGATATTATTGAAGCATTGTTTTATTATATAAATATATTTTTAGAGACAACTCAGCTAGTAAAAACAAATATGTTATGGTGAAATATTAGATTGAAATCTCGTCAGTGTGAAACCCATTCAACTTCACTCTCTAAAAAATATCACAGCCATCAATGTCTTTATATACTTCCGTACTTGGAAATGATGATCTCTTATGAAATATATTTCTTTTAAAAAGCTAATAATAATAATTATTATTATTATTAGGCCTATTATATGATGAAAAATATCATGCTTTGATAATAATAATAATAATGTTGATGATTATTATTAGTATTATTGTTGTTGTACCTATACCTAAGCTAAATTAGGAAAATTGGAACCTGAAAAATCATACATCACAAATTAAAATGTTTTATCAAATAAAAAAGAAAAACATGAATTTAAATATATGATTAGAGATGGAATATTTGCAAAATTTAGCGTATAATTAATTAAAGTAATAGCTACATTTAAAGTACATATTATTTTCAATCATTAATATTTAATTATGAAGATGAGTGAATAGTTATGTATTGTTTGATATAGTTTCTAGGCCCTGTTCTTTTTATCGGCAGGTTTCTGGTGTGTGGACCAAAGCAGGCAGGTTTAATGAGAGAGATTTTGGGGTTTGTTGGTCTCCCGCTGCGCGTCCGTGACCCTCCCTGCGGGTGTGACCCACCGTGACCCTGAAACTGCATAATGAAGACAGACGTGACGACGGATTCTGGCCCTTACAGGAGAAAGACATTCTGACAATAAAAGACAATTAGAGACAAAGAGGCTGTTAGAATCATTTTTTGAAAAGGGGAAGGAGGCAGGCCTCGAATGAGACAGTGAGAGACAGAGTAAAAATGTGATAAATACCAACATGACAGACGTTGAGGGAGGTGGAGGCCGTGGAGAATCATGTGCTAACACGCGCTATCGTGAGGACATGCCAGCGTGGACAAAACCGTGGCGGTAAAGAGACAGCTGACCCAAACACACACACACATACGCACACATGGCCGTCTATTGTGTCAGACACTGGACACACACACACTCACCTCACACCTCAGAGACATGGGCCGTGTGTGAAGGTGTGTAAGCGTGAGGTTAGAGCAGGTGTGTGTGTTGGCACAGGTAAGGCACAGCATGTGCGTCTGCCCCTCCTCGCTGCAGGTCTGTTTTGAGTTCTGAAAGACAGTCTGAGATGAGTCAGACGCAGTAAAAACTGAGCTCTTGCAGTGACGAGTGACATCAGACGCTGTCAACGCAATCAGAGACGCACACCTGCAGATTTATATGCAATTCAAAACGCAAGCAGTTTTAAAGCAGTTGCTGTGAAATATGGGAGCAAATTGTTGGTTTTGCATGTTGGTTACAAACAAACTGTCTAAAATCAGAAAAAAAAGTGACTTTTATCCTTTAAAGTTATATTTTTGGCGTGCATTAAAAGTAAATAAGATTTTGACTGCAAGATGTAACTGTGTTTTCAACGCAAGGGTTAATGCTGCTAAAAATGACTATATGTCTGGCTTAAAATGAACCCAAAATGGGTTGGAAATTAAAAATCAGACACATAATTACTAGATGCAACAATAATAATCAAAAGGTGAACATTTATTAATAAGCAATTTAATAAATGTTTATTGTTTAATTATTATTCATTAAACTTATTAAGAAATGTTAATTTCCAACATATTTTGGGTTCATTTTTTGCAAGCTATACAGTAATTTTTAAACAATAGTTGGGTTAAATAAAACTACCCATGTTGGGCAAACATTTAACCCAACCGCTGGGTTTGTCCATTTTCAACCCAACTTGGGTTGTTTTTAACCCAGCATTTTTTTTTAGAGTGTATTTTTCATAAATGTCTGGGTAGGATGTCACATTCACATCGTTGTTACATGGTTTATATGATACAGTTTTACAAACTAAATTCATCAAATAACATTTTTTTTTCCAAAACAATTTTTTTTTGTGGTTTGATTGTTTTATTGCTGTTTTATTAATAATTTTGTGCTTCATGATTGTTTTAATATGAAATTTAGGCCTTTATATAGACCTTATAATGACTATTAATTGGCAGATTCTCATTAGCCTATAGCAACTTACCCCATATAGTCAAAGTACTCATAAAAAAAAAAAAAGTGTTAAGCCCAAGCCCAAAGTATACTTCACTTTTTTACGCGTATACTTGACAGTGTTGCCAAGTCAGCGGTTTTCCCGCGGAATTGGGCTACTTTTACACTGTTGCTGCGAGTTGTTTTTAATATCCGCGGTTTGAAGCGACCCCAAATAACACAATATTTTGCCCCTGGGATGTGAATTTTACCAGGAAACCCCACCAAAAAATTGGATTTTACCCCCTGGAACACGATTTGTACCTTGTAACGTAATTGGGCTAGCTTTGGGCTAAATTTGAGAAGCAATTGGGCGGGTTTTGTTGTGAAAACCTGGCAACCCTGGTCAGGGTACAGTGCGCGTGACCCGAATTACTTTGTACACGCTGGTTCACATATACGCATTTAATCTTTTTTTTTTTGTGGTTATAAGTTTATTAGTTTAAGGTGGCAACAGTGCCCTGGGCGCATTGATTCACAAGGTAGTCAAAGAATACCTGCATAAACTGAACAGACCGGTATGGTGTGAAATCAAGTCTCCCCAGGAATCGGGTCTCCTTTAGGACCCTGAGTGATCCCATTGATTCAACTGACTTTTAATGGGTAATAAAAAGGTTGTGAAATCAAGCATTTCTTGTTCTTACTGTTTTTTAGTTAGCTTATGTATAGCATAGCATACATCTACCCGATTAGCCTGATAGCTTAGCTTATATTATATCAGATATGTTTTTTGCTTCAAATATAGTTCCCAATTACATGTTTGTGTGTACTTAGCATGATAATTTATTTAAAATGTATTATAATATTATTATATACTATACCACATTGCTATTATTGTGTAAAATAATTACTTTTACAGAACATATGTTGCAACAACCTTTATCCTTATAAACAAAATACATTTTTAGGCATAGTTGTGTTTCCAGTTTGTTTTATTATGCAATACATAGGCATTCATTTTATATTTCAAGCATGCTATTTGTGCACTTAATGTATTAAACATCATACAATGGTGAAATATATTATAATTAGTCAAGACTTCGCAATAACAACGTTTGATCAGGCATTATCGCCTGGGTCCTAAAGGAGAGCCGATTACTGGCGAGGGGGGCTGGATTTCTCAAGACACCAGGGTAGCGTTTCCCAAAAGCATTGTAAGCCAAAGTTGATCATAGCTCCATTGATGGCAATGGATCTACAATCAACTTAGGCTTACGATGCTTTTGGGAAATGCTGCCCAGAACGCATGCAAGCTACAGCGACAGCGGAGGCCTATATAGACGACAGATTGTGTGAAGCGGTTAGAAAGTACCCTCATTTGTACAACTCTAGTATGAAAGTATACAAAGATTTTTACATGTGCTGTACCTTGTGGCGAGAGATTGCTCAAAACTGTGCATGCGTCGAACGCCTGTGTATGTGTATGAGTCAAGTGAAGTCCTATTAGAATGATTTCTGAAGGATCATGTGACACTGAAGACTGAAGTAATGATGCTGAAAATTCACCTCGAACCACAGAAATAAATTACATTTTGAAATATATTCACATAGAAAACATGCAGCCTTGGTGAGAGACTTCTTTCAAAAACATTTAAAAAAAATCGGAACAAACCCACACTTTTGAACCGTAGTATGTGTCTACAGAAATTAACATAAAAAATATATATCTACACTGAGAAATATGTGTGAACAAAGTGTGACAACTTGCCCCATTAACCTTATGTATCCCATATACCCCCACATGTCCATCATGTAGCTGTAGATTTTATCTTTTCAGTGCAGGAATCACTTCAACAAAAATTCCTCTCCACCAGTTTAACTGTTTCTCAGATGCATTTACACATACAAAGATAGTCCAAGCCCACACTTCTTTTTCTTTCCTTTATATGCAACCCCATTTGCTATTAGCATGAATGCAGATTTCCTTTTTGAAAGAACAAATACTAGCGTACCACCATAAACTGCGTTGGGTGTGAGGACGCACCCCGGCCCGTACAGATCGTGGCTAGCTAGTGATGCATGACGATAGCTGAAGCTGTTCGGTGGTGTTTGCAATTACCCCAGTTTACAAACCAGCACATTACTACGTGTGAAAAATCTGCAAGCAATTTGTGGCAGCGGAGAGAGAGAGGAGAGGCACATGTATCCCAGAGGGCCCTGAGAGACTGGAGCTCAAGAGCTGCACGGAACGCACGGCACTCTGGGAAGAACCGCAGTTTAGGGTTAAGGCCTGCGAAATATCAACCCCAAATTCATCAGCTCATTTGTCAACACATTCCCTGGGACTAATGAGAGGAAATGGTTAAGGTGTGCTGCGCTACACGGTAGATTTGCACCAGCAGCAGTGCCGTTGAAACTCGACACGACCAGATACATTTTAAAGAAAGGAGATGAAAGATTAAATCTACAGAATGTGTTCCTTCCAACATACTGTGTTGAAACAGTGATGTCATACATGCACATGTTTTTTCTTTTCCGCTTGGCTAACAGGAGACACCTAATTGCACTAAACACAATGCAAACAATGATGGCTCGCTGATGAAAATCATTACTTCATAATGCCTCGAGTAGGTGTTGCAAAGTAAAAGAATGTAGTTTAGCAGAAACAAACAAACAAAAAGGCCAGAGGCAAGAGACTTCATAATGAATGATGGATGAAGGAAGGTTGGCAATAATGTTCCTGTATGGCTCAAATGGCAGAGACTAGCGCCAGCAACGCCAAGGTCAGAGATTCAATTCCCAGGGAATGCATGTGCAGATAAAATATATAGCTTGAATGCACAGTAAGATGGATGGATGGACGGATGGATGTACAGAGACGGATGGATGGATGGATGGAAAGACGGATAAATGGATAGATGGATGTACAGAGACGGATGGATGGATGGATGGATGATGTACAGAGACAGATGGATGGATGGATGGATGGATGATGTACAGAGACAGATGGATGGATGGATGATGTACAGAGACAGATGGATGGATGGATGGATGGATGGATGATGTACAGAGACAGATGGATGGATGGATGATGTACAGAGAACAACTGGATGGATGAATGGATGGATGGACGGATGGATGGAACAACTGGATGGATGGATGGATGGATGGATGCATGGACAGACGGATGGATGGATGGATGGATGGATGGACGGAAGGATGGATTGACAGATAGATAGATAATATAAATAAAGAGATATAAATAAATAAAATTGTTTGTAATTTTTTTGAAGANGATGGATGTACAGAGACGGATAGATGGATGAATGGATGGATGGATGGATGTACAGAGACAGATGGATGGATGGATGGATGGATGATGTACAGAGACAGATGGATGGATGGATGGATGATGTACAGAGACAGATGGATGGATGGATGGACGGATGGATGGAACAACTGGATGGATGGATGAACAGAGACGGACAGATGGATGGATGGATGGATGGATGGATGGATGGATGGACGGACGGACGGATGGATGAATGGATGTACAGAGAAGGACGGACGGACAGACGGATGGATGGATGGATGGATGGACAGATGGATGGATGTACAGAGACGGATGGACGGACAGACGGATGGATGGATGGATGGACGGAAAGACGGATAAATGGATAGATGGATGTACAGAGACGGATGGATGGATGAATGGATGGATGGATGTACAGAGACAGATGGATGGATGGATGGATGATGTACAGAGAACAACTGGATGGATGAATGGATGGATGGACGGATGGATGGAACAACTGGATGGATGGATGGATGGATAGATGGATGGAACAACTGGATGGATGGATGGATGGATGCATGGACGGACGGATGGATGGATGGATGGATGGACGGAAGGATGGATGGATTGACAGATAGATAGATAATATAAATAAAGAGATATAAATAAATAAAATTGTTTGTAATTTTTTTGAAGATTATATTGACATTTAATCCATATAGATTACAGCTGCTATCATACCATTTTTCTCAGACCAATTTAGCAACAAAAAATTAACATACAAAAGTGAACATAAACAAAAACTTAAAATTAAAACAAAACACTAAGT
>RJVU01077530.1:322349-337349 GCA_003731715.1 Anabarilius grahami
GGGGGGGGGGGGGGGGGGGATTGCAGTATTTATTATAGATATGCACATCAATAATTTTTTTTAATTCATGTGCACCCCTAAATTCATGTGCACTCCTAAACTTTAGTCAAAATAACTTCCCCTCCCTCTGATGATGTCTTTACTGGTTCGAGTCAACAGTGCTTTGATCTGCCTGCATTGAAACTATTCTTTAAGAGCTGCTGTGCAGCCAAAATGATATACGAGTTATCAATGTAAAACTGCTTTGACACAATCTACATTGTAAAAAGCGCTATATAAATAAAGGTGACTTGACTTGACTCGAGGGCAGGGGAACCTGTCAATCACATGAGATCCACCAATAGCAAACCACAATTCCCCATGGGCAAAATTAAGTCCCATACTAGAGATCTTTTGTTCAAGAAGCCATTTCACTCTACCATCTATAGTAGGTGAAAAACAATGTGTGACAAGAGTAGTATGTCCAAATTCACAATCCTCATAAAAGAGTAGGCAAAAAGTATCCGGATAACCTGCGACCTCTGGCGAGACTGAACAGTGCATCCGATGGATTTATGAATGGCAGTGAAGTGACGTAACTGACGCTGGTAGGTCACATGATAATGACAACACGATGAATGTAGTATGTCCAGATTACATTCATACTATATATAGAACATATTTTTTAGCAGTCGCAAAGTACATACTTATATTGGGTGAACTGTCTCTTTAAATCCACAGCAGAAGGAGACGTCTGCAGACTGTCTGGGCCTGGTTATCAAAAGCAAAGATATGCAGGACTAATGATGTTTCCTGTGTTCTCCGTCATGCTCTGTAAGCAGTGCTAAGCCTCAGTTTGATTCTCAACGCACATGAAATCAGTGCTGTGGCGGTGGTGTGCATCGGGCCGTGCAGATAACTCTGCTGTATGTCGAAATCAGACACAAGTTAAGTAGGCTCAAGATTTCTGATAATGCCCTGACAATACAATGGAACGATCAAAAGATCTTGACCACCAGAGTTTTTTTTTTCATGATCTTTAATTCATTGTAGCAGTAGTGTATTGTAGTATTTTCCCATTCTTTATGTTAATAATTTAGCATTTTTTGGAGTTAATGGTAGTGGGTCATTGACGAATAAGGTTTTTAAAAGAGTAAAAAAACATAATAAAACTTCAACATTAATTATATCTCCATTAAGTGTTAACAATAAGATTATGTGGTTTTTATAATCAATTAACACTGCTTTTGTCATTTTTTACAAGATGGACAAAATTCATCACCAAAAAAGTAATTCGGTTCAACCAAAATTTCGGTTTTACCGAATGACATTTTTGGTTATACCGAATGACAATATTTTCAAACAATGCTAACAGACTGATATCTAGCTAGCTAGCTAGTTGATGTCACATCCTGTCACATGATATTGACCGCATGACTTGATCCAAAATGGTCCCTTTCTATTGGTTACTCCGAATGACATCAATGAAATTCATTTTTCTGACATTCTTTCTCATAACAAAGCAACGACTTCTACACATAATTTTAATACCATTTTGCACTATGTTGATATATGATGATATAAAATCATGCCAGAATCAAAAATATATACATTTATTGCATTTTAAGATATTTTAATCACAAATTAAGTGGCTGTATTGGCCTTTGGACGGTTAAACCGAATGACCTTTTGACGCTTCAAAATCTTTAAAATACCTTTATATGTAGCAAAATATAATTAAAACCTTTTGGATTCAATAAAAGAGATCTAGTTGTACTACATACTTTGGATGTCATATCTTTGTTTTTTATTATTATTAAGGCCTTTGGAGCCTCCGTGAGCATGAGAGACTTTAAAAAACATTTAAAAAATCTAACATATATATATATATATACACATATGTACATATTTGTACTTAAATAGCAAAAACAGAATGCAAACAAAAACGGCAAGCAGCACATTAAATGTCTACAGCGTAACTGTGCTGACCGTCAGCTCGAAGGCCGGATCTATGACATCATCCAGCTGCGCCGGCTCCGCGACGTTCCAGCTCTGAGCGAGTCAAGCCGAAGGCACGGGTCTCTGCCTTGATTAAAACCCTCTGATTGGTTGGCAGAGAGACGTTGCATGCAAATGGATTAGTCGGCGTGCCAAAGCTGTGCCCATGAAGAACCTAGAATGAAGGAGATTACCCAGAGACCCGTTTTTAATAGCTTTAGCATCACGTATTAGGCTGAATACGTCGATAAATTGATTGTCGTGGTCGCTGCGAAATGAATTTAAATGAGAGCAGGCGAAAACTTAAAGCACACCCTGACACAGTTTAGAAGCACGACGTGGGACTCTGAAACAGGAACAGATGCCCCTGCAAACACACACACACGCAAATTCACACAGGCACTACAGTTGCCGAGTGTTGAACGCTTCGCAATCAAAGAAATAAAGGGGCAATCTAGCACACAAACAAGAGATTCCCCATCGCCGCTGCCAACAAACCGGGCCCTCCTCTCGCAGAACAAGGGATGCACTATTGACTAAATCCCCCTCCCCTCCTCGCTCTTTCTCTCTCTACTATTTTTCTCTCTTCAGTCGCCCCTCTGCCAGTCTGCGAGGCGTGTTGCCAACCCTTTCCACTGCCGGGCACTTTGCCCTGCCCTTTATGCAAATGCTTTACTGCCATCCCCAAATGAAACTGAAAAAAGTAATGACTTTCAAACAGTTTTCTGAACACTCCCCTCTCTGTCACTGGTCAGACAAACAGATAGTCCCGCCCCCAAACGCGCACCATTGGTTGAGTCAATGTAGCTGTGTTAGGCTGGTTGAGATGGTAAAAAACGTTTTGTGGGATTAACTTACAACAGAGTTAATTTAGTATTATTTAGTGCTGTCAAATCGATTAATCGCAATTAATTGCATCTAACAAAAGTTTGTAAATATATAATATGTGTGTGTGTATATATATATATATACACTATATATATATATACACACACACACACACACACACACACACACACACACATACACACACACACAAACTTCTATGTTAGATACAATTCATCATGATTATATTGGCTAAGTTAACAGTTAATTTAGTATTAGTGTTGTCAAATCGATTAATCAAAATTAATCGCATTAACACAAGTTTGTAAATATAATATGTGTGTGTGTATGTCTAAATATAAGTTAACAGTTAATTTAGTATTACTTAGTGCTGTCAAATCGATTAATCACGATTATTCACATCTAACATAAAAGTTATATATATACACACACACACAAACTTTTATGTTAGATAGGATTAATCGTGATTATATTAACTCTGTTGTAAGTTAACAGTTCATTTAGTATTATTTAGTGCCGTTAAATTGATTAATCATGATTAATCGCTTTTAACATAAAAGTTTGTAAATATTTAATGTGTGTGTATACACAAACTTTTATGTTAGATACGATTAATTGTGATTATATTAACTCTCATTTACTATTATTTAGTACTGTCGAATCGATTAATCACATCTAACATACAATTATGTATGTGTGTGTGTGTGTGCGTGCGTGCATGCGTGTATGTGTGTGTGTATACACATTATATATTTATAAACTTATGTTAGATGAGATTAATCGTGATTAATCGATTTGACAGCACTAAATAATACTAAATTTACTCTGTCACGATTAATCAATTTGACATCAGTATTATTTCTTTTGAATACTATAATAGTATTTATTAATATTTTGAATTCTTTTAATTTTTATATTTAAAGTTTTAGTCATTTTGTTATGTTCTTTTGTCATTTTTATTATCAAACTGTTTTTATTTTTTAAATAAATGTTTCTTGAGCATCAAATCATATTAGAATGAATTCTGAAGGATCATGTGACACTGAAGACTGGAGTAATGGCTTATAAATGTCATACTTACAATTACCTTCACACATTAATTTGGGATATAGGAAACAAATACTTTAAAATTGAAACAATGTGATGTATTTCTAAGTGAAATAGGATATTCAATAAGAAAACAAATGTAGGAAAGGACTTGATTAGGTCCATTAGGATTGATTAGATGGTGATAAAAAACAAGTAAATTAGTGTTTAAAAG
Source organism: Anabarilius grahami (assembly GCA_003731715.1). Lineage (NCBI taxonomy): Eukaryota > Metazoa > Chordata > Actinopteri > Cypriniformes > Xenocyprididae > Anabarilius > Anabarilius grahami. The sequence goes on from RJVU01077530.1 coordinate 326,434, forward strand.
GGGCCATGGCATGGACAACAGGATTTTCTTTTATTTTTTGAAACAAAAGAGTTTGGTTTACTATGTAGACGTGCTCTAATGTTCTGTGCAAAACCCTCCCTTTGTTAAACATAGTAAAATGGGTGTGAAAAAGTAAATTATGACAGTTTTACTGATTAGCATGGGAAAAACAGGCTACTGATATGTGTGAGAAGAGAAAAAAGCACAGAAAAAAAGAGAAAGTCCTAAATAAAGACCAATAGACGCTTCCTCTGCAGTCACCCTTATACCGGCAAAAAGAAGACCTGTGCCAACACACACACACCCTGTGCAGGAAACCACTTACACACACACACACCTAAGATATTAAATATGAATCCATCCATCCATCCATCTATATATCCATCTATCTATCTATCTATCTATCTATCTATCTATCTATCTATCTATCTATCTATCTATCTATCTATCTATCTATCTATCTACTGTATATCTGACACAAAGGCTTTAATTTCATTTACCAGAGTACAATATAATCCAACACATTGTAATTTATATATTAGTACTTTCTAAAGTAAAGAAAAATTAATAGTTTGCGCTCTATAACGGTCTGACACCAAAAGAGAAAAGTGTAAATGCTGAGGTCAGACTGGAGTGAGAGATTTCAGTAGAGCGGTTCAACTTAAACACTCTCTTCCTATCGGTAAATATGACTGCCCACATCCCTTTCCCCGTTTCCTGCTGAAACTTCCTCCTGTTGAATTAATAAAGATACAGCAACTTCACCTCTCCAGGAAACCAGCGGACTGACGACAGACAGCGGTGGGAGGTAAACAAAACAAAGGAACCAGCAAACGTGAGAACTCACAATGCTTATCTGACGCAGTAAATCAGAACTTGGAAGGTCGGATAAAACAAAATAAGCACAGATGGATTAAATCTGACCACATTTCAAAGGTTGTGACCTATATTCAATTACATAGTTTTTAGACTAAAGATTTTGGCCACACCTTGGAATTCAAGCAACAACATTCATTTATTTTCATCTAAATATTTTTTTTTTTATCTCAAAATGAGAGAGCAAAATTCAGTTTTTCTTGATATTCATACTTTTTCATTTATCGATTCTTTAATATCAGATATTTTCATTAAACAATTAGGTGAGTATATAGTAAATTTTTTTTGCATAAATGATTCAACATTTTATCTTCCAACTATTCATTCACAAGTTCCTAAGAACATAGTTTTTTCTTTTGGACTATGTCTAACGAGAATTTAGTGTGCTATCTCACAATCACGACTGTATAAATATAACCATAATAATAGTGCTGTCAAATCGATTAATCACGATTAACATAAAAGTTTGTAAATATGTGTGTGTGTTTGTGTGTTCGTGTGTGATACATGATATATATGTATATATAAACAAACACATTATGTAAACTTATTTTAGATGCGATTAATCACGATTAATCGATTTGACAGCACTAAATAATAATACAAGTATAAATAAAAATAAATATTAAATAATATTTCTAACTATAATACTAAATACTAAATAATGTAAGTATAATATGAATAAATATAAAGCATTTATTTTAACACTGTAAAAAATCAGTAAAATGTAATCTTAAGTTTGGTGGGCAATAATAATAATAGTGCTGTCAAATCAATCTAACATAAGAGATATATATATTGTATATATATATATATNGTGTGTGACACACACACACACACACACACTATATATATATACACACACACACACACACACACATATATATATATACACACACACACACATATATATATATATATATATAAACACAAACTTATGTTAGATGTGATTAATCGATTTGACAGCACTAAATAATATTACAAGTATAAATGAAGAGTTCATTTGCAAAAACCGATAAACGCCACTTTAAAAAAAAAAAATGAACTGACTGTGGTGCGTTATTCTCCACATATAGCACATTCTGAACCTTAAGTTTTGTCAGAAAAGCTGGTTTTACCCACTGTCAAGGCATCACGAGTTCACGTTGTTTGTGTACAGAAACCGATAAGTCCCTAGCCTTGGTTAAAATTGCAATTTTCTCACGATTTACAAACAGTTGGAAACATTTGGGATATTGTAAGTACTCAAGTGAACAAAATATGTAACACTGGCCTAGTGGTTTCTGGATATTTTACTGCAAAATTCTTACATATTGCACCTTTAACTCTGAAACATGAAATGTGGAGTTATCTGCTTTTGCCAAAAAAATAACTTTTAACATACTTTCAATGAACTTTAATTTTGTAAGTTACCTGTATGTTTTGGAGTTATTATTACTTAATCAAAACAACCCAACTGCAGTTTGATTGATATTACTTGGAATGCACAATAAAAAAAAACATGTTTTGTGAGAATTAATAAAAACTAATAATAAAAAAAAAAAGTTATCTTCAAATATAAATAAATATTAAATAATATTTCTAACTATAATACTAAATAATACAAGTATAAATATGAATAAATATAAAACACATTTTTTAACACAAAAAAAATCTCAAGTTTGGTGGGCAATACTGACAGAGTGAAATGAATAAAGCCATGGATCAAGACTTGGTAACAGAGTCTCTCTCTCTTTGGCTCTCTAGAGGGGCGTAATTGGGTTACAGAGCACAACCGCACCATTGTTTTTACAGTGGATGGATTGTACCAGCGACATGCCATTCTCACAACAAACGTATTTTAAGGCCGACGGCATCTCGTTTGTTTGGCCGTTATTGCTGTTGTGCCGCTTACTTCGCTAAGATCTTAGAGGAGGAAGATGATGGTCTTCAAACACTGTAAAGTGCCCCTAACTGGTGTATTATGCTTATGAGGCATTTGTATACTTTACAGATCAAGGCCAAATGCAATACTCCTATATCAAGTAACAAAATTGAGCATAAACTTCTCATGTTATAACCAAAGCAAACATGCAGCACTTCAGCGGACGCTACAGGCTGCATCTCATTAGTGGGAAAACAACACTTAACGGCTGAACTATAAGGATGTTTGACCTGATCAGGTTTTAGGCATACAAAATGTTGACACACGGCAGTGGAGATTCTTCACACGGGACTTTCGATTAAAACGAGGTTGGATTTTCATGCGTGCTTGTTGGTGCACTTGATCTCTCACTTGTGGTTTCCAACTGGCTGTGTGGAAACGGCCTGTTTTCTGGGCCCTGTGCGTTCCTCTGCTTTCACATATGGCTCCTATTCCACATGTATTTATCAGAGCTACGTCAGGCTGTCTGCAGCTGGGTGGAGAGTGCCGTGGAAAGATAGAGCAAGAGAAAGAGGCCAATAAATACTGAGAAAGCAGTACATGCCAACTAGATTTTTACATTTTCTGAAGAATATGTAAGGGATGCTCGTGCAAAAGTTGCTGCTAGAGTCTTATGGGTCTTTTGCAGTTGCTAGAATGCCTTCTGTGTGGTTGTTAGGGAATTTCTATGTTGTTAGGTGGTTGCTAAAGTGTTCTGGATGGTTGTTAGGATGTTGCTAGGTAGTTGCAAGAATGTTGGGCAGAAGCTAGAATGGTCTAGGTGGTTGCTAAAGTGTTCTAAATGGTTGCTAGGGCATTGCTAGGTGGTTGCTAAACTGTTCTGGGTTGTTACTACGGCATTGCTAGGTAAAGGAATGTTCTGAATGGTTGCTAAAGTGTTCTGGGTGCTTACTATGGCATTGCTAGGTAGATGCCAGAGTGTTCTAGGTGGTTGTAAAACCTTCTAAATTGACTGCACTGTTTCTGTGACCGTAAATTGTTACTATGGCATTGCTAGGTAGATGCTAGAATGTTTTGGATGATTGCTAGGTGGTCGCTAAAGACTTGAATGTTCTGAATGGTTGCTAAAGTGTTCTGGGTCGTTCTGGGTGGTTTCTATGGCATTGCTAGGTAAATGCTAGAATGTTCTAGGTGGTTGCTAAGTGTTCTAAATGGTTGCTAGGGAACTGTTCAGTGGTTGCTAAACTGTTCTGGGTGGTAACTATGACATTGCTAGGCAGATGCTTAAAAAGGTAGTTGTAAAATGTTCTAAATGGTTGTTATGGCGCTGATAGGTGGTTGCTAAAGTGTTCTGGGTGGTAACTATGGTGTTACTAGGCAGATGCTAAAAATAGGTGGTTGTACAATGTTTTAAATGGTTGCTAGGGCATCACTAGGTGGTTGCTAAATTGTTCTAGGTTATTACTATGGCATTGCTAAGTAAAGGCTAGATTGATCTAAATGGTTGCTAAAATGTTCTGGGTGGTTACTATGGCATTGCTAGGTAGATGCCAGAGTGTTCTAGGTGGTTGTAAAATGTTCTAAATTGTTACTATGGCGTTGCTAGGTAGATGCTAGAATGTTCTGATGGTTGCTAAATTGTTGTGGGTTTGATATAGCATTGCTAGGCAGATGCTAAAAATAGGTGGTTGTAAAATGTTCTAAATGGTTGCTAGGGCATTGCTAAGTGGTTGCTAAACTGTTCTGGCTGGTTACTATAGTGTTGTTAGGCAGAAGCTAAAATAGGTGGTTTTAAAATGTTCTAGGTTGTTACTATGGCATTGCTAGGTAAATGCTAGAATGTTCTAGATGGTTGCTTACCAACCCAAGTCAAACAAGCCCAATCAAAAATGTCTACAGATATGACTCAGTTGCTCTTTCAATGTCTATAAATAAAATTTTTCTCACCTACTTTACAACTGACCAGGTGAAAATCAAATGTCCAAACGTATAAAAAAAAGTACCAGAAAACCTCTCCTCAAAAAAACACAATTGTTCATGTCTGGAGCACAAACAGTGCGGGGCGAGTTGCGCGCACAAATTCAGCTACACATTTAAAGAAAAACACCCAGCTCAAATCTCTGAGTTCAGGTCAAACAAGGATACGATAACCCTAAAAATCCTAAAATGTCTGTTGTTTGCAGCTCTCGGATCATTTTTATATGTCGTCTTGGGGTTAATTCAACCGCACACTTGGCCACAGGACTCAAGCGAAAGGGTCCAAATGACTTCCTGGCTTCTGCGAAACTCCCGGAGCTTCAGCCAATGCCGTTCTAACTTTAGTATGGAAATAAAAAAATGACATATGAAAGCAAACACAAGCGAATGTAAGGAAGGAGATATGGAACTTTTCTTGGACAGCCCGTCTTCTCTTTGTTTGTGTAAGTCACGGCACATGGTAAATGTCATCCTGCATTATGCTGCCGCATGATTTGTATTTTGTTTATACTACTCTTGAAAACGGCCAAAGCCCGCCAGGAGGACGGGTGAACCAAGGTGAGGTTACTGTTGGTTCCCTACATTCAACTTTTAAGACAAAATGGGGAAAATGCCACTAAACTACAAGAGTACGGTCATATGAGAAAGACATTGTTCTTAAAGAGATGAACCAAAACAGGAATAAAAACAGCTGGACATCTGGTTGTCTTTGAGGGAAACGGTCGGATAGGGAACAGAGCATTTCTACCTGACCTGTTTGAAGCGTGGAGCCATGATTATTCTAACACACACTCCATCACCAATAGGGAGCCACAAATGTGATATCATGAGCTAACTTGAGTTCAGGCCAGATCCTATTCCAGATGAAATGTTGAGGGACATTAAATGAATCTGTCCCAGAGCAGGTCATTAACAAATGTGCACAAAGCTATAAAGTCTGTTTGTTCTTTTGTGTGAATTACATATAACATTACGTACACAAACACAAATGCTACTAGCTATGCAAACGCAATTTCATGCAAAATGTGTCAAAATGCAAGAACAACACTAGTGCACTTTGCATTCTCTGCAGCCACAAGAGGCACTGGGCATTAGTGTAAAGCGTCTTCTTCGACTGTCAGATTCAAGAGAATGTAGCGAGCTGAATAAATTGAGATTGCGAATGCAATTGCTGAACTTGAACTAAGGCAAAATGTCCGAAATGGCCCCTATACCCTTTAAGGGGTCCTTGATTATGATTTCACTTTTTTAACTTTAGTTAGTGTGTAATGTTGCTGTTTGAGCATAAACAACATCTGCAAAAACTTGATGCTCAAAGTTCAATGCAAAGGGAGATATTTTCTTTTAAAGAATTCTCTGTTTAAGGACTACAACAAACGGCTGGTAGGGACTACAACAAGCTTCTTCCTGGGTTGGTGACATCACAAACCCCAAAAAATACATAAACCCCGCCCCCGAGAACATGCAACAAAGGGAGTGAGACCATGTTGGGCTGCTTTAGAGAAGAGGAAGAGTTGTTGTAGTTGAGTGTTTTTAACATGCCATCATTTTATGCCAGACTGCTTCACAAACGGTCAATTCAACGCTGGATTTGCACAAAAGATTAACATGACGGCACATGCTAGTCGATGAGCAACTACATAAATTTATCAACTAACCATTCAGAAACGTCCAGTTGTAACTTCTTCCTGAGTCTCTCCATCAGTGTCCGACTCCGGTTTGAACAATGAAAGGCTGAACACAATCGTCATTTTGGCTGCGTGAGATTGTTGTTGTTGAGCAACCAAAGCGCAAGCTGTTAAAGCTCCGCCCTTTTCTGGAAAGGGGGCTGGGAACAGCAGTTCATTTTCATTTAAAGGGACACACACAAAAACAGCTCACACCCAAATAGGGCAAATTTGACAAGCTATAATAAATGATCTGTGGGGTATTTTGAGCTGAAACACATTCTGGGGACACCAGAGACTTACATTACATCTTGTGAAAAGGGGCATAATAGGTCCTAGGGCACTATTTGAGGTGACAGCCATTTGTAGTGGTGTCCGAAACCATAGTGAACATTATCGAGTGCACTCATTCAATCCCACAATGCACCGTAATAACGAGTGTACAACTGATGTACGCTCAATGGCTAGAGAATACCCATGATGCAGTGTAAGAGTCCCACGTCTGACCTGAAGATGGCGCCCGCAGCTGAATCATCCATGCATTTTCCAAACCACTGGTCCGTTGTGGGTACAACATAATATCATAGAGGCATAAATTCCCTTTTAATTGATAATTAAATTTATTAATTAAAGGTTGTACATAGTTTACATAAATCTTTTTATTACTACTGGAGCTGCCAGATTAATAATCATTTGAAACTTAGCAAACAGCAAGCACAAACTATGCAAAAGCGGCAGCCCTTCCTGCGCACTCAGTATCTGAATTCACTTACTCGTTTTCATTCACTCCTTCAAGTGGACAATATTAGTGTACTAATGTAGGGAATAGTGAATGAGGCTATAGAATTATATGAATATGAATTGAGGAAGCAAAATGGATGCAGAATAGCTTTTTGAATTTGAATGTAAGGAAGTAAAATGAAAATGAACTGAAATGCAAAGAAATCACTTCACTAATTTTTAACTAGAAAAGCAAAGATTGTTAAGAATATTGGCTTTGTTTAAATGAAACACTATGTATATTTTTAAATGTTTGTAATAAACAATTGTTTTAAAAATGATTTGTTAATGTTTCTGAAAGTCTCTTATGCTCACCAAGATTGCATTTATTTGATCAAAAATACAATAAAACAGTAATACTGTGAAATATTACTAATATTACATTTTAAAAATAACTTTTCTATGTATATATACAGCATGGGATGGCAAGATAATAATATAGACATTTAGACTGAGATACTGCATGGCTTGGTTGCTCTTTCATGTCTATAATATACATATTATATGTAAAAAAAATAAAAAAAAAGGTAAATGTGAATCAATAAATCCATCACTTATGATGAATGTCTTTGATTTACAATTCAGTCAATTCCTTTTCTTGTCACTCCCATTCAGATTTCCAACTTCCTGTGAGGTGTGTCCAATTCAATTCAAACTCACACTCATGATTTCAAAATGAGCCAATTCATGCATGTGTTTTTAATGGAGGGACCTTCATTCTAGTCATTTAAACCTAATGGACATCATATTCAATGTAGAAGAAAACTGAAACTAGTACCCAAATATTGCAGCGTCCAAGGTATGAGACCGCATGGATTTCGGTCATAACATCCTTCTGTAAAACTTGGGACAGATGATTAACTGTTTGGTAGAGCCGCACAATGTCATAGTGGTGCAGGGCGGCAACTTTTTTATTGCATTTATTCTACCCTACATAGAGCCTGTCAGAAAAAGCCTGTGGCCTGCAACCACTGCCAGCAGACGCTCACAGGAATCCTGTCCGCGCAAACACACATACACACACACCCTCCCTCGCTCGCTCGCGCTCTGTTTGCTCACAGCTGCCGGGCCTCCTCAGGGTTCATGCGAGGTAAAGATATGCTATATTATGCAACCGTGTATAGATTTTCCACCACTGGAGGTTGGCCAACTTCCTGCTCGCTCAAAAACAGGCGACGAGAGCTGCCGTGCTTTGTTCCCACCAGCAACAGGCAGCGATTCCTTGCAGGACTGGTTGGCTAAACAGCACGGAGCGCCATGCCATGTGGCCGGGAGTAACACTCCACACACGGTTGTTTACGATCTGCTGTCTTTCCTCGCTGCTGCTTTCTGTTTTCATGCAATTCTGAAACATTTGCATGCTGATCGTTCGGGTTGATGTGCAGCGATTCAGTGAGTTCTGACAGACTCTGCAAAAAAAAAAAAAAAAAAAAANAAAAAAAAAAAAAAGGAGATGCAGCTTTCCTCTCGCACCTCCACACCCACCAAACCCCCAAGACAGGAAAACTGTCTCTGGCTGCACGGTTAACTCATGAGACGCTCGCTCTCGGCCGCTCTCAAAATACCTCCGGGTGAAATGCACGCAGCGTCCTGTTGTGAAGCCATTTATGTTTTAGTTAATGATTTTTCGGGCTCAATAATCTTATCTGAGATGAGGGTTTAGGACTGTAGCTCATCAGAGGTCAAAGACTCACTGCTAAAACTCTTTTTGCACTGAAAGTTTTGCTTCTTCATTTAGCCACATCTGTCTCGATGGAACCTTGTTTCAACCTGACTAAAATGAAAAAGGTAATTGTAACATTTTTCACAATTATGATTTCGTAACTTTATTTTTCACATTGAGATTTTATATTTCTTACAATTGCAACTTTATTTTGCTACAATTGTGACTATTTCTCACATTGAAAAATATTTTTAGAAAAACATTTTATTTCTCACAACTGCAACTTCATTTCTCAACTCCTCCTGTTCGAACTGCCCGCTCTAAGCGGGACTCGAACCCCGGTCTGCCGGCATGGGAGTCGGGCACTGTATAAAAGTAGGCTAAAGACTGTAGTCTCTAATGTCAGTCGCTAGAGTGCCTCTTGAAATCAGAGGAGTGAGGTTTACACGCACGGCTCTTATCGGCCAACGTCCGTTACACTCACCCCCCTAAACCTCACTCCGATCTGGGTCACGGCACCAATGTAACTCCTCTTATTCAAACCGTCCACTCTAAGCGGGACTCGAACCCGGGTTTGCTGACATGGGTGTCGGGCAGTCTAACGAGGAGGCTAAAGACCAAAGTCTCTAATGTCAGTCGCTAGAGCGCCTCTTGAGATCAGGGGAGTGAGGTTTACACACACGTCTCTTACCGGCCAACATCCGTTACACTCACCCCCCTAAACCTCACTCCCATCCGGGTCACGGCACCAATACAACCCCTCCTGTTCAAACCACCCGCTCTAAGCGGGACTCAAACCTGGGTCCGCTGGCATGGGAGTCGGGCGCTCTAACAAGGAGGCTAGAGACCACAGTCTCTAATGTCAGTCTTGAGATCAGGGGAGTGAGGTTTCAATTGCAACTTTCCGTCTCATGATTCTGACTTAATTTCTCACATTAAAACTTCATTTTTTTAGAACAGCGATTGTATTTTAGTTGACACAGTCAATTTTATAGTACAGAGCAATGGCAATAATGCAAATAGCACAATTAAGACAAAATAAAAAGTTGTTTCTATGGTATTCTGGGATTCTACACCCCTCCCCATGTTGTGATGTTCTGGTCAATAGAAATATTAATATCTGAAAGATTTTGATTGCAAACTTTGGTATATCTTTGAGACATTGTTGAGGTCTATTCTGAAACTCTAAAAAAGGCCAGTGTGAGATTAGTCTTATTCTTGGAGAGAAGCATAAGACATACATCCTTAATTTTATCTTGATGACATTTGCATCTCATTTTTCTTCCATAATGTGACATTCAACAAGAAAACATGAAAGACAGGATTTGATTTCATTCACTGGGAAAAGATTGAATGACGATGAAGACTTAGAATTGCATACCAGGTGATTAAAGGGGCTGAATAAGTTTTGTGATGTCAGGCGAAAAAAAGTAATTTCAGAGGCAGAGCAAGTTATTGCATTTTGATGAAAGATTAAGATTTGGATTAATGTGCTGCAATGAATCATACACAGAAACAGCAGGAATGTACTTTAAAAAGATAAACAGGTCAATTTTTATAGCATTTTAAATTGTATCATATTGCTTTCTAGGAGAAACTGTTGGGATACAGATATTTTCTTGGAAATCTGGAACTCTTCAGGAAATCAAAATCATCTCCAGACAATCATATTCCTTGACAATATAAACAATAAACAGTCAATCACAGCTGTAAGGTGTAATGCACGTGTGCGACTGTTGGCGTGGCCAGTTTCATAGGAAATGAGATAATGTTGACTGTCAGAGGTTGTGGAGGCCATATGGGTGAAGAGTCAGGCGTGGATCTGGCACACGTGGCAGTGCTTTCTCGCATGCGCTGTGTCGATGCTGGCCGTGATATGTGCAGTTGCCACCAGATTGACACGGATGAGTAAAGAATGCACACCTGCGTCTCATGCGCTTAAGTGTGTGCAGGTGCAAGGGTGCGTCCACGTGTTTTTGCGTCCAAATGTATTATGCATGAGGGGAGAGTGTTTTAAATTTGCCTTCTTAATTGACAAAGAGATGCAAAGTAGAGGAAGGAGACGAAGAGAAACAATGAAAGTTGAAAT
>RJVU01077530.1:339849-349237 GCA_003731715.1 Anabarilius grahami
GATAGTAGATGAGAGCCGATTGGTTTGGGCCTTTCTGCATTAAAGCTTAAGATAAAAACTAGGTACTTTATTCTAGGTCGGCCTCTTCTGTGCCAACATGCATCTGATTCAGACCGGCTTTGTGTTTCCCACCACCTAATATAGTGAACGGCAGAATAAAACAGCTCTTTGACACATTTATTATGTCCATTATGGACTGAAAATGTCCTCTGGTGTTTGTCTCGCTATAAACCTTGACATGTTCGTTTGAAGGGTCTTTTTGTGGGGAAAAAAGTGAGGAAATGACTTGAGTTGAGAGAGTATGTGATAAGTGGCAATAACCTTACAGGGGTTATATAATGAAAAATCACGTTTTCCTTGATTTTATCGGAATGAAAGGGCTCGACTCACTGTTATCAACTGTTTTCTGCAGCACTAAACCTTCCTAGGGCAAAAAAAGGGAAACTAATCAGCAAAAATGTCTAATTTTATTGGATTTATGATCTCAAAAACCTAAATATATTAATGACCATCCACATTTACAGGTGTTCAAAAACTAAGTAAGCTAAACTAAAAATATTGAACCAAATGTAAAAGCTTAAAGGGATAGTTCACCCAAAAATGAAAATTATCCCATGATTTACTCACCCTCAAGCCATCCTAGGTGTATATGACTATCATCTTTCAGATGAACACAATCGAAGATATATTTAAAAATATCCTTAATCCTCCTCCAAGCTTTATAATGATAGTGAAGGGGGAGATTTTGAAGCCAAAAAAAGTGCTTCCATCCATTATTAAAAAAAATCCATACGGCTCAAGGGGGTTAATAAAGGCCTTCTGAAGCAAAGCGATGGGTTTTTGTAAGAAAAATATACATATTTTAAACTTTATAAACTATAATATGTAGCTTTCGGCAGAAGGCTGTACGCATCGATTTGCAGTGGAAGAGTGACCTCTGACCCGACGCATGATGTATTGATGAACGCGGAAGCGCAGAGGAGTAAAACAAAACACCAGTCGTGAATTAGAAGTCTAAAATTAGAAATTTTAAAGAAAAATATTGGAGAAGAGGAGCTTGAGTTTGTTGCCCAGCCCTATTTGTTTGAACCGTGAGAGGCGTCTAGGCTTACGATACTCCTAAATCCTGCGTCATACATCATGTCACAGGTTACTCTTGTGGCGCAAGTCGAGTTGTGCAGTATGTGTACGGTCGTCCGCCGGAAGCTAGTTATTTTAGTTTTAAATATGGATATTTTTCTTACAAAACCCATCGCTTCTTTTCAGGAGGCCTTTATTAACCCCCTGGAGCCGTATGGATTATATTTATGATGGATGGAAGCACTTTTGGGGGGAGGGCCTTCAAAACACACCCCCCCGTTCACTATCATTATAAAGCTTGGAAGAGCCATGATATTTTTTAAATATATCTCCGATTGTGTTCGTCTGAAAGAAGATAGTCATATACACCTAGGATGGCTTGAGGGTTAGTAAATCAAAGGATAATTTTCATTTTTGGGTGAACTATCCCTTTAAAGGAAAATGAAAATTCTGTCATTATTTACTCACCCTCATGTCGTTCCAAACCCATAAGACTTTAGTTCATCTTCGAACCAAAGTCTTAAAATGAAGATATTTTTAATGAAATCTGAAGAGATTTTAGTCCCTCCACTGACAGCTACACAACTACCACTTCAGCGCTTCAAAAAGTTCATAAAGAGATCATAAAACTAATCCATATGAATTGAGCGGTTTAGTCCAAATTTTCTGAAGAGACTTGAAAGCTTTTTATGAACATATTGAATTTAGGCTTATATGAATTATATTTATGTGTCAAAATGGTAGTTGCGTAGTTGTCTATGGAGGGACAGAGAGCTCTCAGATTTCATCAAAAAGATCTTCATTTGTGTTCTAAAGATGAATGAAAGTCTTGCAGGTTTGGAACGAATGACAGAATTTTCATTTTTGGGTGAACTAACCCTTTAAGAACTGGCCATAAACCCAAATGCATGGACTGCTATTGTGAGTAATGGGATGAGCGTTTCTCCGTCTGTGTAGTATGTAGTTACAGCACTGGACCGTATCATTCATTCATTCATATCATCCAACCCTGCCTGATTTCCTTTCTTCTGCGAAAGACAAATGAGAAAGTTTAAAAGAGGAAATGTTCAAATGCACAGGTGCCAAAATGACAACTAAGCACCATAACATTAGTCCATATGACTATATTCCAAGTCCTCTGAAGCCATAGGAGAGTTTTCTGTGAGGATTTAAATGTACATTTATTTGCTGAAAATGTTCCCTTTTATCACAGCTCTTAAATCGCATTTGCATTTAAAGATTTTCATCAAATAATGCATATCAATTCAGTCCTCAATTCAAAAGACTAGGAATATAGAAACGCCATGCTTGTTTCTTACCAGTTTCATTTATGTTTGATCGTTGACAAATATGCTTCACATTAAGTTTATTAGTGTTTAGTTGTAAGTTAAAAATGTCTAATTCAAATGGACGGAAATTTTATATGCAATTCAAATAAATAAATCTTACATTTAAATTTTTTTTTTAGTTGATGGACTACTTTTATGATGCTGTTTTTGCCCTTTTTAGACAGCCTCCATTCTAATTTACTTTCAATTTGTTTTTAAAAAAAGAAAAGCTAAAACATTGTGCTAAACTCCTCATTTTATGTTTAACAGAGGATGAAATGCCAAACAGGTTTACAAAGACATGAGAAAATGACAAAATTAAAAACTATTCAATTAAAAGCATGACTAAATCAGGGATGTTTCAGAGCAAGTAAGTGTAAGTGCAGGTCAGGGAAATAAATACGATATGATCCTGTCGTCTCTGAACACCGCAATGGAATGTCTTTGTTTGTGGTCTTTTATTATTGTTGACCGTACCGCGGGTGAAGGGGAGCTTTGACAGTCGGCTAGGGGACACGGCTGACGCCCCGTGAGAATGAATAAGTAAAAGGAACAGAGTGTCCCTGTGCCCGTCTGGCATTGTAACCGTCCCTCTCTCCGTCTCCGTGCCATGTAACCAGCTCGACTCAACGCCACTGGACACCATTTGGACAAACGCGAGACTCCGGTTTCACCGGCACATGAGCGCACAATACCGTCACGGCCCTCTGAAGTGAAACGCAAGATCAACTAGTTGTCCTCTTCAAACGTCGCTCCCCCGTGATCCGCCTGAGAATTTCAACAGGAACAAAATCTTTGATCATCAAATCGCAATGTGGGATGCTGTCCTATTTATCAATAAAACAATATTCATAAGTGAAAATCACTTCTAAATCAAGGGTCCTGCGGTGCGAGACGCTATAATTGATCCAAAACTATTTGAAAGAAATGACAAGATAGACAAATTCTTGCATTATTATAAAACATTCAGGGTTTTTTAATATGAATTCAAATGCTTTACAGAAAATTTGCACTTTTAAAAATTTATTTCACACCAAAATTACCTAGTGAAGACAAAAGGGTGATAAAAACAAAAGTGAAAAATGTCAAAGAAATGGTGACAAGAAACATCACACATTGTCTCTTCAAAATATAATTTTTCTAGCTATATAAATATGTTCATATGGAAAGTATATATAAAAATGTAATTAATAAAAAAGTGTGTGTGTGTGTGTAATACTCCAGTCTTCAGTGTCACATGATCCTTCAGAAACCATTGTAATATATTGATTTAATATCAACGTTGTAAAAAAGTTGTGCTGTTTTTTTTTGTTTTGTTTTTTGCTGTTTTTTAATAAAGTGATACTTTTTTCAGGATTCTTTGATGAATAACAAGTAAAAAAAATTAAAAAAGAACATCATTTATTTAAAATATAAAATTTTGTAACAATATACACTACCATTCTGTAATAAATCTTTTTTTGAAAGAAATTAATACTTTTATTCAACAAGGATGTGTTAAATTGATAAAAAGTGATAGTAAAGATTTATATTGTTAGAAAATATTTCTATTTTGAATAAATGCTGTTCTTTTTAACTTTTTATTCATCAATAAATCCTGAAAAAAGTATCACAGGTTCCCAAAAAATATTAAGCAGCACAACTGTTTCCAACATTGATAATAACTGAGTATGACATCATCATATTAGATTGATTTCTGAAGGATCATGTGACACTGAAGACTGGAGTAATGATGCTGAAAATTCAGCTTTGATCACAGGAATAATTTATATTGTATTAAGTGTATTAAAATAGAAAACCGTTATTTTAAATTGTAATAATTTTTCACAATATTACTGCTTTTTCTGTATTTTTGATCAAATAAATGCAGGCCTGATGAGCATAAGAGACTTCTTTCAAAAACATTAAAAATAATAAATATATTTGACTGGTGCTATAATATAGTGTTCAGATGATAATATCAAGGTACTAAATAATCTTCCTTTACATATTCATATATGGTATTTAAAGAGCAACAATTTAATGTTTTTCTTCCCGTATTGTGCCCCGCACTTGGATTGGATGTGCACACTTTTGCCATTTTAAAAAACAACAAGCTGTTACCATGGTAAAATGTCCACAAAAACACGTTAATACTTTTTTGTAAGTGTGATTCTGCCACTGGTGACTTAGAAAGGCTAAGAAACGGGTAGATTGAAATGAACAACCAGACCCTCACCACGGTCCTGCGACGCTCCCTAATCCTGTGATAAAACCACTTGAGCTTCAGCATTAGGAAAAAGAAGGACAAGAACGAACGAACAAGAAAGAATTCAAGCTTAAAGACACAGTTGCATGTGAGTGAATCAGAAAGTGAAAGATGATGAAAGTATTAAAGTCTGAGATATCAAAGCAGTGTCTTGATTCAGACTGCGGCTCCATCAGATTTTAATCCCGAGAGCAGCTGTTCCAACTCATTTTCCAGGCCTGGGGAGCGAGCGATACCGGAGCATCTAGAGTGACTCTAGAGTGACTAAGTCAGGTTTGGGGAGAAAGTTAAGCCTGTCATGGCCGAACGGCCTCATCCATCTCAGCCCGAGATGCTGATTTGGCCGAATATGCACAGATATTCTTCGCCGCTGATTAAAGTTTTCTGAAGCGAGATAGAAAAGGTTTCTCCTCAGCTCTGTGTAAGATGCGTAACGGTCATAAAAATGGCTGCAAATCAAATCCACAGGATTCACAAAAGTTCGTTTTAGTGGCTGGTGTTGATTAATAGTGATTTTTGCACTCTGGTCTATTCGGATTTTCCTCAAATATTGGTGAAAAATAATACTAATTGCTTTCAAAAATATATTATATAAAAATTTGAGATACACCGATACTAAATTTCTCCACCGATACCGAAAGCCGATTATTCAGAGTGATATCTGCCGATACCAACAGTTTGGGTGTTCTGCCTTTTATACTTTCTTTTAAATTAATGATAATTTCATTATAATTAATCATTAATCATTGTATTTTTAATTATTGTATTTTGAAAGAAATGCTAATAAAAACTTTATTCCCTCCATCTCATCAACTTGTTTCAGAGTATCAGTTATAAACACATTACTCAAATTAATATTAACACACATTAACTAAATTCTGAAGATTAAATTAATATTTCTTAACTTTCTGAATTATATTAATTCACATAATTACTATTATTACTATTACTATTACTACTATTATAATTACTATTATACTATTATTATTTATCGGCCAATGCCGATTATTGGCCGATATATCGGTGTATCTCTAATTAAAATAATTGTAAAATGTAGAAAATCGGTACTTAGCTCGATTCTGTGATTTTTATTTGGTCACTGTAAACCCTAATGCTCAAAATAATGAACTGGTTTTAGTAGAGCCAACTCAAATTAATCAAATTAGTTCAATTAAATGAACTTTTATGAGTATTTAGAACTATCTTTTTCTTTTGAGGTCACAAAACTGACACATTGTAAGCAATCTGAATTGTTTCATTGTTTTGAGTTTTATGAACTTATTTCTTTTTATTTAGACAAACTTAAATTTACCTGAAACAGGGGTGGGATTTCTATTTCCCAGCATGCTTTGCCATGACACTCAAAATGGAGAGTAAATGCTAAAATTAAACGTTATATAATGTTTTTTTGTGCAAAATAATGTTATTTAGTAGTGTTTAAAGTTTTGTTATGCTAGTTTAGAAGAGTTTCGGTTATGTTGGATTTGTTGCAGGGTTACCATCATGGTGACGACTGGAGCATGAGCTTAGTTTGAGAACAGATATATGCTGAATGTTTTATATTGCTGTACTCATTCAGCTATCAAAGCATTGTGTAACCAATCAGCAAGGTAGCATTTAATGAATTAGCTATTTAAAGCTAGCCATGTTTCCACTGCTAAAAATATTTAAATTGAGATTACATGAAAATTTTATGATGATTTATGATAAATTTATGATTACATAAGTTAAATGAATGAATTAGTTTACTCAAGTTAAGAGCAATTAAAATGTATATAATCTGCAAGTTCTGCTTACTTAAAATTTGAGCTTTGAAAAATTGAGTTTTGCCAACTTATACGGGTTTATAGTGTATTGGCAGAAAATTTTGGATGTTGACTGGCCAATTTACAGAAATGTCAGTTCCCAAATCTATACATGTTTAAATAAATAAATAAACTGTCTCCGAGGTACAGGCGTACCCTTGACTGTGAGTGAATGTTTCTGAATTCAGTCTCTGTGAGTGTTAATGACTGAGTGTGAGCTGCTCATCCAGCCAGGCTTAAAAAAAGGCAGGTGTGACCCTTCAGCTGTATGTGATAATCTCTCACACACACACACACACACACTCTCTCTCTCTCTCTTTAATTACACAAAACATAAGTACATAATTAGATATAATTTTTGATGTCGACCCTCATTTTTGGCATGAAGCAAATGAATTTAATTCAAAATGACCTTCAATTGCCGGCAACATTTCTTTACTAAATAAGAAGAAACTCATTTGGTGACATTATGGTCTTTTAAATTAAAAAAGTAAAAAGAAAAAAAAAACATTCACAAATTTCTTTCTTTTTTTCTATATGACGGCTTTCTTAAAAGTATTTGTAGGGAGTAAAATGGAAATGGAAAGCATTTTTCCACAGCTACAAAATAAATATTACTTTCTGCAAAGTAAAAATCCTGTTTGCCATTTGTATATATAATATAAATTATATTCAGACCTTGACCAACATCCACGTCTGACAGTCGACCCGCATTACGCACAATTCCCGAAACTCCTCACGTTCACTCACGAAAAGTAACTCATACAACCTTTTTAATTTACATTTAATATCATTAATGACCTTCCAGACCTGCTTTAAATTTTTAACAGTCAAAAAACAAGCCAAAATGTAAATCTATTCATCAGACATGAAGCGCAAACCTAGAGACTCCCAGACCTGATCTCTTTCCCCTCATAGCGCAAGGACTCTCCATAACCAAAACGCCCTTGGAATTTATTAAAATGGTGATTATTTATTTAAATATGCAACTGATGCAATATATTTTGCTTCAAGTTCTGTTGTTAATTAATGCAAAAAAAGAACCATATAACCAGATAGATAGATATCTAAGTAAATAAATAATAAAACTTATACAGAACCATCTCAGAGCCCTAAAACCTTTAATCGAGCCAATAAAAGCTTGAAATCATCCAATAATATAATAATATGGCATATTTGCTTTTCCAGTTGCGACTGACCCACTGCCGTTGTTTCTTCTGGAGCAGAGACAGGTATGATTCAGTGCAATGTAAACAGGAAAATGTGTAGATTTCAGACCCAAGAGATAAATCTGTTGCAGTCTGCTTACTAAAAAAAAAAAAAAACACCCACACTACACTTACAGTAATACGCACACATCATGTCAGACATAAACATAAATTTCCACTAAAAAGAACACTGATATATGGCCAAGCACGACGTTATGAAGAAGCATAAACGGTGTCCTTTTTCAGACTCAAGATGTTTATTAAATAACAGAATAATTCCTTGTTCAAACTGCAGCACTACGATCAATTAAGGAACAGGGCTGTGCACAGTAACTATTGTGTTTTAAATGGGAAACAGGCCGCCGCTTGCATGCCCAGAAGAAAAACACACGCTCCCTGGTTCTGCAAGCGTGCGGTAGGGGCATGGAAGTTAAATTGTTTTAATAGAACCACTGTAAAACTCAGGAATGAATTACACATGACACACGCAACGCCAGCCAACTGTCCGCCATGGCAGAAATATAAACAACCGCACCATATGACAGAGAGACGGCACTAACTCACGCAGGAAGAGTTTGAGAAACAATCGGGAATTAGAGCCAGAGATATTCCTGAAGACAAAGAATCTCTAGAAATGAGTGGAAAATCACTGTTCGGCTCTGCACTATGATGTACGGTTGGGAGTTTACAAACAGACGTAATGAATGAGTGTCTCTTTGTTTCTAACGTGACTGAAATGACAAATATGAAAACACCTGTTTTGAACGCTGCAGTGTTTTTCAGTAAAAACAGAGTCAGAGTTTGCATGTAAAAGTTTGTGTGTGTGTACATATATGTATATATTGCATAGTAATCATTTAAACTAAAACGGTATGNTGCAAATGCTTTTGAATGTACATTATCTTAAAAATAATATATATATATATATAAAAACAGAAAAGTACACTGTAAAAAATAATTGTTGGTTTAACTTAAAAAAGTAAGTTACCTGGTTGCTGTAAAATTTTGAGTTCATTGAAATTAAAAATATTAAGTTAATACAATGAAGGTGATTGGTTTAGTCAACAGAAACTCGAAATATTATGTTATCTGAACCACATCATTTAAGTTGATTTGACAAAAGAAAAAAATGTTATAACAAATCATGAAAATAACTTTTTACAGCGTATATAATAATCAGATTTCACATAAATTTGTAAAAGTTTGATATCTTAAAGTAGTTTATGGCAAAATGCTAGAGGAAAAAGTGACCCTGCTACAGTTGACTGCATCACAAAATATGGAAAAATACGAAATAAATACAGCCAAAAACAATACAAACGTGTAACCGTTAATACATTATTTACTCTGCTGTTGTTCAATTTAAAATGAGAAGTCAAAAACACAAATAAAAACAATTGCAGTGCTGTTTTCTTAATATAAAATTACATAAACTAATAAATTACTTCAAAAATATTTTCTCATGAAAAGTGTTTGAACATGAATTAATGTTGTTAGCATACATTTGCAATTCTTATAAGTGTGTAAACACCTCAAGAAACTATAAAAGGTTTCAGATGTACATCAGAAATTATACAGATTTTGCAATTAAACCAAGTTACAACCTCAAAAAATATCTTCAATCATATTTCACAATCTTAAACTATCCATATAAACAGATTAAAAAGCAGAAAAACTGGCAAACTGGTATTTTGTGGCAATGCGGCCGACCTTTGACAT
>RJVU01077530.1:363463-377040 GCA_003731715.1 Anabarilius grahami
TTCATCTATAGAAAAAAACAAAAACAAAAAACATTTGCAATATTATTTCTAATAACACGTCCCTTAACCTCTGAAGAAACCCCCAGCTTCCCAGACAAGGAGAATTCCCGTTGTCCTCAGGAAAAAGATATATATGCTGTATTTCAGTGCAGTTGAGATTGGAGCAAACTCTGCTGCACACATTCCCTGGATTAAACCTGTCTCTAAACTGCACTCCTATAAAAATACATGCAGCACTAAAATAACAGACGCAAAGATGTGTGCGCTCACACACACACACACACACACACACACACACACGATACTATAATAGATCCCAGACACTGGCTAACCAAAATGTGGCTGCAACACCAGCTATTCATATCCACAGCAATGAAAGGTTGCATACGCTCTCCCTCTCTCTCCTCTCACAACACATCCATAAGTCAAAGCGCTTAACTAAACAAACCGTAGAACGAGAACTAAGGTTCAACCAATTCAGCCGGGCTGTTACTTTCAGAGTGTGTAGAGACAGGCTTCTAATGTTTATTTAGTCTCCAAAGAAGGTTTGGGCTTTGTTCAAATCACTAACCATAAGTATGAGCAACTTTATTTGTTTTTACTACTGTGCTCTTTATATACTCTTATTTACGTCAAACTAAGAGTGATGGACAGAGAAACCAGGGCAGGTGAAACAAAGAGACAGATGAGTCCCTCTCTTCCGCTTGGTTTGCCTTCACACTTTAAAGTAAGATGGTTTGTTTGAGTCTACGCTGATTGTTTGATGTAGCTCCCTGTAGATCTGTCCCCTTTCTCTCTCGCTGTGGATGTTTATGGAGCGTGGTACTGTATCAATTAAACATGCCACCCTTTTCTATATATACGCAGCATATGCCCGATCCATATGGCCAGCCCTGAGCGAAACTGGTCCCTAGGCCCGTCATAATTAACTCTTGAGTATCAACACAAACATAGTTAGAGCCCAACGACGAACAGCCTATTAAAAATGTCTGCTAATGCGAAATGATGGGCCTGTAACATTTCATGTCTGCTCACAGGGGATCTCAAAGATGAAGATTATAGGTAGTAACACATAATATGAAATGGGAATAGTGTAGCAATCATAATAAAAGCGTCATGAATGTGAGAGGCATGTCTGTTTGAAAATGAGGGTATGAAAGAAAAAAATGATATAATGGCTAAGATATAATTCTGGTTTAACTGGCTACTTCTTTCAGAATGTATTAGAACAGAAACTTAAAAGGCTGAATGGACCAGATTTGTTTTACATTTTATGAAGAAAATGTGAATGGTGCTTGGCAAGGTATTCTGAGTTGTTTTTAGTGTTGCCAATCTCAAAATCTCGCAATGAAAGCAAAGGAATTGAGACTTTGCTCCTCAGATGTGGGCATTTCGTAACTATTTTTACATTTTTGGCTAATTGGTGGTTAATTCGTATGAATTCACACAATCTCATTGTAAACATTTAGCTCCACCCCTAACCCCACCCCTGGGGCATAAGGTGATCGTATGAGAACATACGATCAGTTTATGCCCCAGGGGTGGGATTAGGGGTGGAGCTAAATGTTTACTTTTTTTATACATTTCTGTATGATTCACATTTTTATGAAATTGCAACCTTGTAAAATAGTTACGTTTTCCCGTAAGGTCGGATGTTTCTCATGAGATAAAGGCCCTAAACGTACATGTATCAGACGAGATCTAGAATGCATCCGAAAACTAAAAAATGCTGCCTCCGCAGGCAGGATGAGGAGGTAGGAAGGTAACAAGGTACGGCCGAATCCAATAATCATGCCACATCCTGTCTCCTGAAATGCCTTAATCTGATAGATTTTTGACGGCAGCATAGATGTATCCTTCGCTCCCTTTGATATCCCACAATCCTGCGCGTTCCATTCCCTGACTGTTGAGCTAAAAAATAAAGATGGCGTCTGAAATTTGAGGTTGTTGGTCAGTTTGTGTGTAAAGTGTACATTTTGACCAACTTTCCCCACTTTTGATGACATTTCTAGCGAGAAGTTAGTATTGTAGTAATTAAATATTCAAGTTGTTGTCACCAAAGTGCTTTCTGTTTTGTTATCTATCATTAAATCGCTACACTGAATCAGAAGTCTGTTTCGTGAGGTACCTTTTTGCGCAAACGCTGCCTGCCAAGTCATTGCCTGATAGGGCAGCGAGGCAACAGGTCAGCTGCCTAGGTTTTTGTATGCAGCCCTAGAGTTTAGAGAATTTGTGTTTAAGGCCCTGTTTACACCTGGTATTAAGAAGCGTTTTGGTCGATTGGATCACAAGTGGACGACACTAAATACAGTTGTAAACGGGGTCTAAAATAATTTGAGCCTGTCCACTTTTGACCACTTCCAGAGGTAGTCGAAAACACATTCGACCGGATTGCTTTCGTAGTGGTCAAATTTGTTCGAGCAGCCACAAAAGACCACCTACTCTCCGCCTACTGACTTAAAGGATTAGTTCACATTCAAATAAAATTTTCCTCATGTCATCCAAGATGTTTATGTCCTTCTTTCTTCAGTCGAAAAGAAATTGAGGTTTTTGATGAAAACATTCCAGGATTATTCTCCTTATAGTGGACTTCAATGGACTCCAAACGGTTGAAGGTCAAAATTACAGTTTCAGTGCAGCTTCAAAGGGCTTTAAACGATACCAGACGAGGAATAAGGGTCTTATCTAGAGAAACGATCGGTCATTTTCGAAAAAAATTTAAATGTATATGCTTTATATAAACAAATGATCGCCTTCCAAGTGGTTCCGCCAAAACCGCACTTTCGTATTCTTCAAAAAGCTTACGCTGTATGTCCTACGCCTTCCCTATTCTTCTTACGGAAAAAATGGAATTGGCGCTGCGTCTGTTCCGTAAGACCCTTATTCCTCGTCTGGTATCGTTTAAAGCCCTTTGAAGCTCCACTGAAACTGTAATTTTGAACTTCAACCGTTTGGAGGCCATTGAAGTCCACTATAAGGAGAATAATCCTGGAATGTTTTCATCAAAAACCTTAATTTCTTTTCGACTAAAGAAAGAAAGACATGAACATCTTGGATGACATGGGGGTGAGTAAATTATCAGGAACATTTTATTTGAAAGTGAACTAATCCTTTAACGTGTAAACATTATGGGAAGCGAGCTAGCCAAACGGGATTTAAACTTTGTCGGCTGAACCCCCAAGCCCCAAGACGAAAAACATACCAAGCACAATGTTCTCTCACCATTTCTGATTTCTAACACACAGCGTTCAGCGTGGTCTTGCGTATATCAGAGCAGAAACGAAAGCTGATGCTCTCCGTATGTTTTTCCATCGTCTCCGGTAGCGTTCATATGTAAATTGCACGAGCTTATTTTCTTTAGTAGTTTGAAAGATCTGGAAAAACTCCACTCATTTACCCGCCCATAGACCCTCCCCTTGAAGAAATCAGGACAGAAGTGGTTGAAAGTGGACAAAAAAGACGGATTAAAACACCAGGTGTAAACGGGAATGTGTCTCCCTCGTCCACTTGTGATCGATCGACCAAAACGCATCTTAAGGTGTAAACAGGGCTTCAGAAGTGTGTGATCAGATTTGCCAGGATACCAAATGCTGCAATCAAAAGTTATATACAACAGCTAGAGCTGATTCTCGAATCTGAACCACAGAAATCATTTCACAATTTGTATCACTCCGCTTGTTTCTGCCTGATCTATGCTGGCAGCATTTCTCATTCTGAGCGTCAATGGTGGAGGAGCAAACCCACTATAATTTTTTTAATAATACTGTTATTGTGTCACGGAATGTAGTATTAAGTGTTTTTAAGGCAACAACGTAGTTGTTTAAACCTCAAATATGCAATTTATATATAAATATAGCGCCTATTTGAAAATTTGTTTAGACATATTTGGAGGCGTGAGCTCCAGACCGTCAGCGGCAGTTCAGTGCTCATGTATCCGCCGAGAACAGTTTTATCTGTATGACCATATATGAGCAATATATATTACGAAAATAATGGCATTTAGCATTTGTGCTGTTACAGAAACAGGTGTGATTTCTCACGATTCTTAAAATAGCGTATATGTTCATAGAAACTTTGACTTCCCAACAACCAATTTTCAAAACAATTTTCACATATACCTTTTTACATCTCAATTCATGTGTTCACAGATAAGAGAAACTGACAGTCGACAGAACTTCTACACAACTACAAACCCAGGTAACACGGCAGACACATCAAAGCCCAGCGAGGGAGGGAGGGGATTTGTTTTTTAAAAGCGGTGAGAGGGGGAAATATATGAAAGCAGAAATGTATGCCGTGTGAACGCTTGCCAGGGCCACTTCAGGGAGAAATGCTGGAAAAATGTGATATTTCATACCTCCATCTCTAGAGGAGCTGCGAGAGCGAAATGAGTGCGGAACAGCAGTAATAATGAACCCGAGGAGGAGGGTGGGCTGTTAGATTGCTTATTGTTTGTTTTCAGAGCTGTTTGGGCACTAAACATTGATTCTGTCAGCACAGGAACTGCAAGCCAGAGTGGTGTCTGATTATGAGCTATTATACAGGATGAATCATTATTCATTAAAAACAAAATATAAGATATTTAAAGTTAAGTTAATGGCTTGTTTGCATTAGTGGAAAAACTAAGGCAGGAGATTGACATTAAAAATAATTAGATTCATTTTTAGTGTCTGAAGATAATGTGAGCAAGCTCATACAAAAGACGCTGCCTATGCTGAGTGCTTTGATTGGTGTTCTGAGTTCCTCATGTTTTTACGAGTCATTCATGGCTGTAGCACAAACAGTGCAGAACAAGTTATACGACTACTTATGGTTAGAGTTAAGCCCCTGCTGGTAGATGTCGTAACTACACCATCTGGACACAATAGGCATCTTTTTCCACTAATGATCATTCTAAACCAGCCCTGTATTTAAGTGTTTGCTGCACCGGCTTTGAATCACCGTGGCGATTCTCCCGCTGTTGAATCTGCACCACAGCAAAAAGAATATTATATCAGCGGCTTTTTCTTTTCTTTTTTCTTTTTTTTTACTTTTTAAAAGCTTATTTTATTCTAAAAATCTTAGTTGTTAATGCAAGTTTGCTGTCTGCAATTAATGCAAAGCAAAAAGACAGTATACCGCGGAAAAATACGCAAGAAATGTGTTTCTGTTGAGTGAAACAAAAGCATAAAGCGCAACCAGTGTAGTTCGATTCCCAAACAAATGACTTGTGTGAGCCAGTTCATGTTAGTTAATCAAAAAATATCAATTGCTCCCAATGTAGTCCGATTCTCGAACAAATGACTTGTTTGAGCCATTTCTCTTTAGCAATTCAAAAACAAAGCGTGAACAGTGTAGTCCGATTCCCAAACAAATTACTTGTTTGAGCCAGTTCTTTTTAGTGATTCAAAAATGTAAAATGCAACCAGTGTAGTCCGATTCCAAAACAAATGACTCATATGAGTCGGTTATTTTTAGTGATTCAAAAACATAAAGCACAACCAGTAAAGTCCGATTCCAGAACAAATGACTCCTGTGAGCCGGTTCTCTTTAGTGATTCAAAAGAATAAAGCGCAACCAGTGTAGTTTGATTCCCAAACAAATGACTCGTGTGAGCCAGTTCATGTTAGTTAATCAAAAAATATAAATTGCTCCCACTGTAGTCCAATTCTCGAACAAATGACTTGTTTGAGCCATTTCTCTTTAGCGATTCAAAAACATAAAGTTTGATCAGTGTAGTCAGATTTCTGAACAAATGACTTGTTTGAGCCAGCTCTTTTTAGTGATTCAAAAACGTAAATCGCAACCAGTGTAGTCGGATTCCAAAACAAATGACTCATATGAGTCTGATATTTTTAGTGATTCAAAAACATAAAGCGCAACCAGTGAAGTGCGATTCCCGAACAAATGACTCCTGTGAGCCGGTTCTCTTTAGTGATTCAAAAACATAAAGTGCGACGAGTAGAGTCTGATTCCCAGGAAAATTACTCGTATGAGCCGGTTTTCTTTAGTGATTCAAAAACTTAAAGCGTAACCAGTGTAGTCTGATTCCCGAACAAATTACTTGTTTGAGCTGGTTCTTTTTAATGATTAAAAAATGTAAAGCGTAACCAGTGTAGTCGGATTCCCGAAGAAATGACTCATGTGAGCCGGTTCTCTTTAGTGATTCAAAAACATAAAGTGCGACGAGTAGAGTCTGATTCCCAGAAAAATTACTCGTATGAGCCGGTTTTCTTTAGTGATTCAAAAACGTAAAGCGTAACCAGTGTAGTCTGATTCCTGAACAAATTACTTGTTTGAGCTGGTTCTTTTTAATGATTAAAAAATTTAAAGCGTAACCAGTGTAGTCGGATTCCCGAACAAATGACTCATGTGGGCCGGTTCTTTTTAGTGGTTCAAAAACGTAAAGCATAACCAGTGTAGTCCAATTCTTGAACAAATTACTTGTTTGAGCCGGTTCTTTTTAGTGATTCAAAAATGTAAAGCGCGATCTGTGTAGTCCGATTTCTGAAAAAAATTACTTGTGTGAGCTGGTTCTTGAGTAATATAAAGTGCTCCCATGTGTAGTCCGATGTGTAGTTTTTTTTTATCGATTCAAAAACGTAAAGACCAACTAGCTGGTTCATTTAGAGATTCAAAACAAAGACAAACCAGTGTAGTCCGACTCCCAAACAAATGACTCATGTGAGGCGGTTCTTGTTAGTGAATCAAAAAATATAAATTGCTCCCAGTGCAGTCCGATTCTCGAACAAATGACTCTTATGAGCTGGTTCTTTTCTTAGTGAATGAAAAAAAAACCATAAGAACGACCAGTGTTTCTATGTAAGTAAAATAATGTCATTATGTCTTTGAAACAAAAAAAGCATGTTGAACTGCTCTATTTGGGGAAAAACTTTATTGTATTTTCAGGGCTTGCATCAGACTGTCGAACAAATTACTATGAGCTGGTACTTTTTTAGTAGCCTACACCAGAAAAATACAATGCGGGCCAGTGTAGTTTAATTTCTGAACAAATCGCTTTTAATGATGAATTAATTTGATTTGAAGTCTGGTGGATCCTTCACTGAACCGTCTCAGACCGGTTACTATATGCAGTTATGACAATGAAACTGATGGACATGACAACATGCAGATAACCAGCATTCCATTAACATCACATCATTGGCTTGGAATTGAAGGAAAAGCTAAAACCAACAACAAATGAATCAGAGACATCTGTGTCAAATGACTTGGTCATAATGTTGATTGGTCATAAGATCAAGTTCAGTTGACAGGCGAACTAACAGCATTCCACCAGAGGGGGCGCTAACACGTGGCACACATGCTTTTCACTAAATTACAACGTCTGTGTGTAATTTATTTCCAAAACATCTGAAATTTTAATTGAATGTATAATAATTGCTATACTAATATCAATACCTCTGCTCTCTCAATAAACAAATCAAACACTGACAGCCAAATAAAGGATTTTGGATTTTACAGTATTCTGCTTCCACGTCAACACAAACTATAGGATATGTTGTTTGTTATTGTATAACTTTTCTTCATTCCAGCTGTCATCAAAGTATAACCCAGATGCATTTCTGTATGTTTGACGGAGTGCAACTATAGCCGTCAACTCTTTTTTAACTATCTAGCTTCATATCTTTGATTGCTGTTTGGAAGCTTAATTAAATAGGTTTTTTTAAGAGAAGACGTTAATCCCATGTGGAGTCAGCTTTGAATACATTCCCTCGTTTCTTTCTGCAGTGGCCTATTTGGGTCGGTGCCATTTAAGAGAGCGGGTAAACAAATAATTATCCACATTAATGTGCTGATATTCAGGCCCATCTGGAAATCATCAACAAGTACAAGCCTATATTGCATCAGTCATGCAATCAAATGTAATCTGGATTCCGAAGCCAGTCAAAGTGGAGGAGAACTGAAAACTATGTGTGCAGCGATTTGAAAATAAAGAAGGCCGATGCATAAATTAGCTGAACGTTTCGAGTCTGAAATGAGGACACCTGGGTAATGTGCTTTAGTTGATTGCCAATGGCTTGATGTCTCCTCAGATCGGCTTATTGTGGCCTGTCTAGTGAGAAGTAAAAATCAAGCTATCTGAGGTTAGAGCCGAGCTAACACCGAACAGATGTTCTTTCCTGAAGATTTGAAAATTCAGCCGAGATTATATTTAAAAGCAAGTTTCTTGTGTTTTTAGCTTTGAAAGAGCTGCACGTGTCTATATGGCCTGCAAATGTCCTCTCCGGTGTCCTACACTCTAAAAAAAATAACAATTTGCATTGATTTTTTTGAGTTATGACAACTTTGAGTGATTTTACCTTCAACCAACAAGCTACACTGAGTTAGAGGTACTTAATAATTTGTAGCATAAACACTAATTTTTAAGTTGATTACTCAAAAAAATTAAGTCGCTCTAACTACCAGAGTTGTAGAACTGGAAATAATTAATCTTATATATTTCAGTTCAAATCAACAGCTATGATAGCACATGCTAACATAACTTATTTAACAATGAACAAGATATTACTTATCACCGGCATTAGCGCAGTCATAGAGTCAATGTGTTTACCTTCATGTATCTATTCTTCACCACAATGGTAACCACAAAAACTTCAACATTACAGAAACTCTTGTCAAACATAACAGCATTAAACACTAGCAGGTCTTTCCCTTCACTAAAAACAAATAAATTAATGCAGAAATTTGAGTTTAAATTACAGACCTTATTAAGTTGATGTAATAATCAACATTATTATGTCAACAGAACTCTACAAAATTAAGTTTGCAACTTAAAAGGTTAAATTAAACAATAAATTGCGATCTCGATTCAAACACCCACACGATTTTATTTTATTAATAACAACGATTCACCCGTGTCTATTGACTAGTTGCACGTGGCCGCTATGTTGGATTTCCTTTGACAAAATCATACCGAAACATTCAAATCTGTGTTCCACACAGTTTGAACCACACTGTAGGTATTTCTGTGTTACAAATATTCAAATGATCACATAAGTACTAAGATTAAAGTATAAAGTTAGGATATAAACACTGATATCTATGATAGCGATCAAAATAGAACACACCACCTTTTGAAACTAACACTGCGCTTCAAATAACGGTTGTATCAATGGCATCTTACGCCACTAGGTGGCGACAAGTGACTGTTAAAAATGTATTTGTCATTGAATCATTCATTCAAAAGATTCGTTCAAAAACACTGATTCATCCAGTAATGAAACAAGAATTTATTAATGAGTCATTGAATTCATTCAAAACCATTTTCTTAAATAATTCATTCAAATTAATTAAACATTTTTCCAGCAATTAATATTTTGTCAGAACCTCTAGTAAATTACATGCTATTTTTGTTTAGTTGTTGAATTGTGATCTCTTTTTGAAACCAAAATATTGTGATTCTCATTTTATCTAGAATCGTGCAGCTCTACAACCATGCATTTATTTACGTATTTTAGATCTACAGAATTATTTAAAAGACATGCCAAAAATTGTCAAATTGTTAACAAATTGTTAATTCTGTATTCTTGCATCACAATTGTGGTGATATAGTGATAATACACTCTTAGAAAAAAAGGTTCTATATAGAACCCTAAAGGATTCTGTCAGGTGCTTCATATTTGGAACCCCTAAAAGGTTCTAAATAGAACCGCAATTAACCTTTTTTTCTAAGAGTGTAGAGAGTGGAATGGCCACACACATACTGTATATACAGTACACATATAGACTAAATAATTTAATTAACAGACATGACAATGCAATACTTTTTTGAAATTGGAAAAAACTAACTGTGCTTCATACATGGACTGAGCTGTAGATTTTGGACACATACTCTTAAAAGAGAAGGTATAAATCCTTAAAGGGTTCTGTCAGGTGCTTCATATAGAGAACCTTTTAGTTTCCATCACAGGATCATTATATGGATTTAGTTTTAATTATTAAAAAAAAAAAAAAAAAAGCTTGTAAACATTTTATCACTAGAAAAAATATAAATAACAATGCAGTTAAACATGAAAGTATTAAGAAATTTCTCATTATATATAACTTTTTTGGAATAAAGGGGTCTTTAAAACTGAGTCGAGAACCCTATAGGGTTCTGTATACAACTCCAATGAACCCTTTTTTCTAAGAGTGCAGTTATCTGACAAATATTCTAGTCGATATATCAATCTATTTCTAAATTATTATTGCTACTATTATTCTTATTTAAAAGTTAGTGTGTTTGCATATAAAAAGACAACTGTGTGCAAGCGAAATAAGTGAAAAAGACATAAACACACAAAATTTCAACGCATTAATCAGTGCTAATCAAACTGACTTTACATACAGCAGTCCAAAAAGTTAGTATGGACACGAAATAAGTTGCATCCAGCACTATTGTTCTATATATAACCCCTCAGAGCTTTTGTTCTCTTTGACAGACGACATGTGGGCGGCGACTGTTGTCCTGTGACAAGCTCGCGCAGTGGAACAATTTCAGTAATGGCATGTTACATGTGCATGTGTCGCCTGTAATCCCAATAACACTGAAAAGCGTGTAAACTGAAGGGTTATTATCCTGCACAACACTTCATTATCCACCGCCATAAAGCGTGATTAAAGTTTGAGTGGCATAGGGTCAAAGTTGAACTATGATATTGCTGCGTTATGATAATGCATTGCTACTGTATAATATATTATGCCCAAATCGCGTGATAAATTAGTTCGGCACAGTTTCAAACTAACTTCCCAATCCATATGAACAACTTCAAGCCTTATTTTCCTCTAACAGAAAGCGTACACACACACATTATGTGAATCGAGAATGAAAACTAGAGCACATGCTGTTTTACATCCAGAGATTTTGCGCAAAACTAAAACCGCCCAAAATTATTCTGGAACAGTTATTGCTTGGCATATTATCAATCTAAACCAGTCTCCCCATATTTACCAGCATTTTAACGCAGAAATAAAAAGAGCAAAGTTGATTTACACAGCACGTACCATTGTGGAGCGGGGAATATTGCCAACAGTCTCAAAGACCCATTTTACTCCTTTAGGGGGGAAAAAAACTTTGCCCCGAAAAAAGGAGCGTGGTAGAAGACGAAAAGCAAAAGAGTCGGGCTTTCTCCGTTGATACCGGAAGCAGAAGAACCGGGCCCGTGGATCGCGGAAAACGACCAACTTTTACGCTCGGAAACTTTCGTAGGAATCAGCCGGCGCGTTTCTTGTCTTTCAGAGCAGATACACACACAACAAAAGTGAAACCTTCGGGGCTGGAGCAGGTTCAGCGCGACCGCTCCTCCGTTCACCGCGAATCCCCCGGTTTGAGCGTCTCTCCGGTCCGGTAGCTTCACTCGAGATCGCCACCGACAGCAACTTTCTTCCTGCGCAGTTTCAGCTCACGGACTCAGGGTGAATTGGTGCTCAGTCTCCATCCATCTCACGGAGGACCCGATCTCCATGACCTCCTCCTCCTCCTCAGTGCAAGGATTACACGATCAATTATTACGGAGAGAACGTCATTTCGGGCAATATTGCGGAATCAAATGCGACGCGTGAGAGGAATGTGGACGCGCAAACGTTTCGAATAACTAATTAATGTATGTTAAGTAGCCTGTGTAAGAGTAGTTGCCAAAATAAACGCGCTACCCCTTGCGTGGCCCGCGCAGAACGCTCGGGTTGATCTGTGGATGGATTCGTGCAGTGGCTGGTGAATTATTAATAACCGGGAGCGCTTCACAGTCTGTCGTGTTCACAGAGGAACCAGAACGGCAGCTGGGGGTTTAAGGGAATTAAATACGGGCTTGGAGAGAAGCAGGAACGGCAGGGGATTATACCGTTCACCGGAGAGAGAAAGAGAGAGAGAGAGAGTGAGACAGAGATGTGTATGATTGAAGTGTGCGGGGTTTTTGTTTGCAACCGTAATGTAAAACATCTCGAGCAATGCGCGAATTAAGGTGATATTTATCAGTGTGTTGATATCAATCTGGTTATTTTTGAAGTTATCAAGTCTACAGTGGTGCAAAAACTAAACCCTGAAAGTGTTTAGCAGAAGTGAACAGGTGTAGTGAAGTTTTGTCATCGATCAATTCCTATTTAAAATTATGGTGCAGCGAATCAAATAAACGATTCGACCTCACGTGATTTAAAAACGTTAAATGGGTGTAAAATCTCAAGTGACGGTTTTAGATGAAGGTCAAGCTAAATTCATTTTGTATGAGGGAAATTACATTTTAAATCCAATTCTAATTCTGACTTGAACTTGAAAAGATATTTTTCAATGGTCATTTTTTTTTGTCAGGGTCTCGGTTTTAATTAATTCAACATATGCCAGATGTCAGATGAAGGAAAACTCGTAAAGGTCATCTTATTTGAGGGTTAATTACGGCTGGTTTAATTAATTCAACATACCTGGGCTAAAACAGAAGAAAAACCTCCAAACGACCTGAAAGAGACACGCGTTGACCTTCAGTGAAGCCCTGATGCGCGCGCGGTGATGCACCTGCCAACTACATTATCAAGAAAATGACTCTTTCTTTTGTCGAAATAGTAACTGTTAAATAAAATAATAAAAACACAAACACAATTGAATTACAAATCCCTGAGAGGATGCCAAAATTCATTTATAAAATATGTATCGTTTAGCATTCATTATTTTCCTTTTATACAAGAGATTATTTTTGTTTTTGTAAATTGTAATTTTCAAATCATGTAACGTGTTTTTACCTCGTTTAATAAGTTATTTACTTCGTTTGTATCTCAAAAGATGCCAGTGATCTATGAATATGATCTATGAAAAATACAAAAACAAAACAAAAAGGAATTAATAACCCGAAATCGTCCTCAATAATTCACATCGAGAAGAGAATAAATAAGAAATCAGGGGGAAAAGAAAAAAAAGGCTCTTGTTCCTTGAGCACATTGTTTGAAATCGAATATATAAGCATTGCAAAGCAACATCTAACAAACGCAACATTAAACAGCATTAAATCATGTTATTCTGAATGCTATTTAATCATTTTCGACAGATTTAAGTATTTAAAATTGGTTTTCTTTCTTTCTAAACGCTCTTACCAGTTTAAAAAAAAAAAAAGAAAAGAAAACATTTTTCATAAAACACAAGATGCAAAGAGTGCTACTGGGGTATAAAGTCCGTATCTCGGGGCTTTTTGTAAAAATCAAAACAAACAAAAAAAAACATATGAGACTGTTTTTAAAATGCTAAATCCATGAATAAATAAGGCTTTTTAAATTTTTTCCCAAACTCTCGAGTGCCTTGGCCTCATATGTTTTTTACAACGCTAACATTTTTCATTAAGCCAATATAAAATTAATTCATACTTAAATAATTATTCGTAACTAATATTCGTTGGGGCATTAAAAATGAAACCACCGTCATAAACACAAATGAGCGTCAGAGCTTTCTGAACCTTAGCTTTAAAACATCATTTGGATAAACTGATCGTATTATTTGCAGTTCACAGTATTCTTAAATATAATAAATAAATTAATAATATCAATATCAATTTATAAAAAAAAAAATCTAAGTATAAATTTATTTAGGCTATAATTTATAATTGTTATTTGCAAATATT
>RJVU01077530.1:379001-391480 GCA_003731715.1 Anabarilius grahami
TTTCTCTGATCCGAGCCATTATTAGTGATTAGAATATCAGAGAATTGGTGGTGAATCACTCAAAACACCATAGCTACCTTCTAGAAATGTCTTTTTTCTTTAGAAAGTGTAAAAATCCATTCATCACTATAGTGATAAATCATACATGTACATGTAAAACGGATAATGTATTAATTTGGACGTTGTAAAAATATAAAAATACAAATATGGGATGCGACTCACAAGACATTTGCTCTTACAAGGGCAAATTCTCAAAATCAAAACGTTTTTTCTTGTTTTAACAATTAATTTTTAAGGGGCTATTCAGAGAAACCCTTATTAGCGACACCTGTGGCCGTTAAGTGAACTGCAGCCAACAACTCGCATATAATTCGTGCTCGCATTCGTGCATAAGTAACGTACAAGACACTGAACGTGATTTAAGGCCACGATATAGGCTACTCACGGCGAAGTTGTTTTTCGTTGTTTACGTAGAAGTAAAAATAAGTTGGAAATACCCTTGCAGCGATATACCGTTAACATACATCCAGACATCGTCCACTCTGCTAAAAGAGCGACGGTTAAATTAATATGTAAATATGTGCTGAATGACAAAATAAACACACGACAAAAATGACAGCGTTAAGAAAGCAACAGTTAAGAAAGTATCTGATCATAGCGATGTGGATATTTTTGTACCAGCTCTCACCGACACCATGTCAAATGAGGTAATTAAAATGACATAGTTTGATTATATTTGAGAGTATAAACCAAGATCTGGAACTATTGTTTGATTTGAATTAATCCATTTTCTTTGCATGACACATTGACATTACAGTACACAGAATAGAATTCTGTGTTGTATGAATTCTGAATTCAGAACAGAATTTTTCGGCATTGTATATTCGTTTCATGTGTAATTTAACGGAAGTGTCTCTCGGGAGCGCGCGTAACCGTCACATCGTTTTGATTTTCCCGGCAAAAACGTCCCGATTCCTTCACATAAAAATCAGTTTACAGGCTTTTAGAGAAAGGGGAATGCCGCCTTTTTTAAGTTTTGTTACAAGCTGTTCACACATTGGCAATAAAAAAGTGATTAGGGCCTAATACATGAAAATTCTCACATAGACCTTTTTTCACATTTCAAGGCTTAGTTATAGTTGGGTAAACTTCTTTAGTGTTAAGCGGAAACTACCCATTTATTCCAGTAGCAAAAGGAAACAAAAAAATCCATGATATAGCATTTCTTTCCAAAAGAGGGAAAAAAATATCTCGAGATCAATTACAGCGAGAGAAAGATGTCAAATTTAATGTCACTCTCTCAGCCATTGTATTAAATAATAAACTCATGCAGCAGCATTGACTAGTTTTCTGAAACTGTATAGCCTAGTGTTATAAATCTACATTAAATTCTTTAAAAATGAAAATATTAAACACTTAGCTAGATTTACGATATTAATAATGGTGGAAATGTGTCATCTTAGTCTGTGAAAAGGATCATAATTCATTTAGTTTTGAAATCTATAAAAATAATTTCATATAGGACATTTTAAGAGAGAAAACTGAAGAAGACTAACATACACTTTACCAAAACAAGCAATGAGAGTAATAAAATAAAATATGACAGAAAAGCAAATGTGCTCGCACCCTTGACTGCAGAGAAAAATGTCTGAAATGTTTTACCTTCAAAGCAAACTGTGCTAACCTTTGTGGGCTCCGGAAAGAAATTCCCTGGGAACTGTACCTAATTTAAATGTTGAAAGTGCCTCTCATCTTAAAGGTGTATGTTTCTGTCCCCTGAAGACCACACGGTTAATCTGGCAAAGGCTTGAGAAGACTTTGAAAGGGTTTTGAAAAGTGGAAAGAAGCAGAGGCTGATAAGATGTGGTAAGATCTGACTACTGAAGGTAAAGCTTCACTATATTTTGGATTTTACTGTAATGATAAAGATTTTGCAAGTTTATCATGGTCTAAAGCAAGCTATGTAATACTTTTTTGTTGTGCCATAATCTACCATATCAACACGTGTGGCTAATGCATCATAGAAGAGGGATATAAAACCACAATGGTGTAATAAGATTTAAGTCCCTTGGCCTGACCTGACCAAGTCGGGTAGATCACGTATGCTCAGCGATGAGATAAACAACGGAAAGCTGCACAGTGATTGGTCACCTGTGGTGAGGCTCCATCGGGATTGGAGCAGAATGCAGCTCTCACACCTTATCAGGTTGGTGCACAGCATTGCTGCAGGAGAGCGAGTCTCAGGAGGAAACGCCTGCGAGGGCTGCGCTTATCTTACACCAGCAAGAGGCCTTCATGCCTCTGATTAAGAGAGAGAGACCAACTCATGTGTACCTTCAGGAGACTATGTTTTGGGGGGACAAAATAATGTATGTCTAAAAAATATTGTATGTTTTTACTCAGTCAAAACCCAGTTTTGATTAGAAGGAGATTATTAGCATTTACAAAAGTAAAATATATTTAAACCTTATATTTAAAAAAAATATATATAACACTGTTAAAAATTGCCAGGAATTAAAGAGTATTATTTTACAAAAAATGACTATCATTTTCTTACGAATTACTGTTAATCAACAGCAAAATGATGCTGACTTCACAGTAATTTACTGCTCGTTTTACTGTTAATTCACATTTTAAAGTTGTCTTTAACCATGAAACTGCAAAAAATTATATTGTTTACCATTGACATTTTATGAGGTCACCATAATGGTGATCAGTGTGCCATTTGCTTGGGATCTTTGACCCTGTATTTGCATTAAAATTTCTGTTTTAGCCAAGTCAGAAGTGTGACAAATGAAAACATTTGTTAAAACAATGACAAGCTAGAATATAAAATAAGCTAATTGGCTGATTTTAAGTTAGTCAAACTATACTATTATTAGCGTTATTTCAGCATGAAGATTAACCAATATCTTACTTCAAATTCATAACTGTTTGTAGATGGATATTTCACAATAGTAAAGCAGCTGCTGAGATTTATCTTTGAAATGTGTGACATCATTGTGCAACACAAGATAATTTTTTCTTCCATCACCTAATGATGCACAGACATCTATACTCGACATACAAAACACAACAATGGTGACGTTCAACAAATAATAATAATAAAAAAGATCAATTCTGAACATTATGAAATAAACAACACAAACTGCTAAAAGTGAATCAAAAATAAAGTTCAGCAGCACAGATAAAAGCATAAATCTATTCATGCCACACTGCAATCATACAGTATGATATTGTTTGTTTACAGTAATTTTTTGAGAGTCCAATTAGATACAAGATAAGTCCTATTACTGTGAAATTCATGCAATTATTAACCTGAAATATACTGTAATTTCACACAAAATTTTTAACAGTGAACACTACCATTTAAAAGTTTGAGGTCAGTAAGATTTTTTAAAAGAAATTAATACTTTTATTCAGCAAGTATCCATTAAACTGATCAAAAGTCACAGTCAAGATGTGTTACAAGATATTTCGAATTCCAAATTTCTATTCTTTTGAACTTTCTCAATCTTTTTAAATTACATTTTAAAATATATTGAAATGGAAAACTATTGTTTTAAAATGTAATAATATTTCACAATATTAGCTTTTCTGCAATTTTTGTTGCAGCCTGGGTAAGCATATGAGATTTATTAAAAAAAAAAAAAAAAATCTTTTGAGATATTCTTCTGGTCCCTCATTTGCTTTATAATCTGCAGGCAAAAAACAAACAAAACAAAACTATGTCTGAAGTTTAGTACTTTGGGTTAGGGGTTTAAAAAAATCCAGAAACCATATGCTTGCCTTAGCAAAACTCCACAAGAATATAAACTTTGCAAGTCTGACTTCTTACAGAATGTACCCGAGCTTAGAGAAAGAAATGATTAGAAGTAATCGAAAACAACAAGAAATGCAGTGCATTGGCCTGAATATGCATATTAGTGCAGCAGGGTCAAAAAAAAGTCAAGATCAAATCCATCAGATGGCTTGGCTGGGATGTCCAGTTTGTGTGTGTCTCTCTGTGTGTGTGTGTAGAAGTGCTGCATCTGGTGTGGATCCAGGCTGGTCCAGGGGGATGCAGAGCATTAAAGCCAGTGGATGCTGGGGGAGAGGGGTTGTCCTCCCCTGGAGAGACTGAAAGAGGAGGCCTGCTATAATCTGCTTCCCTGGCTCTTCATGAAAGAGAGCAGAGGACATGCACACCAGAGACTGACCCCCTCCTCCAGCTCCAGCCTCTCTCATCTGTTATCACCATATACCTCTACCGTTCTGCTCCTTCCCTCCATTCTTCCTCAATCCTCATCTGTCTTCCCTTCCCGGCTTAGTTCTTCAGTGCTAAAACCTTTTTAATCTCTCTGTCTCCATCCTCCAAGACTTCAGTTTGGTTTGTACACGGACTAACTCTATATAAATGTACTTAGTGAAATGTACTGGTGCGTCCAAGAACCCACTTTGATTGCTCACAGGTTGCACTTTCATATTTCAGAACACTATTTGAGATCTCTGTTATGTTACATCTAAGTATCAACTTTGTTTCTGCTAAAGAGACGTCAAAATAGATGCATAAATTATAAAAGAACATATGCTCTTTGATGAAAAGTGCTCACATTCATATTGAGAAATCTATGCCAATCTGAGCACATTATTGAGAAATGTTCTGAGATTTATTTTGAGATTTCTACTGAAATCACTGGGTGTTTTTCTCAAGAGAAACAAAAGGGAACTTTTTGGAGTTTGCTCTCCATTTAGTGTCATCATCTAATGGGAGAAACAATTGCGATCTGATTTTTATTTATTTTTTCTGTTGGTAGAAACCAAGATGTCAGTATGAAGAACCAATAAATGCATTATCAAAAACATGTTTGATCTCCAAAGAACCATAAAGACAATTCGAATGTGCTCCAATGACTCACTGAACTGATTATCAGTTCATTTTCTTTGCTTACTTGTGAATGTAAACACTAAAACTTTGAAATGGTTGGCCAATTTTTGTCAGATCTCATTAGGAATGTTTGATTGTCAATATAAAGAACCTATAAATCCATCGAAAACATGTTTAATCTCCATAAAGTCAATTTAGTCTCTTCATTGTTTAGGAGAAACTATCAAGATGTTAAGGAGATCTCATTAGGGATTTTTATTTTCTGTGTAGAAGCCAATATGTCAATATGAACTTATGAATGCATCATCAAAAATGTTTCATCTACAAAGAACACTCTAAAAAATGCTGGGTTAAAAACAACCTAAGTTGGGTTGAAAATGGACAAACCCAGCGATTGGGTAGTTTTATTTAACCCAAATATTGTTTAGAAATTACTGTATGGCTGGCTTAAAATGAACCCATAATATGTTTGAAATTAACATTTATTAATGTTTAACTGATAATAACTCAACAATAAACAGTTATTAAAATGATTATTAATAAATGTTCACCTTTTGATTATTATTGTTGCCTCTAGTGATTATGTGTCTGACTTTTAATTTCCAACCTATTTTGGGTTCATTTTAAGCCTGCCATATAGTAATTTCTAAACAATAGTTGGGTTAAATAACACTGCCCAGCAGTTTGGGCAAACATTTAACCCAACTGCTGGGTTAAAACAACCCAATCAATGGGTTTTTGTCCATTTTCAACCCAACTTGGGTTGTTTTTAACCCAGCATTTTTTAAGAGTGAACCATAAAGACAATTCCAGTGTGCTACAGTACGAATAACCATTTGAAGAAACTCTTTTTTTAAACGTTCGCTCACATGAATGTGAACTCCAAAAGTTTCAAATGAGGGGGCAATATTTGTCATATCTCATTGGGAATGTTTGATTTTCTGTGGGTAGAAACCAATATGTCGATATGAAGAACCTATAAATGCATAATCAAAAACATGATTAATCTCAATTTAGTCTCATCACTGTTTAGGAGAAACTATCGAAATAACGACAAGTCCAGCATGCTAGAAATATCCATTTGAACTGAACATTGGTTCATTTTGTTTGCTCACTTGTGAATGTGAACTCCAAAACATCCAAATGATGTGCTAATGTTCTAAAATCCATGCACATCCTTATTAATGAAATTAGTTTTTTCCATATATCTCAGGCAATGTGATAACGACGATATTTTCTGGGATCGTTTCTCTGGGATCGTCTTCCCTTCTTTCTGGCTTTTCTGTCGGCTGTCTTTCACAACTCTCAGCGTCGAGCCTCATTTTGTGGAATCAGGCCACAGAGTCTGGCCTAGTCTCACGGTTCCTCTCTTCCACCATCTCATCGAGGGGAGGGGCTTCCTTGGCAGTGCCAGGCTCTGTTTGGTAGAATGGGTCCAAATTACATGAATATTCATGAGTCCCCCCTCCCTCCCCCTTTCCTAACAGCGCATCAACTCTTGGTAGCAGCACATGGCGGGACAGCTGTTGCGGGCCAAAGCGGGCATCTGTGCACAGAGAGACAGAGATATGGACCAGGCGAGAGGAAGAGGTGTGGACATCTGTAGCCAGGGATTGACAAACACTTGGATGGATGAGGAAGAGAGGCGAGACGAGAAGGAAAAAGAGAGGAAGTTGGACTAGGACAAGGGAGCAGGATTAATTGAACAGATGACAGGGATGTGCTAGCGTGCGAGAGAAAGAGATCGCTGAAGGATGGGAGAAAGATGAAGCGGTGGTATATGTAAATGCCGGTTCCTGCATCAAAAACTAGAATTTTACCTTTTATACATGAAAACATAATGCACTTGCCCGTGCAAAAGTCAGTTGCTTGGGTGTTCTTGCTGGTTGCTTGGTCAAAAGAGTCCCCCAACATGATGTTCTGGGGCCGTATTCACAAAACATCTTAAGGCTAAAAGTCGCTCCTAACTTACCGATGTAGGAGAAACTCTTAAAAATAATGGCCGTGTCAGTCCTAATTTAAGGACTCTTAAATTTTTGCTCTAAGAGTATTTCACAAAGCATTTTAGCGCTAAAACTATCTTCTAAATCTGTGAAACGCTAGGAGTAGTCAAGAGGAATCCTAAATTACTAAGACAAAATCAAAAACGGTCCTAAAATGATTGTTGGTGCCAATCCACCCAAAGACACTGTACACCATTGAGGCAATAGTGATAGAGCCTTGGGTAATGGACCTTTTCTTAGTAAATGCAATAAATATTTTGATTTATAGATTTGAATCTACAATAAAATGCCAAAAATAAATCTTTAATAAACAAATAGATAATGCTCGATTACCTGTGGTAGTTGTTTTCATGAGTTCACACTTACAAATGATCGAATAGAGTAAAATATATATATATATATATATTAATGTGTATTTAGCGTGCTGTCCAAGGGGATCGAGGGCTCCAAGCTTGGAATTTATTTTGCCCAAATCCAGAGTTCTCCCCTGTATCCCCAGCCGAGAGTGAGGAATGGGGTGGTGGCGGGAAGCAGAAAACTGTCGAGTTAAACAAGGTGAGTCGGCTCTTGTCTGTGTATATATTCCTCCTCTCAAGCTGATTAGATAGACCGTTTGAACGCGCTCCTCCCAAACTTTGTTTATAAAACATAATTTGTCACTTGAATTCTGCAATCTCTCGAGATGCAGAAATGTAAGAGGTTGACAATTAACTGAACATATACTAGTTTAATTAGTGACACTTAGCGTACATTTTAAAACCTTTATTTGAATATGGCAATTTTTATTTTAAAATCTTTAATTGAATATGGCATCATTTGTATTTTAAAACCTTTATGTGAATATGGCAACATGTTACCTCATTCTGAATATTTCTATGATTAAATCGCTGACAGAGACTCCTCCTCACCCATCAGCCAATCACTGTGGGCATGGTTAGTAAGTGTGTTGACATCATCTATAGTAATGAGGTTAAAACTCTTAACTAAGAACTTTTACTGCCATTTAGGAGAACTCTTAGTGGTAAGAAATAATTGTTTTGTGAATACGGCCCCTGATCTCTAGATATGGTTCAAGTCCATTTTTCAATCTAAATCT
Source organism: Anabarilius grahami (assembly GCA_003731715.1). Lineage (NCBI taxonomy): Eukaryota > Metazoa > Chordata > Actinopteri > Cypriniformes > Xenocyprididae > Anabarilius > Anabarilius grahami. The sequence continues at coordinate 386,968 of RJVU01077530.1, forward strand.
ATGGGACTTCACCTGTTTTATTGTCTGTGCACTTAAGAACATAACAGCAAACATCTCCATTTCATTTAAGGAATATTCCCCACAATAAGTTTAATAGGGTTAGGGTTTGTTCAGATCACTAACCCTTAGTATTGCCTTATTCAATGGTTCACACCTTTTTAGGGGCCATTCACAAAGAACGCATTTTTGCATTGAAAAACGCAAGATGCAAGCAGTGAAATGGACACAAGGTCTTGAGATGCGTTTTTAAAGTTGAACTTATTTTAACCTGAGTGCCCCATTTTTGGAACGCTGTATCACGTGCAAAACGCATGCAAAAGACACAGGCGCAATGGTCAAAGACATCTGTTTAGCACATAAATACATAGAAAAACAATGGAAAAGTAGTGCATTAGAATCAAAGTCCCTTTAAGACAAGTCATTTCACTCGGCGGCCACCTTTTAAACGCCTCTCGGGCATTCTCATTTCTCTTTAAATGGGGAAACATCAAATTCTCCAAAGCTGTTTGCCAAACTTTCAATTAAATTTCATATTTCAAATCACCAATGAAATCTGACAACTGTCTCATAAATTTTGTTTCTAAAAAAATTGCTGGATTAAGCTAATGAACATGTGCAGTCCTAAAAAAAGGAAGTGCGTTTCTGACTGTTTCTATAGGAACCGGAGCTTCTAACGGCCGCTGCAGTGACACGATGACTTTACCAATCGGCAATTGGCTCTTATTTAGAAGGCGGGACTTATTCCACCATATTGTGCGTTGCACTTTCTCCCATTCATAGTAATACGAGTGCACCATCTTTCTATATATAAAGCTTAAAGACCCCCTGTGGTGAAAATCAAGTTTTTAATGTTGTTTATATTTCTATGTTCTGTTTTTAATACGCTTTAAGACAAACCATGTGCAAATTCATAAGTCAACCCCATTACTGAGGATTTTCTCTTAAAACTGCAGTGAAAAAAAAAGAGTCTCCAACCCATGGTTTGAAATCACTGGTGTGTGTGATGTTACAAACTACCTCGTAACCAATCACATCAACGTGCCGGCAGGCTTTAGCATATCATTAACAGCAAACTAACAGAAGAGTCTCGAGAGAAGCCGGGTTATATCGGTATAAAATGGGATAGATTTAGCAATATAGCAGGTATATGATGTATATTACGATGTTATGATGAACTATAAGCCTTTCTCCATTGAGGTTCTCAGATGTTCAAAGCATTTGTAAGGATACTGATTGTTAGAAGGCAGCTGTCTGACTCTGAGATGATGAACGGGAACATGGTGTGCAACATTAGCAACACATTATCGGCTGTTTGATAACATAGTCAAGCAATAGGCTAATCATATTAATTACTGTTATGTTTCCGATGTTGTAAAGAGCGAACTATTGTGTTGCATTTAGTGGATCTCTGAGGTGGCGTGAGTGAGTGGAGGTGGGGCTAATTTGCATATTCATTGATTCACGTATACTAAATAAGGCAAGGGTGTAGAGTTACATTCAAGCTATTTTAAGACAAATAATTTTTTTTTTCACAGGAAAAATTTTTTAAATATGAAATGTTGGTGATCAAAGATGAGTTTTCAGGGATACAATTATTGACTACCGGGGGACTTTAAACAGCCCCTTACGCTCCACAAGACTCTTGACTATATGGTTCTTTGGAGTTTCAGTAAGTCCTTGATGTTTCATTACAAGCTTCTCAGATCAGTCTGTTGGTTTCTGTGTTCTTTAAAGCACCAATTCATAGATGATTCTCATTAAAACTAAAGAATGAAAGTTCTTTGTGGAACTTAAGCAGGTTCTTCTATGACATCAGGCTCTAAAAGCCTTTTTGGTTCTAATTGGAACTAAAACCAAAGTTGCTCAAACTCTAGAAACCCCAACTTCTAGCCCTCGANGTTTTTAACCCAGCATTTTTTAGAGTGCATAGTCAAGCAATAGGCTAATCATATTAATTACTGTTATGTTTCCGATGTTGTAAAGAGCGAACTATTGTGCTGCATTTAGTGGATCTCTGAGGTGGCGTGAGTGAGTGGAGGTGGGGCTAATTTGCATATTCATTGATTCACGTATACTAAATAAGGCAAGGGTGTAGAGTTACATTCAAGCTATTTTAAGACAAATAATTTTTTTTTTTCACAGGAAAATTTTTTTAAATATGAAATGTTGGTGATCAAAGATGAGTTTTCAGGGATACAATTATTGACTACCGGGGGACTTTAAACAGCCCCTTACGCTCCACAAGACTCTTGACTATATGGTTCTTTGGAGTTTCAGTAAGTCCTTGATGTTTCATTACAAGCTTCTCGGATCAGTCTGTTGGTTTCTGTGTTCTTTAAAGCACCAATTCATAGATGATTCTCATTAAAACTAAAGAATGAAAGTTCTTTGTGGAACTTAAGCAGGTTCTTCTATGACATTAGGCTCTAAAAGCCTTTTTGGTTCTAATTGGAACCAAAACCAAAGTTGCTCAAACTCTAGGAACCCCAACTTGTAGCCCTCGACACACAGCCGTTATCTTTATAATATACCCCTCTCCCGTGATTATGCCACCCCTCAACATTAAACTCCAACTTGCTCCGTGTTTGTCCTCATAGGACTTAAGCTCTCCACCGGTCTTATTCCACACACACACACACACACACACACACACACAAACAGGGCGCCTGGTTCTCGCTGCCCTACATAGCCAGTAGCACAGCAGGCAGTCTCTATAAAAGGCCCATGAGGTTTAAACTGTGTCAGATCCCTCGATAAGGCTCTGTATACAGAAGTCTCTGAAATCCCTCATCTGAGGACCCTCTGTGTTTAGGGGTTGTGCTTTACATCGCTTTCCATGATTAATTAGGATTAATTGAAAAGGGGAAAGTAGCACAAAAATGTAAATATTCCCAGATCCAACAATAATGCAATGTTTTGATAAAAAAAAAAAAAAAAGAAGCTTCTTTTTGAAGAAGGAAAACTAAATGATTAATTAGGATATTGTATTTAATAATCCCAATTTAATTATTATTATATTAAAATGTTGACTTCTAACTACAAATTACACTGGGGAAATCCTTAATGGATTTTTTCTACCTTATTTGACCACTAAAATTAATTAAAAAAGCAATGTAGTTAAAGTAGTTTACGATTAAATAACACTAATAATTTGAATGATTCATTCATACTAAATAATTTACCTGATTTTTACACTGTCGCTGAAAGAGTCGAGTCCTCAGGAAGGCCATATAATGTTGTGAAAGGATTGAAGCATGGGAAAATGTACGTTTTTGCTATATTATACAATGAATAGTATAGAAAGTGAAATGAAATCACTAAATCACAATAAATCAGAAAGTGCATAACAATTCAACAGACAGCAAACTCATTTACTGGCAGCTTTAAGAGAACTTCATCCAAAGACAATACAAGCAGCTTAGATAGATAGCAGTCTGAGTTTCAGGAAGTGGGAAAAAAGTGGGAAACATGATGTTTAAGTGAGTGAAAGAGAGCAAAAAGAAAGAGAGGGTGGTCATACCATCAGCCACGACCTGGCAGAGAAGTCATAACACAGCTGCCACCTGAACCCTGGGTCAGCCTGCCTGTCCAGCGCCATTCCCGCGCCCTCCTGCCAGAAGAAATCCTCTTCCTGGGATGGCGGAAAAATTAATAAATAAAGAGAAAAACGCACAGCAAGCACCAATCAGAAGGAGCGTGCGTGCAGGATGCAGCCAGCATGCATGCCTGTGTTTGTGTGAGTATGTGTTAGAGAGAGGGAGAGAGGACTTTGACATAGAAAACGCCAGGAAGTGCAATCCGGGCAGCTGTAGCCATACGGAGCCAGCGCCAGCCGCCCGCCTGCCATCAGCAGACTTACTGACACACCGATCCGACGCAGCCAACCAACACTGGGCTCTGGGTGTCACCAGAGTGTTTATGTGTACATACAAACAAATATTTACTTCAAAGACAGCCTTTACAGGAGCGACGGGTGGTGAAACGCTTTAACGTGCTTGTCAGTCTGCACGCTTCCTATGTTTACCTGCCTCATTTTTCATTTGAATTGACTTGAGTGAAATTTAATGAAGTCAGTAAACATATTGTGTTTGTTAAATTTTGCTGTCTGACACAGGCTCTTGTGAGTGATCAAATGAGGCCTATTGTACAGCGATGACCGGAAGCTGATGCATTTTTTTTTTAAAACAGAATCAGATTGTTTGGCTCGATATATTGTGATCCTACAATGATTTTCAGTACGTTTAACAGGTTAAACTGAAAACTTATACGATGTACCCATAAATGTATGAAGCTTATGTAATGTTGTAGCAAATAAATAAGAGTCATATTTCCTTACAAAAAAATTGCTCAGTGTCATATTATTTTTTTAATGCAGACAGTCTTGTCAATTATTAATATGTTTTCCATTTTGAAAAAAATATTGTAAAATAAATCAATTTTCTTTAAAATAAAAATAAAAAGTATTTAAAATTATTACAATTTAAATGATTTTATATATTATATTATATATATT
>RJVU01077530.1:402979-421047 GCA_003731715.1 Anabarilius grahami
TACACAATGTATTTTTAAAATCAACAAGTGAAATGTAACAGAATAGAACAGGTTAAAGGATTAGTTCACTTTCAAATAAAAATTTCCTGATAATTTACTCACCCCCATATCATCCAAGATGTTCATGTCTTTCTTTCTTTGGTCGAAAAGAAATTAAGGTTTTTGATGAAAACATTCCAGGATTTTTCTCCATATAGTAGACTTGAATGGAGCCCCAACGGTTGAAGGTCAAAATTACAGTTTACAGCGATTGCAGATGAGAAATAAGGGTCTTATCTAGAGAAACCATCGGCCATTTTCTAAAAAAATAAAAAATAATTATACATTTTAACCATAAATGCTCATCTTGAACTAGCTCTCTTCTTCTTCTTCTCTATTAGAATTCCAGCAGTGTAGACACTGCTAAGTGTATTACTGCCCTCCACAGGTAAAAGTTTGAACTATTTGTAATATACTTACACTAGCATATTGTATATGACAATTTAGTTCAAACTGTGACCTGAGGAGGGCAGTAATACACTTAGCAGTGTCTACACTGCTGGAATTCAAATAGTGAAGAAGAAGAAGAAGAGAGCTAGTTCAAGATGAGCATTTAAGGTTAAAATGTATAATTATTTTTTATTTTTTTAGAAAATGGCCGATGGTTTCTCTAGATAAGACCCTTATTTCTCATCTGCAATCGCTGTAAACTGTAATTTTGACCTTCAACCGTTGGGGCTCCATTCAAGTCTACTATATGGAGAAAAATCCTGGAATGTTTTCATCAAAAACCTTAATTTCTCACTATTAATATTGTTTACACTTCGGTTTAGTTGTTTCTAAGTGGTTGGATATAAGATTTTCACATATGAGTGACAAAATGGGCAGCAAAAATCCCACTGTCGGAGGGATCTGAGACCAGAATATCACAGATACTTGAGGGCTTGGGCCAATAAGAAACCACCTAGAAACCACTCAGAACACCCTAGCAACCACATTACAATACTTTGTATTATGGCAGAAAGTTTTCCATGAGCAAGTACCACTCAGAAATGTAAAAACCTCACTTTTTTGAATGTAAAACAACAGCTGTAAAAGGTTCAGTGCAATTTTAATTAGCAATAAATCCGCACAGTTTAAATGTGTTTGGGGATTGTAACACAACTTCCTGTCTGTTAAAATGTGGTGACAATTTGTGGTTTCACTTACTGTCGCTGTTTTAGTACATAAAAATTCAGCAACTAATGACACTCTTATGACAATAATCGTTGTCTCATCTGGAGGTGTTTATTCGTAATGCAGATTAATGTGAAAGCATTTGACCATCTTCTGTATATTCAGTAACACCGGTGGCTGGATTCAAACATTTTGTAAAGATTTGTAGCAACCAAATAACTTTGTGTCTTCAAGACCATACATGAAACTGTATCTGAAATATGTGGCGTCTTTAGCATGTATGACATGATGGCACATGAGAAAAATACTCTCTCATGATCACATTAGGCATTACTGTAAGAGACAGACTCGCTGAGTGTGGAGGGTTAAATCTGAGGTGTTTATTTTTTTGGCACATGAAGGTCTTGACTGTTTTATACATGTGGAAAACAGCTCCAAACAGATTTTAGAGCGAGACAGGTGCCAACACAACCATCTGCTTTGAGTTTCAGCTCTCGTTCCTGTATGTATTCAACCCCAGTGCTGTCACACACTTTATAACTGCATAGCAACGGCCTAGCAACCACCTAGAACACCCTAGCAACAACATAGCAACATGCTAAAAACCACTCTGAGCACCCTAGCAACTGCATAAAAACGACCGAGCAAACACTTAAAAACCCTTGCAACAGCACAGCAGAGCAAAACACTACCAACTGCACAGCAACATCCTAGCAACCATCTAGAACACCCTAGCAACCATACACCAGTGCATATACCATGCTAAAAACCAATTCAAACACTTTAGTAACTGCATAGCAACCATTTAAAACTCCCTTGCAACAGCATAGCAATGCAAAACCCTAGCAACCATCTAGAACACCCTAGCAACAACATAGCAACATGCTAAAAAACACTCCAAGCACTTTATTAACTACATAAAAACAGTTGTGCAAACACTTATAACTCCCTTGCAACAACATAGCAATGCAAAACCCTACCAACTGCATAGCAACGCCCTAACAACCATCTAGAACACCCTAGCAACCAAATAGCAACATATATCATCTAGAAACAAAAGCGCTTTTTCAGCAATAAAAAGTAAATAACGATTTTGTCCGAAATTACGCACTATACATTATGTACTTATGCACTACGCACTTATGGACTGTGTACTTATACACTGTGTTCTTACACACTATATACTTACTATGTACTTATACACTGTGTTCTAACACACTATGTACTTACACACTGTGTTCTTACACACTATATACTTACGCACTATTTACTTACGCACTATTTACTTATTCACTATGTACTTACTATGTACTTACACACTGTTCTTACACACTATGTACTTATACACTGTGTTCTTACACACTATATACTTGCTATGTACTTACACACTGTGTTCTTACACACTATATACTTACGCACTATTTGCTTACGCACTATTTACTTATTCACTATGTACTTACTATGTACTTATACACTGTGTTCTAACACACTATGTACTTATACACTGTGTTCTTACACACTATATACTTGCTATGTACTTACACACTGTGTTCTTACACACTATATACTTGCTATGTACTTACACACTGTGTTCTTACACACTATATACTTACGCACTATTTACTTACGCACTATTTACTTATTCACTATGTACTTACTATGTACTTACACACTGTTCTTACACACTATGTTCTTACACACTATCTTCTTATGCACTATGTACTTACGCACTATTTACTTATACACTATGTACTTACTATGTACTTACACACTATCTACTTACGCACTATTTACTTATACACTATGTACTTACTATGTACTTACACACTATGTACTTATACACTGTTCTTAAACACTATGTTCTTACACACTATCTACTTACGCACTATGTACTTACGCACTATTTACTTATACACTATGTACTTACTATGTACTTACACACTATGTTCTTACACACTATCTACTTACGCACTATGTACTTGCGCACTATTTACTTATTCACTATGTACTTACTATGTACTTACACACTGTTCTTACACACTATGTTCTTACACACTATCTACTTATGCACTATGTACTTACGCACTATTTACTTATACACTATGTACTTACTATGTACTTACACAGTTCTTACACACTATGTACTTATACACTGTTCTTAAACACTATGTTCTTACACACTATCTACTTACGCACTATGTACTTGCGCACTATTTACTTATACACTGTGCTTAAACACTATGTTTTTACACACTATCTACTTACGCACTATGTACTTACACACTATGTACTTATGCACTATTTACGTATACACTATGTACTTACTATGTATTTATACACTGTACTCATGCACTCATGTATTCACTGTATGAATTTTATAAGGTTATTTTTTCATTCAGCATTGGAGTCTGATAGTCCCTTCGCTACGCAATTAAAGCTGCGACAGTTGATTGCATGACGTGTCCAATATTCCACACTTTTTTTTTTGTGGTTAATTAAGTGCTTCATCAGGTTATTTAAAGTGAACTTTTTCTTTTTGGAATTTTCACACTACTCACACACTAATATACTACAAAACGGCATAGAATAGTGCACAAGTACGCAAAACTTCCCAGTTTGAGAGTAAATGTACTTTGATTAGTTTCTCTAAAAGACTATTGGTTTGGTAAAGGGAGAATAGTATAGAATATAATTTTTTATTTTTTTTTGCTGTTATTATTTCCCTTCAGGGATCAAACAAATTATAACTAGAAACAAAATAAAACCCCAATAGTTCAACACAATGCTCAGGCTAGGGCTGGGTGATATGACCAAAATCTTATATCATGATATGAGTAATTTTATATCACGATAACGATATATATCAGGATATAGTTATTTTTGCTTTAATTAAATAAGATTTTTATGAAATCACAATTTTCCATATCATTGAAATTTCATAATTATCATCAATTTCAATATAATTAAAAAAAAATTATACTAGCCTAAAAAAACTTTTAAGCTGTCCCTTTAAGACTGACTGCACCGATCCATTAACTCGAGCCTTGTCTTTCTCAACTGTACCTTCACTTAAGAAATAAATGGCTCTGTTTACTTGTAAATATGTGGTCACTTTGGCACATAGGTATGTGTATTTAACCGTTCAAGCCCAATGAGGCGTCAAAAAGCACTCAGTTCAGTCCTCACGCGCTCTATGAGCAGCGGCTTCATGTCAAGCGCAGAGAAACAGCTCTCGTGCATATGCTGAAATGAGTTGTCCTTCCCTGCTAATTGCACTTAAACTGTTTAAAACCACTTGTTTTTAAAACCGCAATGCTTAAAAACTCATAAGCTTTCATAAGGTTTCATGCGTGCACTTTGGCAGTGTGCCAGTCAGCACGAGCGCTGCACCGAGTTCCTTTTCAGGATATATTCCGCTTATAACTCTTTTTACATCAAGCACGTCCCGCTCTTTATATTCTCGTTAATGCAATTCATCACTCTGAAGTGTCAATAGTGCAATATATTTACATACTTCGATACTTTACGCTACTACGATATATACGATATAGCAAAATCTCTAACGATAGACATTTTATTTCGTGGTAATGATATATTGGCCTATCGTCATATCGCACAACCCTAGCTCAGGCCCTCCTCAGTCTCTCTGGGCTGTCCTGAACTGAACCCTAAACCATCTGCCCACCATGCAAGGAAAGTGATCCACAAATCACCTTATGGAGCCGTATGCTCCGGGCCGCTGCCAGCACGCTGCACGGCGCCGTGGGACCTCAACCCAAACACAGGAAACTGAGAAGACCCACATTTTATGTTCCATACCTTTCCTTTGAGCTGCGTCCAACAGGCACAGTTGTCTACCTCGAAAAACCCACCTCAATTTTCTTCTTGGGAATTCGGCATAAAGCAGTCGACCCTACACATTCCAAGACCGTGAGTTCAGCATGAAGACTGAAGCTGAAAATATTTTTCATCAAAACAACCATTTTCCGGGCAAAGTTTCGAATGAAAATGTTTTCATTTAAATGAGCCGGTATTTTATGCAAACTCGCCTAACGTGAGGTGACAGGCCTCATTTAGTGGATGGCGCCCGTGTTTATGAGCCTCATTATGTGAACCTGCGCTGCGAACGCTGCCAACTAATGAGCTCATTTAGATTAAGGTGGGCTCTCGACTCGGGGGTGGGAAAACAAACACACAGGTGACAAATTGTGCGGGGGGAACTGAATCTTTTATCACCGCAGAAACGCGAGCTTATGTCTTGAGCGATTTCCTTTCTTCTTGGCGTCTGAAGGCGCAGGCTAAAGGACCGGATGCCAAGTAGCGGAGCGCTGACCAGCGGGGTTTCAGGAGAATGTAAAGGAGCGACTGCCGCTTCGCAGGTGTTCCTTTTAAAAACCACGAGTGCCAAACAATTTTGGCGCGGCTTGTTGAGATCTTGGTGCCGATGCTTTTAGTTTGTTTGTCTTCTCTTTTCAGAGCTTTTCTCTTTCTGATTTAGACCTCTTTTCCCCCAGTCGCCTAATAGCCAACAAAACAGACATGCTCGCCCCCTTTTCTCCCTTTCTCTTTTAGATTTCGGTCCTCAATGACTGTTTTTGGTGCTCTGCAGAATTTTAAATGTTGACTCACTTCCTCCATTTGGCCGTTTTAGTCCCCTGCAATCTCACAGCAAATTAACATATTGAAGTTCATATTATATTTATTTTGTAGCAAAGTCATAAATTGCATTCACTTTGTGCACAGATATCCCATTTCCAAAGGAAAATCTGCATTTAGTTTGCTATCTTAGTCTGCAGTTTACACATTAGGATGCAGAAGCAGTTTAGGGAAATCTGCAATCTGTAAAAAAAACATTCTGTCTTAATATTAACTTAATAAATCATAAATTGTTAAATGATAACATTATTGCAATGCCCTGGCAAATCACAGAAGTTTTGCATGGGGGAAAAAAAGTGCATTAATAATGTAAATTTTAAAGTTAAATCTGGACGTTTCAACTTGATGCAATTTACACAGCTGCAAATTTCTAAACTGCTTACATTTTTTTTTGTCCAAAAACCTTAATAATAATAAAAAACAATGATATGGCATCAAAAGTATGTAAGGTAGTATAACTAGAAAACGTTTATTGAATCCAAAAGGTTTTAATTATATTTTGCTATAAAGGTATTTTAAAGATTTTGAAGTGTCAAAAGGTCATTCGGTTTAACCGTCGAAAGGCCAATACAGCCATTTCATTTGTGATTAAAATATCTTAAAATGTAATAAATGTATATATTTTTTATTCTGGCATGAGTTCATATCATAAATCAACATGCAAAATCGTATTAAAATTATGTGTAGAAGTCATTGCTTTGTTACGGAGCCCGGCACTTGACATGCAAGAAAAAATTTTAATCGTGTGCACGATTTATTCATTCCCTTGATTTACTAAATCATGCGCATGACTTACTAATTTCTTCCCTTGATTTACTAAATCGTGTGCACGTTTTAGTAAATCGAGGGAACGAAAATAGTAACTCGTGCGCACGATTTAGCCTACTATTTTTTTTTTCTGCATGTCATGTCCGGGGCTCCATACTTTGTTATGAGAAAGAATGTACGGAAAAATGAATTTCATTGATGTCATCCGGAGTAACCAATATAAAGGGAACATTTTGGATCAAGTCATGTGGTCAATATCATGTGACAGGATGTGACATCATTTAGACGCCTGCAAAGGACTACATGATCGTGAAGCAAAGTAATTAACTCTCTTTTAACCATTTGAAAAATTTATGTTTTCACTTGCTCATACGCATCTCCTGAAACATCAGGTCATTCGGTGCAACCACAATAAAACATGGAAAATGTTGCAATATTTTAAAAACTTGTACAAAATATAAAATGTTTGATTGTCCTTTTTCTAGCTAGCTAGCAAGCTAACTAGCTAGCTAGCTAGATATCAGCCTGTTAGCATTGTTTGAAAATATCGTCATTTGGTATTAAGTGTCATTCGGTAAAACCGAAATTTTGGTTAAACTGAATGACTTTTTTGGTGACAAATTTTGTCCATCTTGTAAAAAATGACAAAAGCAATGTTAATTGATTATAAAAACCACATAATCTCATTGTTAATACTTAATAACCCTTGTGATGTGTTTAAACGGAACACCCTAAACCCTTGATCACTTGTGCATAAATTAAGGCTGTGTTCCACTCCAAATTTTTATGCCCTTCACACGCTAACTTCTCTTATATCTTGTGGACTCGGATGTGCGTCATTGCTTACATTGCACGAGTGCTCACTACTGGCGAAATTTGTGCATAAGGTTTAAATGAAACGCACTAAGCCCTTAATTACTTGGAATTCACTATGGAGCTGATTTATTATTTAAACCCCTTTTGTACTTTGAATTTGATTAATGCACCATTCTATATGCATATAAGTTGTTGGAGAAAATATATAAAATCCTATAAGTAGATGAGCTGTTGTGTAAAAAATTACACAAATTAAAAAAAAAAAAAATCAATAGTATAAACTTTGACTGTGAACATAAAGCAGAAAATATACTTTGTAGTATACAGCCTTGCAAAGTATACTTCACTTGACTCGTACTGCGACAAATAGCATTACATCTATGAGTTACAACCCATATAAACATCTTTGTATTCTTTCATGCTAGAGTTGTACAAATGAGGGTACTTTTTAACCTCTTTGCACAATCTCTAGTCTATGTAGGCCTCCATCATCGCAGTAGCTTGCATGCGTTCCGGTCTGTTCAGTTTATGCAGGTTTTCTTCGACTACCTTGTGAATCGATGCCCCCAGGGCACTGTTGCCACCTTGTGGATAAACTAATTACTGCAAAAAATTAAATGTGCATGTGCGACTTGCACGTACAATGTATGCGTGGTAACAAAAATTTGATGGTTTGCGTTCAGTACGTGCATACTATTCTCATGACGAAATTCATGTCACTCCCACTGTACGCTGACCCTCGCGTATGCATAAAATGTGAAGTATACTTTGGCCTATAATGCCCCTTTCACAAGTCTCTGGTGTCCCCAGAATGTGATAATTTATTATAGCTTGTCAAATTTGCCCCTATTTGGGTGTGAGCAAAAACACGTTTTTGTGTGTGTCCCCTTAAATGCAAATGAGCTGCTGCTCCCGGCCCGCTTTCCAGAAGATGGCAGAGCTTTAACAGCTTGTGCTTTGGTTGCTCAACAACAACAAAGCCGGAGAATCTCACGCAGCCAAAATGACGTTTGTCACTAACAGTGTTCAGACTTACATTGTTCAAACCAGAGTCGGACGCTGATGGAGAGACTCAGGAAGAAGTTACAACTTTTAGAATGAAACTGGACGTTTCTGAATGGTTAGTGGATAAATTTATGTAGTTGCTGTGGAGTTGATTAATTCTCAAAAAAATTGTATATATCATACACTATAGGTTAGTTTGATCTGCTGTGATGTCAAGTTGAATTGTAGGATATAGAGCTGCTTGAAGTGTACATCGGAGTAGACTCACTCCCTCTGTCAAAATCGAGGTGACAAGGGCCTATCCACATAAACTTCCTTCACACACTTAAAAAAGTGGAACTCAGTTCAAAATGGTGGCAGGGATTCCCCCAAGGGGAAGTGCTAAGGGAAGATTGTGAGTGTATGTCTAAAAGCGAAGTGGAAAGCACCCTACGTATGAGTAGACTCGCTCCCTCATAAAATTCAGGGGTTGAGGGTCTGTCCGAATGAACTTCCCTCATCCACTTGACGAAGTTGAACGCACTGCAAAATGGTGGTGTGGATTCACCCAAGGGGAAGTGCTTAGTGTATGTCTAAACGTTGAGTTAAACGTAGCCTATATCAAAGCTTGAGACACATAGGCCCGGTTTCACAGACAGGGCTTAGCCTAAACAGGATTAAGCCTTAGTTCAATAAGGATATTTAAGTAGCTTTTATAAACATTTACTAGAAAAAAAAAAAAACATTACTGGTGTGCATCTTGAGACAAAACAATGGCTTTAAAATGTCAGTGCAAGTTACTTTGAGTTAAAACAGCTCAAACATGCATTTTAGTCTAGGACTAGCTTAAGCCTTGTCTGTGAAACCAGGGGANCCTTAATTACTTGGAATTCACTATGGAGCATGTTTCATGTTAATGCACTAATAACCACCTAAAACAATGTACCAATTTCATACCAATGCCCTGGTAACCTCCTACAACACCCCAGCATTATGACAGCATGAGCAGACACCATTTTTACTTCAGAAATCTAGTTACATGTTATTGCTAAATCAATATAGAGCTTTGTTTACAAAGTAATCAGGATCATATCCAAGATTGTTAATTGCAATGTGGTCTAATGGATGCCTTGCAGGTATGGAAGAATTTCAAGACCTCAGCATACTCCATTATGAGTATTCACTAACTCTTCTTATTTGAAATGGANGGAGCATGTTTCATGTTAATGCACTAATAACCACCTAAAACAATGTACCAATTTCATACCAATGCCCTGGTAACCTCCTACAACACCCCAGCATTATGACAGCATGAGCAGACACCATTTTACTTCAGAAATCTAGTTACATGTTATTGCTAAATCAATATAGAGCTTTGTTTACAAAGTAATCAGGATCATATCCAAGATTGTTAATTGCAATGTGGTCTAATGGATGCCTTGCAGGTATGGAAGAATTTCAAGACCTCAGCATACTCCATTATGAGTATTCACTAACTCTTCTTATTTGAAATGGATACTTTCCTCAATTCATCCAAACATCTTAGTTATTACTTCCTAGCCACAATTGCCTTTATTTTGCTCACTTTGCATTTTACAAATATATTGAAATTGAACAGTGGCGGGTGGCCTGGGGTGAGCCATCTCATATGAGAAAATAAGCGGAAAAACAATCCTGTAACTGGACTGCTAGAATTACAAAAAACCAACAGTCGAACCACGATGATTAGTGATGAAGATGTGATTAGTGTTCTGGGAGCAGCTTCTCTACCCACTCGTCCCCCTGCAGAAATCCGAAGCGGGCCACAGTGGCACCTGGCATCAAGGGCACCTTGGATTTGCAGATGTTGTAGCTGATGACAGATGGCACTGGCACGGGCAAGGGAGCATCGGGACAGTGTTTGCACCAATCCAGCGCCACCTGCACCCCTCTGCCAGTCTACGATACTCACAGCAATGGATGGACGGTGTGTGTGTGTGTGATGAGTCAGCTCTCAGGGAGATCAGCTCAACCCCAACAAAGGTGAGAACATCTGATGTGGATCGCTTCATGATCTCTGCATTGATGCCTGTTTCTGTGTCACAGGAATCAAAGCAGAGAAAAAAACATTTTGTGCTGATATTCTTTGCATAATGCAAAGTAAATCTATAACAAGTCTAGGTATTAGGTACAGTTTTATATTTATCTTTATATTGGCATTAATTGATTTAATTATCAGTATGAAGGATTCAGTACTGGAAGCAGATCATGTCAGGACTTATTCTCTTTATTATATACACATACACAATATCATATATACATAATATATAAATTACATTATACAGTATAAATCTATATCTATAGTATATATATTCAATCTATAATGTCCCTATTCTGTATTAACACTGTGTATCTGAATAGTTCTTAAATGCTATAGGGAAGCACTAAGAGGACATGGATTTATTCTTAGAATTGCAGAAACGCTCAGATAATGACATTTGAATTCATTGACCATTAACTGTATTTAGCGCCTCTGGCATTGCATCCATTTTCAAAGCATCAGCAGAAGGGCTCAGCTTCTGATTGGATGTTTGCTCAGTCCCCAATGGGTGAAGACACAAGAGACGGACACAGAGAGCATGACACAAATGTCAAATCGCATATTAATGTGGACATGCACAGCCATGGGTACAAAATCTGCTCTCATATTTGAGAGTGGAAAGAAAAGTAGGCAATGTTTGTGAGGGAGTTTTGAAGACTGAAGAAATGGCTTTGTAATCTATTTTTTTCCACCGCATTTGACTTGGATGTTTATTGTAATTAAAGGGATCATTTACTCTCCTTCAAAACCTGTATGAGTTTCTTTCTTCTTTTGAACACAGGAGAAGATATTTTGAAGAAGGTAACAAAACAGTTGACGGTAACCATTGACTTTTTATAGTATTGCCTAACTATCCCTAAGTAATGTTCCAAGTTGAATACACTTTAAGCTCTATGAATTGCGTCTGTGACATGCTATTAATTACCACAGAAAATATTTAAACTCGTACCCATGTAAAAATTGTGTTTACAGTAATGCACATATAATTGAATCTATAGAACTTATGTAGCCCCGCCCCCTTTCAGCGCTGCGTCATGAGAAATCATGAGAAATCGAGTCCCCCCCCAGGAATCGGGTCTCCTTTAGGACCCAGGCGGTAATGCCTAATCAAAAGTTGTTATTGCGATGTCTTAACTAATTATAACCTATTTAACTATTGTATCATGTTTATTACATTAAGTGCACAAACAACATGCTTCATATAAAATGAATGTACTGCGTGATAAAACAAAGTGGAAACTCAACCATGGATTGTGCAACATACTATATTCTGTAAAAGTAATTTAATATCCAGCTTTAGAAATGTAGCCCAACCACTAAATAGGCGATTTTGACTTCAAATAACACATTTTTGTACAGAAGAATTAATGTAAGTTATTTAATAAAAATATAAGCTGCACATTTCTTGCTTTTAAACCCTTTTCACAATCTTTCCCCGTAGATTTCCAGTGTCAACACAATTTTTATGTTTTAAGTGAAAGTGACGTGTAGTTTATTAGTCAACTTTTTTGAACCTGAAACATTCCTTACACCATGATTACACACTTATGTTCACTGACATATGGATCATTGCTTTAATCTATAATTTGATCGATGAAAACACTATAATCAAAAAACACAATTACGGTAATAACAGCTTGGATGATGAGGTTCGTGGGTTAACAAGCCATTGTGCTTTAAAATCCCAATGCTTATTTTTATTTATTTATTTATTTTTGCCTGTTAAACAAAGCCAAAAGACATGGAAAATGTTTGAAAAGGAGCCAGAGTGAGTTATGACTAAGTTTTCCCTAACTTTGCATCCCATTATTCTCTCGTCCGCCTCTAAAATGTGGTTTTCGGTCTCCCGCGGTGACAGAAACACATTATTAACGGGAGCTCAATGTGGTACATCCATTATTGAAAAGCTCCCTGCTGAACATGCTCCCCTCCTGAGGTGCTGCTTTCACGTGTAGTTCTTGCTTGGGTTCGTTCCCAGTTTAGTGAAGGGGAATCATTTAAACAATGACATGGAGACTTCCAGATCCGCCTGCAGGATGAGAACATGAGCAATGTCACACTCTGCATGTGCGCTGATCGTTTACTTCTGTCTTATATGGAGAGGTCAAACATCTCTACAGTATGGCTTTGTGCAGAATGGCACACTACCATACCATATATTCTGTGTGCAGTTCTATGCCAAAAGATGCAGTATACAGCAGTACACTGAAACAGATCCTGTATCCCAAAATGCAATGTGCTCAGCTTGACTTTCTATTTCCAGTGTGATGAACAAGCCAGTGATATCAAGTCATTTCAACCCCAAAACATCTATTTCTTGACATGGGCTGCTAAAAGAACATTTTTTTAAGAGATTTTTAAAAATCTTAAATATGGAAGCTCATTTACGCCAAAAAAAAAAAAAAAGCAGCTTTAAAAATCAGATGAAAAGTTGAAATTATGACATACTAAATCAAAATTATGAGATTAAGCAGTCAAATTTATGAGGTCATTACTTTTTATTTAAGTTTTGACTTGGTATGTCATAATTTTGACTTTTTATTTCATAATTATGACTTTTTAAGTAACAATTAGTGTTGTCAAAAGTACCGACTTCAGTATCAAGTCATTACTGAAATTTTGAAAATGTGACGATACCAGCATTTGGAGCGATTCTTAAACACCTCTGATTGGCCATTGTGTTCACGCTCAACAGATACGTCTCTAAATGGCTACAGTGATCAACGGTATCAGCGGATATATTCGGGATCCTGTTTTCAAATGCTCCCTTGTGTATCTGTGTAAGCACTCAGTGAAGAGTGTCAACGATGTCTATTTACAACATGTTTTTGAAGCATTGATAGCCAATCACAAACATACTGTATCTGTTGAGTGCATGAACATGATGGCCAGTAAGAGGTGTTTAAGAATCCGCTCAACAGCCCTTAAAATGCTAGGGGGAAATGCTGGTATCGTCACATTTTTAAAATTTATAACACTACTAACAATTTTGACTTAAGTATTAATTTCAATTTAGTATGCCCCACCCATGACTGGTGACGATCTGCCCTATTAGCATAGATGCCGCCCTGGGAGAGCCGCAGCAGTCCACCATTTCTGTTTACTCACTTTAGCAATTACAAGTGTTCTGTTATTGGATGTACCAAGAAATGTAAAAATCTCAGCATCATGGACTCTCAGCATCTGAGCCACTGAGGCCACCGTAGTTGAATTTCAGTTATGAAGGAAATGTGCCGAAGAAAGTCGGCAAAGTAGTATATATTTGCGCAAATCATTTTACGTTGGACTGCTTCACAAACGAGGGTCAGTTCATTGCTGGATTTGCACAAAAGATTAACATGACGACACATGCTAGTCGATGAGTTGAATCAACTCCACAGCAACTACATAAATTTATGTTCAGAAACATCCAGATGCATTCTAGAAGTTGTAACTTCTTCCTGAGTCTCTCCATCAGTGTCTGACTCCGGTTTGAACAATGTAAGGCTGAACACCGATACAGACAATCCTCATTTTGGGTGCGTGAGATTCTCCAGCTTTGTTGTTGTTGAGCAACCGAAGCGTGAGCTGTTAAAGCTCCGCCCTCTTCTGGAGCATCAGCTCATTTGCATTTAAAGGGACACACACAAAAACGGCGTGTTTTTGCTCACACCCAAATAGGGGCAAATTTGACAAGCTAGAATAAATGATCTGTGGGTATTTTGAGCTGAAACTTCACAGACACATTCTGGGGACACCAGACGTATATTACATCTTGTGAAAAGAAGTAACCTTTAATTTAGTTTTTTTTAGATTCTAAATTAAATCTACATGTTTTAGTTAAACATTAATTTAATAATGAGAGGTGAAACTAAAGTGCACATTTAGAAAAATATGGACATCTGGTGTTCAATTTTTCCATATGTTTCCACCTCAGAGTAAAGAATAAAACAGGTAAGTGTGAGATAAGAAACAAGGTCATATTGTGAGATAAATAGTCCCATTTATGAGAAATAGTCATAATTGCCTTTTCATAATTTTTATTTAAAGGCAGAAATGGGCTTCCTATACTTTTCTGGTTTACTCCTGATATTCAGCTGTTAGCTCATGTACAATAATAAATTGCTTGTGTTTTTCCTCATTTGTATGCTGCATTGGATAAAAGCAACTGCAAAATGACTATATTTAAACGTAATCAGTGAACAAAGCATCATTACCAAACAAAACCACATAGCACTTTAAATGTACGTATTACAGGTCATCCCGTGCACATTAAAAGCACGAGAGACATCATGTTTACCGAAATTCCCTTGGTTGTTCTCCAGTTATTGTGGGTGGGGGAAACAGCAGTGAGCAGGAATAAAGCCATCCCATAATGCAAGATCTCCATGAATTTATCATGAGTCAGTTGGAAATGTGGCGGCCTGTAAATATTTAATCATAAGGCCATATGGATGGTCTCTTTTGATGAAATCGCAAGAGCATCATAAGAGAACAAACCCATCCATAGTGCCTAAAAACTGACCTTTCTCATCTGTAGGAGTTTGACTAATGGTTATAACAAATGCTGGTTGGGTAGACATGCCAAAGGACAATGTTTTTATTACAATCAATCAATCTATCAGTATTTCTGTCAGCAAATTATTATATATCAATACTCATAAAGTCCTGGCATTAATGCCAGCAGACCTGATTTTCTCAGACGGTCGCGTCTTTAAAGCTTCTCAGTTGGCACCGATCACCGGTGTCTAAATTAAGCCCTGTGTTGCGCATGGCACACTGCGGACCCCTCTCAAACCCTCCTCAACCCCCCGCCATGGGAACTTTTGAGTTATAATGATGCGCTCGTCGCGACACAAAAGCTCTGACATCTGTCTCTCCAAGAGCCGCATTCTAAAGCTGCTTGTTTGTCCCATCTTTACATTTTTGAAAAGAAATCAAAACTAAAAGAAGAGTAGCGGAAAGAGAGGAGGGGTTTGTGATATAGAGGGAGGGCTGGAGCGATTAAAACAAAGGCCTTTTTCTTCCTCCGAGTGTTTGCTGGTTAATAATCCAAGCCTCCCATGCTGCGTTCCAGAAATTCAAAGCAGAGTTTCTGCTCATCTGCTCACTGAAGCTGGCATGGACCATTAATAAGAACAGAAGTAGACCACATGCAGCCCTACGGGTGAAAGAAAAGCTCAGGGAAACATCTAAGCCCCCTTAAGACTCTTCAAACATGATAATTCATCTATTCATCAACACATTATGTGAGGACAGGATCTCTCAGTTTGTCTATAAAATAAACTCATCGTAGTATATAAAGCTTCTCCTTCTAAACTTTCACTTTGGCTTGATTTAGCAGATTAGGATCACATCGTTGCAAAGTTGCTTTGTCTGATTTTTACTGTCTTTACTGATTTACTAATTCATATGGAAAATTATATTAAGGGTCAACGATGTGACGGGACATTTTTTTTTTGTCCAAAGGCCTTAATAATATTAAAAAACAAAAGATATGACATCCGAAGTATGTAAGGTAGTACAACTAGATCTCTTTTATTGAATCCAAAAGGTTTTAATTATATTTTGCTACATATAAAGGTATTTTAAAGATTCTGAAGTGTCAAAAGGTCATTCGGTTTAACCGTCCAAAGGCCAATACAGCCACTTAATTTGTGATTAAAATATCTTAAAATGTAATAAATGTACATATTTTTTTATTCTGGCATGATTTTATAACATCATAAATCAACATAGTGCAAAATGGTATTAAAATTATGTGTAGAAGTCGTTGCTTTGTTATAAAGAATGTCCAAAAAAATTTCATTGATGTCATTCGGAGTAACTAATATAAAGGGACCATTTTGGACCAAGTCATGCGGTCAAGATCATGTGACAGGATGTGACATCATTCAGACACCTGCAAAGGACCGCATGGTCATGAAGCAAAGTAACTAACTCTCTTTTAACTATTTGAAAAATTCATGTTTTCACTTGCTCATAAACGTCCCGACATATCAGGTCATTCGGTACAATCGTTATAAAACATGGAAAATGTTGCAATATTTTAAAAACTTGTATTTAATATAAAATGTTTGATTGTCTTTTTGTTAAATAGCTAGCTAGCTAGATATCAGCCTGTTAGCATTGTTAGAAAATATTGTCATTCGGTATAACCAAAAGTGTCATTCGGCAAAAACAAAATTTTGGTTGAACCAAATTACTTTTTTTGGTGACAAATTTTGTCCATCTTGTAAAAAATAACAAAAGCAGTGTTAACTGATTATAAAAACCACATAATCTCATTGTTAATACTTAATAAAACTTATTTAAATTAATTATATCTCCATTATATTTTTTTACACTTATTTGTCAATGACCCTTATATAGAATTAAATGATAAGTCAGTACAAAAAGAAACATGACAATTTTACATAACTGAGTTGATCAAATTCAATGATAACTGTAAAACTTTTTACTATTAAAAATCCTAAATTAAATTTAAAAAAGGAAATGTAAATTTAATTTTACAAATATAATGCTAATTATAATTTTCTTTAGGATTATAAATGATACCAAAGTGTTGTTTTTTTGTGTTGATTCTAATACTTTGTTGTTGAAATTGAACATATTAATATGACAGAAATTTTCGAAAAAAAAGAAAGAAAAAAAAAATCACAAAGTTCACTCTAAAAACTGCTGGGTTAAATATGGACAAAACCAGGGATTGGGTTGTTTTTACCCAGCCATTTTTTTCAACCAATTTTGGATTTATTTTTTTAGCCAGCAATATAGTAATATAGTAAAAGGCGTGTTTTTGCTCACCCCCAAATAGGGGCAAATTTGTGAGGTATTTTTAGCTGAAACTTGACCAGACCAGAGACTTATATTACATCATGTGAAAGAGGGCATAATAGGTGCCTTTTAACCCAACCTGCTGGTTTTGTCCATATTTTACCCAGCTTGGGTTTTTTTAACCCAGCATTTTTTAGAGTGTTATTAACCACTTTGATATTATTAACCTTGTTATCTATCCATCTATCAATCTATCTAGTAATTTTTTTGTAATTTGTGTTCTATTGTATTTTCTTCTTTCTTTAAAGTAATTCAATTAAATAAATATGCAATATGACCAAAAACGGCAGCCAGAGATTTAAAATCGGCCATCATCTTTGTTTTTCTAGCATGGTCCGTACTCTGGGATAAACAACACCAGAGGGACCAGATCCATTTAAGACCTTTATTTTCCAACAATAGGATCCCACTGTGCCGCTAAACTACCGGAAAAGATTTAAGGGTCCAGCATTCAGGACACACAAAACCTCTGAGGATTGAAATAGCATTCTTAAAGCCCCCCTGAGGTGATGATTAAACTCCACACGAAAATGATCAGGGAGGAGCGAGGGTGGAGAAAGAGAGAAGACTGATCAGTCCCACAATACTGACACTCAAGTTGAAACCAACACATCTAAATATTACATGTTTCCAAGTACATATTCTCATTAACAGCACTGAGCTGCACAAACTGGTTTCTTGAATATGACAATGAGTTCACTAAACTCAAATCACCTCCACAGTCACCAGGGGCCAGTTGTTCAAAAGTAATCTGATCGGATTCCGGCTTTCGGATTGGATCAAATCTTGAAAA
>RJVU01077530.1:426982-462890 GCA_003731715.1 Anabarilius grahami
ACATCTTGCTTAGCTGTGCACAGGCGGTGCAATGCTCCGCCAATTAATTATCTGTTAACGGATTAAATGATTCGTACGTTTAAGAAACTAAATCGAAATTGAAAGTAAAATGTTCACGGCCATTTATAGCTAATTCATTTAAAAGCCAGAAAAAGTGAGGATAGCAAGTAAACTGTGACATGTAATAATGTTCATTGTGTTGACATATAATGTTCATTATGTTAATAAAAGTTCTAGGGCTATGTTTAATTTAAGAGATAAAATATGCATGGCCATTTATAAGCGAAGGAAAACTAGAAAAAAAAAACCCGACGGTGATACCGGTATTAGGTGTTGTCACATGTCAAATATGAATAACAGTTTTATTAGCCTATATTTATTATAATTCATATTTGAAATATGTAAACATATGAAAAAAAATGTAACACACACACACCAACAACTATTTTGTGACATATAGGCCTAATATCTGCTCTTAAAAAGAAGCTGCTCTTAATTTTTTATCGATGACTTAGTGAGCGCATTAGTATTGCTGTGCATGAATAACACTGAAAATATGAAAATAGCTACTGCGGGGCAAAGAATCGCCTTTCGACGAAACCATAGCCTAGCCATAGACTGTAAAAAAGAAAAGGTTATCGCGGCCATGGTGATAGTTGTCCCTGTGCGCCACCTGGTGGATAGCCTATTTTCTAATATGACTGCATAGCCTACTATACTGAATGTCATGCGTTTGCTAAATTATTAAATTTATATGTATAAAATGTAAACAAAACATTAAAATAAGAAAGAAAAAAAATGAGTGCAGTAGCCGCCGATCTATAGGCCTAATAGAGAATAGCCTATATATAGCTGATTGGTGGTAGTAGCCCTTGGCTACAGATGATTTTAATACAAACTATTAAAATGAACACGGACCCAGCAGACGCCTTGTCATGACCCCAAAAGGACATCCAGTACCTAAATCCAGAGTCCCCTCGTCAGCATCGTGACGAACAGAGATATGATTCTGACTATCTGTCCATGTGTGGAAGATTACCAATCAGAATCATTCAGCCTGAAGTAATGACGTAGTTAGTGGACTCTGTTAGAGTATAATTGTTGTGGAAATGTGAATGTTTGCAGAGCGGCCTACGAACTCCTTGTAAGACTTGAAGCTGGCTTCTGCTGATAAAACTGCAAACTATTCTTCATTAAATTTTTCTTTAATTTATTTACTTTTTTAAACTCTGACTCCGGGTCTTTATTCAGCATATCTGGTCTCAAGGGTCCTAAACGGGTATATCCCCAACAATATATATATATTACACTTAAAGGCAAATTACATACACATACTGGCCATAAAAAACTCATTTATTAGAAAAGTAAATTTTATGGTGGGGTATCCATTTTTTTCAACTACACTGTTTGGAATTTAGTCAGGCTGATACCAACAACAAACATCTAACCAATCAGCATTAGGGGGCGTATGACAGTCGAGGAGAGAGAACAAGCAAGAGGGAGATTTAAAAATAAGAATAAAAAAGAAAGAGAGATGGGACACAATACAAAACAGCTCAAAAGAATATCACTGGAATGAAGGTTTATGACTGGGCAAGCGCGTTAGTACCCGCATTTAAATTAGAAAAGCTTTCCAGCGCTGGAGAGAGCTTAGTGGGAAGGCCTGAAAACAGACATGGAGGCTGCTTTGATCCCGCTCATGTGAGTAACACTGGGTTTGATTGTCTGGAGCTGCTGTGCTGTTGGCAATAAATAACGAACACTTGTTTGTATTTACTCTTGTGTACTGTACGTTCATTTTTTTGTGCTTCGTTGTCGTTCGTTCATCATCTGCATTTTATTTCTCGTAAAGCATATTGTTGCGCGTCAGCTGTGACAAACAGACATCCACTTTCGCAATGCGTGTGTAACAGTGAGAGTTTTGCAGGTAAACCACTGCACACTGATGACCATTAGAGAATGCGGTGATAGCATCATTGGTAGTGCATTCGCCTCGCATGCCAGTAGCAATCGGGCCGGGGTTCGAGACCGACTTGGAGCAGGGTGGTTAGGATTGAAGTGTGAGTTTTGGAGGCGGTGCAATGAAGAGAGGGGTGTGTTTGTTTGGGTTGATTTCAAATATCAACAATGTCCAACAACTAATTTGAGAAATCGCATACAGCACCTTTAACAACAAATAAATAAAAATGTTTAAACAACCTTCTTACAAAAATATTGATTAAATAACATAAATCTTAATAAAATAATCAAAAATACCAACAACATAAACTGTGCATATTTTTTTTAACTTATTTCTTTTTAAACAGCCAGTTTTTTTTCTTATTCTTCAACATTCTATTGTACTATCTACATATTTTACAAAAAAAATATTGATTGAATAACATAAATCTTAATAAAATAAAATACCAACAACATAAACTGTGCATACTTTTACTTCTTAATTTTAAACAGACCATTTTTTCTTCATCTTCAACTTTCTACATTTTTGTAGTATTTATCAAAGCTCAAAAAGATACTGTAAGTTCACTGGAATTGTTGATAGATTTCCTAATCTTTAAGCTGTAGATTGGAGTTTAAGAAAAGAAACATGTTAAAATTGTTTTGGTTCCAGCCGATTTCACCTCTGACTAATTGTCTCTCCTGCCTTAGAAAACAGTATCTCTGCTGGAACCACTGGTGTCAAAAGTATTCACATTCATTACTCAGGTAGAAGTATAGGTACTAGGGTTTAAAAAGACTTCTGTAGAAGTTGAAGTATCAACTCAAGCTTTTTACTCAAGTAAAAGTGTAAAAGTACTGGTTTCAAAACTACTTAAAGTATAAAAGTAAAAGTAATGTAGGGAAAATAATGCCATTAAGGACAAAAGCTTAGGCCGTGCCACAGGGGCCTATTGTGCACTCCACCTCCTCAAAACAACATTTTTCTAAAGGCCATAATGACTATAATGTTATATTAAAATGTTAATGTTGAAAAATTTGGGATCACCTACATCGTGGGGACCAGCCAGCGGTCCCCACGAGGGAAATGGATTAATAAACATACTATATGATGTTTTTTTGAAAATGTAAAAATGCAGAATGTTTCCTGTGATGGTTAGGTTTAGGGATAGGNTTAAAATGTTAATGTTGAAAAATTTGGGATGCACTAGGCTACCCGTTTCAGCCGCATATATGCCCATTGAAAATGAACGCATTTTAGTACAATGCAAATACATTAAAGCACCATATATGTGTACTACTGAGCATTAACGTGTTTTGTGGAGTGGAAGATATGATGACTAGTTGCCTATAAGTATTGTAATGGTGCAAAAAGTCAAACTTCAGAGGCATGTAAAATGTACATCCAAGCTTAACTGCAGGAATCTGTGAGGGCAATGGTCAAGAAAAATGCGGGTAGTTTTGGTGTACCCAGGGCAGGCTTAGTAACAATCAGGGCTTGACATTAACACCCGCCAAATGCGGGTAGTTTTCAGCTGTTTCAGTTCACCGACAAACGCCAACAAACTCTTCTGTTGGAGTTTGATGGATAGGTGTGATAACCCTGTTGGCGTTGGACGGAGTCTGTTTTTACCAGACTGAACATGTTTAATCGGCGTTTGTTTGGTCGTCTGAGCATCCAACAAACGGCAACAAACTCTGACGTAATCTGACCTGGCCACGAACCGTTGCCATGACGATGAGGCAAGTCCCCTGCAAAGACAGCTGTTTGATCGCGCCTGCGCCTCACGCACACACAACAAAGCACTGGAAACGTGAAATCGCAGCTTGTTCGTTATAAAAAATAAAATACAGTTTAAAAAAAAAAAAACATATAAAAGGTACAATAGTCCGTAGTGCAATCCGTGCCATTCAGCAAGAGCACTGCTCCACTTCACCGAAAGAGAGAGGTATAACACCATGAGAGCAAAGGTTTGCCTTCAGTTTGGTTTTAAATTAATTAGTTTTGGCATGTTTAGCTACATGGTTGCATATGCCTCTGGGTCACATAAATAAAAAGGGTCGGGCTAAATAAACGTTTAAAAACCGGTGCATACACTAATTTATTCAAACGTTTCTCTACCGAACTACCTAGCTTAATTTGCGGAGGACGAAGAGAAATCACCCGTTTGATAGCCTAAATGAGCAGTAACGTACAGAGAGTAACGAGGCTATTTTTAAAATGTAAGGAGTAGAAAGTACAGATAATTGCGTGAAAATGTAAGAAGTACAAGTATAAAGTCGGCTGAAAAATAATTACTCCAGTAAAGTATAGATACCTGCAATTTCTACTTAAGTAAAGTAACGAAGTATTTGTGCTTTGTTACTTGACACCTCTGGCTGGAACAGAGGTTGGGACAATTCCAAGGTATTTTATTTTTTCCCTCCCTTGCTTGGATGTAGAACAGTTGGAACCTTTCTTTTCAGTGTTTGCAGCAGGTGACTCTGGTGGCACTGTCAAGACTTTTCCCATGGTGGATGCAGAGGGTTCACTGGTTGTTGCCTGTCTGCCCAGGGCTTGCATCTCACTGATTAGCAGTGATTTCCACATTTTCAGTATCACAAAACACAATGTTTTTGAACCTAATGTCCAAAAAGGCGGCCAGAGTATAGTTGTGCTCAATGTTTTCAAAGCACCGTTTGCATGCGTTGCAAGCTGTAAAGCCAAAGTGTTACCCTTCCACCCGGCAGACATGGTTGCATTTTGGATTTTCTTTTTCTTGAATGAGTTTGTGCTCTGGCAGTTGCAACTGAGTTCTTCGTCTTCTTCTTCTTCTTCTTGTTTTTTAACGGTGGCTGGCAACCAGTGTAATATGTGTATTACTGCTATACTTCTGCTCCGGAGTGTGGAACAGACAGATTTATATTCTATTTATCAGCCCCGTCTCCCTAATAAAATCATAAACAAAATCTCTTACTAAATGGAACTTGAATCTCTGTTTCACTAATTAATCCACTTCTTCATTTCCCTTTATGTGTGCTGAAACCCATATAAAACTGATATATTATTTTGAACAATTCTTGAGTGTATTTGTAAAATATTAAAAAGAATATCTTGGTGGCTAGATTTAAAAGATCTCAAACTCTTTAAAACTGATTCTGAGTCAGAACAAATTAAAAAATTCCTAGGTTTATGTTCCTCTGCAGTGCCAAAAGTATTGCTATCATTTCTGCAGTATAGCCAAATGATTTGAAGTTTGCTTTATTCCATTGATTCCACTGCCTGGAACTAAAAAAGCAGTCCTAGTTATCTGACACTCTGCATCTTTTGATCCATCTGTATATATATGTAAATACTGTGAATATTAGTTTCTGACAATGAAAATGCAGATGACAAGTCTACTTCTCTTTCTGCTTTTTTGACTTCCAACAAATGCAAATCTATTTGAGGTGTTACATACCGCCCATGGTTCATATTCTGGAATTTATCTTGATACCATTCCAATCCACTTAAACATCCCATGATGTTTAATACCTTCTGACATTTCTCAACTATTTTGTTTATATGTTCAGCCCATGTAAGTTTCGTATCAAAACAAATACCTAAAAATTTAAAAACCTTCACCCTCTCCAAGGATTTCTCATAAAATCTTCAAACTTCTGGATCAACCCTCTTCCTAGAGAAAATCACTGTCTTAGTTTTCTTTTCTCCACGGAGAATTTAAATCCCCAATCATATGCCCATTCTTCTAGTTTTCTAATTGCTTCTTGCATCTTCCTATTAACATACAAAATATTCCTACCCCTTTTCCAGAGAGCCCCGTCATCTGCAAAAAAAGAGATCCCCCTACATCTTGATTTACTTGATTAAAAACATCATTGATCATTATAGAAAAAAATAATGGACTTGTTACACCTCCTTGTGGAGTTCCATTTTCTATCTGGAATATATTTGACACTTCATTTCCTATTCTTACTTGGATATTTCTGTTTGCCATAAAATCTTTCATCCAATTGTATAATCTCCCACCTTCATAATTTTTAGTTTTATCAAAAGTCCCTCTCTCCACATCAAATGCCTTCTCGACATCAAAAAATACTGCTATTAGCCTACTGATTCTTTATTTTTCTGTGATTTTCTAATTTAATTTTGCAAACATTCAATATACAGGTCCTTCTCAAAAAATTAGCATATTGTGATAAAGTTCATTATTTTCCATAATGTAATGATAAAAATTAAACTTTCATATATTTTAGATTCATTGCACACCAACTGAAATATTTCAGGTCTTTTATTGTTTTAATACTGATGATTTTGGCATACAGCTCATGAAAACCCAAAATTCCTATCTCAAAAAATTAGCATATCATGAAAAGGTTCTCTAAACGAGCTATTAACCTAATCATCTGAATCAACTAATTAACTCTAAACACCTGCAAAAGATTCCTGAGGCTTTTAAAAACTCCCAGCCTGGTTCATTACTCAAAACCGCAATCATTTGGTAAGACTGCCGACCTGACTGCTGTCCAGAAGGCCATCATTGACACCCTCAAGCGAGAGGGTAAGACACAGAAAGAAATTTCTGAACGAATAGGCTGTTCCCAGAGTGCTGTATCAAGGCACNTAATTTTTATCATTACATTGTGGAAAATAATGAACTTTATCACAATATGCTAATTTTTTGAGAAGGACCTGTAGCTTATCATTCTTATAGCTTCTTCCCAACCTTTCAGTAGTCTTCCTTCCTCCCACACTCTATTATATAATTCTAACATTTTCCCCACAGCCCCATCTTTAAGATGTCTCAGCATAATATATCCAATCTAATCTGTGAAGTGTGTGTGTGTTTGTGTGTGTGAGCATGGATCACTCTGCATCTTCATCACTATGGCCTGCATTGTCAGTCACCTGAAATAGTGCATCATCATAAAAAGCCCTCACCACATCAGACACACCTATTGCTCTTGATAGTGCCAGCACATCGCGCTTCTTAGCGGAAGGACCATGTTTTGCCTCATATCAAAACAGAGGGTCACATGACCTTCAGCAACCCTGCCTAAGAGGTCATAAAACATGCGCGCTCTGTGAATGATGCAGATTCCATCCTCTTCTCTGTCTCAGTTAGGTTTGGATCTGTAATCCTGATCTTGTTATTGGCACA
Source organism: Anabarilius grahami (assembly GCA_003731715.1). Taxonomy (NCBI): domain Eukaryota; kingdom Metazoa; phylum Chordata; class Actinopteri; order Cypriniformes; family Xenocyprididae; genus Anabarilius; species Anabarilius grahami. The sequence goes on from RJVU01077530.1 coordinate 434,062, forward strand.
ATCAGAGCATGCATCTGTAGCTGGGTGACCGAAGCCAAGATTGAAATCCTTGGAGAACACTGAGTAATAGAGGGAGTAGCTGGTCTGAGCATGGCTCTGAGCCTCAAAGAGCTCATGCATCTTGTGCACATTCAGGTCACTGGGGATATACTTGAGGCCTGGTGCTCCTCTCCGCCCATAATGGCTGGCCCTGCAGGTAAAAGACTGGATGTGCTCAACATTGAGTTGCTTTCTCCTGTTGTGCTCCTCACTGTGCCGTGCACCACCTCTTCTCTCTGGGCGAGCCTCAGCAGTCTCAGCATAATATTTAGCCACCCGGGACACACAGTCTTTGCTTTGGGCAGTATAATTTGCAATCCATGTGCTGTCTGTCTATCTAAGGCCTTGACTGTTAGGCCTTTAAATTTCTCATGATATACTAACTTGCAGCTTACTACATCATCTGACTGTTTGATAGATATTAGAAATGAATGTATTTTGTTGAGATCAATACTTTGTTCTTCAATTCTTTGTTCTTTGATTTAATTAGCAGTGGAGATGACCATCAAAGGGGACTCCCACAATGGCTGAAATCTTTGAGTGCTAATGCTGGTTGTGGTAGGTCTCTGCTTTTATGGGATAGTTCAACCAAAAATCATTTACTCACCCTCATACTGTTCCAAACCTGTGTGCGTTTCTTCTGTTGAACACAAGAAGACGTTCTTAAGAACATTGGTAACAGGACACTTGATGCTATCCATTGACTTCCATATTGTATTTTTATATATTTTTTTCCCAACTATGGAAGTCAAAGGCTACCGTTAACTGTCTGGTTACCAGCATTCTTTAAAAATATCTTTTATGTTCAGCAGAAGAAAGAAATTCGTGCAGGTTTGGAACATGAGGGTGAATAACATTTTCATTTTTTGGTGTAATATCCCTTTAAGATATTTTAATAATGCAAACGTTCTGATATTGTTAGTAACACTGATATATTTTGAAAATGTTTCCTATTTTAAAGCTCGATATTGAGTTTGGATAAACAACAGATGGAAAGACTGAGAAGTTGAAAGCTGAATCTACCCTGGAAAGGAGTAATTTTCTCTTTTAGAGGGGATGGAAGACCAAGCAGATATTATGTAAGTGTGAAGTCTTTACATACACACACATCTCTTGTTTAATTTTTCATAACAAATATTCATTAATATGACTTGATGTGAAGGAGGACAGATGCAGGTAATTGCACATGTTGATCTCTGACTGTTTAGGTTTCTTCAGTGCAAATCTATGGAGCTGCTGTAAATACATAATAATGGTAATGGTACACAAAGTCTTAATGAAAAAAAACCTCTTACTAACTTATTTAACCTTAAAAACACATGCATTGAGTGTAAAATGAGGACGGTTTAGTCTTAAAAAAAATAAAATAAATAAACTTCATGGTTGCAGCATTTATTTGCCATCCTCTGTGGCTGGCTTGTCAGTAATATTGTGGTTATCACAACAACCCTAGGCCCATAGGCTGCTCTTAATCCTACACTTAAAAACATTTGTTGTATCTCTAATCTGTTTTCATTAATTTTCAGATTAAAAAGTGCTACCCAATGATGGTTGTTCTTGCATATCTTCTGCCCACGTTGCCTGGAAGTTGATGCAATGTTAAATCTGAAATTTCATTCCTTTTATTTAATTTTGTACCGGTAAGTTTTACATGGACCGTTATTTTTGTAATGATGTCTTGATGCATTATAAACTCCTAAAAATGTTTATTTTTTTCCCCCTGAACTCTAAGCTTGGAGCCAGTATTGCATCCCTCTGAGACCGCATCAAAGACCAGGCCACAGCCGATCTACTTTGGGAGTTTGAAGAGCACAACATGACAGTACATCATTGTGAGGATTGACAGAGTGACCATTCCTGTGGATGAGGGCCTGACATGCTGTGGACAATATATTCTAGGTGTGAAACTTCGGTTAGTTCGGTTTTCTCTTTCTAAGACTGGAGCATCTAATATTGAAACGCCACATTCTCTTCTTTTTAAAACTGACGTTCCTACTTCCCGTGTTGCCTCTTTTGAGGCCCAAATATATTCTTCATCAAACACAACTATAGCAGATGTAACGAAGTATTACTTCAATTAGTACACAATTACAGTTTTACAATATTTCCAAGTGATTGTCATTGCAAAAAATTTCAAAATATGTGCCTGAATGTTTCTGATCTAAAATGTTTCTTTAAATGCATCCAAAAGTATCTGTCTGACTTGAGTTTGTTATGAGAAATGTCATTGTCACGATCACCGTCCGTTCCTGTCATGTTCCTGTCACTTCCCGGACTACATCCCCCATAATCCTCTCTGCCATTCACCTGCACTCACTCCACCAATCACTACACTAATCACCACACCCAGCTGCCACGCATTACCTGGACTATAAAAGACTCACACACACACCACCTCACCGCGAAGTCTTGTTTTCCTTGTGTTACATTTCCGAGCGTTATATCCTGTCTGTCTATCTGTTGTTGATCCTGCCTGTTACCCGTTTACGATTCCTTGCTGCATACCTCTGGACTGTTTATTGTTTCCTGGACTGTGAATGATATCTGCCTGCCTCGATCTACTGCCTGTACCCTGACTACGATTCTGCCTAGCCCTTGCTGTTCCTGTTTGCCCCTGCTTAGACCCTGCCTGTATGACAACGCTCACTTTTAATAAAGCTTTGCACTTGGATCCCTACCTGAGTCCCGCCTTCGCTACAGTCATCCATTAGTCTTGTTACTTGTAAGTGTAATTGATGTTGGCAACACTTTGAATGAATACTGTCGTTAATGGCTAGTGCATTACAAATGCATTTGTCTCATGAAGAAAATAGACCAACATTCTATAGATTTTGAAAATTGACTGTTATGACAGATTTAAAATTGTTTATTTGTCTGATTTGGAAAGTTTTATTTTGTATCTAACATTTTATAAGTTAATCTTGTTATGAGGAATGTGTTAGTCTTGACTGTGTATGATTGTTTCAATCAATCAAGGTGTAGTTGTTGGTAACACTTTAATTGTATACTGTATTGTAGATTACAAAGCATTTGTGTCATCTAATCATCTAAATTAAGTTTATGAAATTGAGATTTAGAGCATTTTGCCTCTGTGAATGCATTGTTCTCTACCCTGACAAAATTTGACTATAAATTAAATTAATAACATTTTTATATCTTGTCTGTTTTATTTCAATTTTGTAGAATTACAAATGGATGGTAATGCTTAAAATTGTTGTATGAACATTAATTAGCAAATTAAGTTAAAGGTACAATATGTAATATTTTTGCAGTAAAATATCCAAAAACCACTAGGCTAGTGTTATATATTTTGTCCAGCTGATTACTAACAATATCTCTAATGTTTTCAACTACTTCTAAATCATGAGAAAATTCCCATTCTAAACAGTGACACGGGGCAGTGCAGTCGCCTGTCAATGACGTCAGTTACCCTTTGTTACCGCCTTTACTGACGTAGAAACCACATGACAACAGTGTCGTGGACAAATGCGGAAGTAGTGTCTAGCGTCCAGCAAACCACTAGCTTGCTTCAAGCAGTTCCTTATTTACTTCTTGCACGGTTTATGGTGGATTGTGTTACTTATTTATGGAACATAATTACTGTTTACCATCTGCCGCTGGTTCTGTCGACAAGGAAAGCTCCCGTAAACGTAAGCGTACGGGCCAACCAAACGACCCAAGAAGAGTTTGGGACAAGAGGCATACACGCCAAACGCGGGGCATCGCGTCTCTAGACCCGCGCGAGGACGCGTCTGATCCATAGTCTGATCGCGTCTTTGCATTGACTTTGTATGTAATCTACTCGCGCAAATCGTTGAACTCGCGTTTGCTATGTATGCCCACTTATTGTGTTTGAATGTACACGAGTGTATATATTTGTTGAACAAGTGGTAATCGTTTATATACAATTTAAAATATATCAAATGTTTTTAATAGTTTACATAACTATGTGAAGTGCATATTCTTAGGTCATAATGAAGTTGCAATTCATCATGCTTTATTTTATATATTAAAAATGTGTTTTCTTGAAGACTAAAGTTTATGCAGGTGCAGTGTTATTGCATTTGGTTATTTACTGATTTATTTACATTGCCTTATTTCACCTGACAAGTTAAACAATGTAAATAAATACATTTAGTGTTATACAGAAATATGAATCAATTATTATTGCAAATGATATTGGTAAGTTCAAAATAACATTTATTATTATTGATTTGAACACTTGAAACTGTGCTGTGTTATCACACCATCGAATTGGACAAACATTCTAACATCTATGACTAAAAATTTCGATGTAAACCTTCCATTACTCGGGTCTAATTCAATATAATAAAACTATGACATCAAACACAACATTTATAAAACTTTACCTCAACCGTTAAATCCATGATTTATCTTTCCGTCTGATTGATGGCCGTCAGCGGTTGGGTAGAAGACAACAAATCCCATCATTCCACGCACCTTCTTAGCGTCATCAAACCACGCTATTGTTATTGTTTTGGTAGTGCGCCCTCTAGTGGCAGATTCTACGAACTGTACCTTTAAAATTACCTTACACATGTTGTGTCAAATTTAACACAGTAGATGTGCGTTCCATCTTAACACACAAATTGTGTTGTCCCTGAGCACACTCACCACATGTGTTAAAATTCTGAATAACATGTGTCATTTTTAACACATCTCTTTTTGCAGTGCATGAAACATTGATGGAGCAGAGAATAGGTTCAGTACACAGCAAAATGGCATGACAGACTCTTTTTTTATTTTTTATTTGCCGTTTATCATGTTTTGGAAAAGAGCTCTTCATATGATGATTATTATAATCAAAATATAACCAACACCACCTGAGCACAATTTTTCTTGGCTTTTTGGCCACAACAAATGTGTCTTAAATACATGTTGATGGGTGTCCTCTCGCTCTGGGTGATGTGTGTGCACGCTTATCCAGGAAAAGTGCCCATACAAGGAATTCCGCTCTTTATTACATGATAAGTGAAGTGAAGTGAAGTGACATGTGGCCAAGTATGGTGACCCATACTCGGAATTTGTGCTCTGCATTTAACCCATACAAGTGCACACACACAGCAGTGAACACACACACCCGGAGCAGTATCTATAACTCTTTATAGATCTACCCGGATCTATAAAGAGCCATACTCGAAATTGTCCGAAACATATCTGAAACCGGAAGTAGTGTATTTGACACACGAATACTCCATCATACGTCCAACTCATGTTTTGAAACTTTGGCCATGTTTATTATGAGAATGCAACTCTTTAACAGTGTAAATAAGTCAGAATGTATAATGTTTAGGAAAATTGTATCCTATGTTTTCACTTAAAGCCATCAATGATACATTTATAGTGGTTAGTAACTGTATTATCACTCACAATAAGTATTTATAAAAACACAACATTGGTATTAATAACAATATATTCACTTATTTGACAGAAATAAAGTCATTGTAACTGTAATATAATAACATTATAGTGATGCAGGTTGCATCTTTATAAATGGATCCATACCACAACTAATTCATATTTATAAATCAGTGTAATGGATTATGAGCATGCGCGTTGAAAAAGCAAATGCATGACTTTTAAGTAACAATAAAAATAATATAAATGTAACTTTAACTGTTCTTATAAGGCAGCATGTGTATAAAAATTTTTTTGCTCAGTGGAATATAATTCAGGTCTGAAGGTTAAAATTTCCACATTTAAATGTTTTAAAAAATTTTAAGGTTAGAATAATGTTCCTGCACTAGGGGTGTGACGAAACCTCGTGACATTAAAATGCGACAAGATTATTATTTCTTTTTTTAAGAGATGAAAAGCTGTCTCGTGATATCACCATGATGGAGCTTGAGGTTGAAATTAGCATTAAAATATGCCACCGCTACGTTTACATTGCATTACACCGCCTCCTTTGTTGTTTTTTTGTTTTTTTTTAAAGACAAAATAATAATTTGGATAATGGTCAGTTCAGTTGTAAACTACCATAAACGTCTGCTCTGCTCATCTGCTCAGGAGCTGCAGAGTCCTGAACCTGAACCTTCTTGGTTCCTGCAGCAGGAATCAGAGTTCACTGATCATGTGATGAGAGTAAGGCGAGATGACTGACAAGACTATGGCGGAGGACTTGTTGTGCAACATAGCCTAAGCATGTGATAAATGTCTTGTCTTGTAGAGTGTGCGCTTAGGACCATCACTTTTAAATTTAAAAGCAAATGTAAAACGCAAGCTCCCTGATGTGATCAAATTACATACATCACAATCTGTCCAGTCTGGGTTGGATGCCAAAGGAAAAGCTTCTAAATCATACTTGGTAAAGTTTTTCTACAAAGACTCATTTTTGAGGTATAAATATTATATGTATATATTATCTACAGTATTTTCTTCATATTGTCAACCATTAATGTCTGTGAATTTAAATCTGTCTTGTTTTGATGACCATTCTGTTGTCTAACATTTAATATGTTAATAATAATAATTTGTTACATTTATATAGCGCTTTTCTGGGTACTCAAAGCGCTTCACATATGGGGAATCACCTCAAACACCACCAATGTGCAGCATCCACCTTTGTCAAACATTAGCTTCGTTGTTTCTAGCTAGCAGGGTAGCTTGTCACGGGGGGATACAGTCAGGGGCAATTGTAACTGGATTACAGTTGCCCCCGACACCATCAAAACAGTGTCCAGCTTAGTAAGGACATCAACATTTATTATTTTTTCCAATAATTTAAGATAACTGTTTTTGCCTCTCAATCTGGGGATCCATTTTCTGAGTAGGCCTCTGTTCACAGCATGTCTAGGTTAAGACAAAAAAAAAACAGCAAGGGGAGTCAATTAATTGTTCTGGTTAACTATATCCATATTCTCTGGAGTTTATTGTGGTCATTGGTATTTATATGAAGGTATGGGTTGTTACAGTTGCCCCCATATGCTGTTACAATCGCCCCCGCATGTGGGGGCAGATATAAAATTTGACTTTTAAAGTTTAAATCATCATTGTGACTCTAACATTGCTTGTAAAAACATTTGGTGACTGTTAACAAGTAGAACACAGATACAAGTTACTGACATAAAAATTGTACCCAAATATTTCAAAAGGTTTTTGAGTAATGACGACATGACCAGAATTTGTCACAGTTGCCCCCGGTCTCCCCTACAGTTTGGTAAGGGATCTCCGTGACAAAATTAGGAGAAAGCAATTCTTAAACAATCTGACAACACAGTAACACTTAAAAGTTGTCGGGGGCAGGAGACAGAGAACAGGACACGCGTAGAGCTTCACAATGTGGACAACACGGCTCAACAACTCTACTGTCCTTGTTTCCAGCATAATTCCACCTAATTCGCTGCAGCTGATCTCAATCAAACGGCGCTGGCAGATGGAGAGAAACCGTGCACAACACACAATTCCATGTACATCACAGTAAATTGGTATACACAAAAAAACATAACTTTACATCCAGGACGTAACACATACAATAGCCTGTCTCCCAATATCAAACCTATCTTGGGTTGGGCTGTGTTGTTGTAACCACCTCTTGTCCAGCTCTGGTCTCTGTTTGCACTTTGAATATTGAGAGAGTACTTTGATCATGTTTGCACTTAATAAGACTAAGAAAAAAAACATCTATTTTTGTTATTTATACTGTTTTTATGTCTATGTTCAATTTGTGGAAAGGAGTTTATTTAGTAGGTCAAACACAGTTCTGGAAGCTAATAATTCATGTAGGCTACAGTAAGGTCCGAAGAGACTCATGTAATCATACAGGAGAGAAATCAGTCAGTTGAGTTTGTGGCAAAACCTTTCACAGTGCTTACATATTGTCTTTCACTGCATATAATTCATACTCATAAAGTAGAACTGAAATGACATTCATTACAAGATGATTAGTTAAAACATTTCAAATGCACCTGCGGACTTTTTTTTTTTCCAGTCATGAATTTTGTCATTGAGGATTTCTTAAAAATACTTTTTTGCTCTTGAGTACCCAATCTCATCTTGTCTCTTCTCGTGAGTGTCTCGTCACACCCCTATTCTGCATCATTCTTTCAAGTATTTTATTAAAGGGATAGTTCACCCAAAAATGCATTTAAAAAAAAATATATTGTGTTATTAATGATGTCTATCAATCTGAACTTATGCACCTCAATCTGTGACTGAAATAACATTAAAGGTAATTTTGGCCAAATTGAATAAAATGTTAAAATATTGTAAAATTTCACACTAGTGTGATTTAATGTTTAACTACGAAGTTTGTTTTGAAATTATTTTATTTTGTACAGAATGGCACACTTGTGGTGTCCCAGGTCAAAAATGGCCTGCCTTAAAATTGCTCATAAACCTCTCGATATGCTATATTATTACCAACATTTGTCAACTTCATTTCTTTCAGTTAGCATCATAATAGCTGCTCCAGTACAGTGACAGCCGTGTGATATTCAGAGTTCTCCTTATTGTCATTCAGTTGTAGATGCTTCAGTCATTATCTGACAGGTCAGTTGGAAGATACTTTATTAAAACTAATATTTTCAGACAGCTGCAGGGCTTTAGTCAGTAATAGGCGGACAATGGTAAATCCAAAGATTGAAAGATTTATCATAAGACTTTATTGTAAAAACAACCTCCTGGCAAGTAAATTTCACTCAAATAAAGTTATTAGCAGAGACTGTTAAAATTAATAAGTTGTCGACTTACCTAGGCCCAAATGCTCCTGTATACAGTAAGGAACCTTATATCACATGCTCTGTAAAGGCATAAACTTGATTGCTTGATTTCTGATTTTAGTAACGGTTCCTAATGAGCTGAAGCTTTGAAGTGCTTTAACAGAAAGAGTACACGATCTGGACTAAAATCGAGATTTCACGTGTATTTAAATGAGTAATTTGTACAGCACATATTTCCCAAATATAACGCGAAAAAGTCTGTTTAATTACACTTAAATATCGTAATTAAATTACCTCAATAACCTAATAACTACTCGATTTGAGAGAAAAAAGAAAAAAAAAAGGGGTCGCTGAACTAGCTTTGGATGAGATCAAATTACTGCCATAGCCTACAGAAAATACAGCGATTTTCAATTCAACCTATTGATACTTAATATACTTGATTTGCAACAGAAGCTCTTTAACGAGAAGATGGGTGGCTCTTAAAAGAGCCTTTGTGTCGCTGAGAGTCTCGGTTGAATCTCTACTTGGAGCTGGTGTACTTGGTGACGGCCTTGGTGCCCTCGGACACGGCGTGTTTGGCCAGCTCTCCGGGCAGCAGCAGACGCACGGCGGTCTGGATCTCTCTAGAAGTGATGGTGGAGCGCTTGTTGTAGTGAGCGAGACGAGACGACTCACCGGCGATGCGCTCGAAGATGTCGTTGACGAAAGAGTTCATGATGCCCATCGCCTTGGAGGAGATGCCGGTGTCAGGATGAACCTGCTTCAGGACTTTGTAGACGTAGATAGCGTAGCTCTCCTTCCTGGACTTTCTGCGCTTCTTTCCTCCCTTACCGGCGGTCTTCGTGACGGTCTTCTTGGAGCCCTTCTTAGGCGCGGACTTTGCTGGTTCAGGCATGATGCTGCTTGATTACAAAACTGACGAAGTAATGTGAATTTAAGAGCGACACAGAGGCATTTATTCACCGCCCTATGCTAATTTTCAAAGAGACAGGGGACCTATCTGATTGCCTCTTTTAATAGGCCAAACCCATAAACTCGTATTTCATTGGACAACTCAAAGCATCACGAGCGGAATAAGAGCCAATCACATGCGCCGCCGCCAACCGCTCAATGTTTGAACTACACCCTGACTGTTTCCTTTGTTTCTTTTCCCGCTCTTTTTATTATTATTAGTTTGAGAAAATAAAAGGTTCTAGACAAATATTGTAAATCATCGTGTAAGTTTTAAACCCATTGAGGGAGTTTTGGAGAATAAGAGACAATTAAAGGTCAGACACCCTTTAAAAGCAGTTTTTGTTCTGGACTATTGATTCATGAAACTATTGCTAGTAAATAAAAGCTCATTTGTGCAAACTAAATACCCAGACAGCAACATAGTGTGACCCAGATCCGGCCCACATCTGGTCTGCGTGTAATCCACATGCTGATGTGGGCCGGATCTGGCCCGACACTATGTTGCTGTCAGGATATCATTTTCGTTAATGTTTTATTTTAATTTTCATTTGCCTTTAATTATGTAATTAACCATTTAAATGTAGTTACACCACTAAGACAAAAGGTCTTAGTGCACCATATTATATACATGGTATCAGTCGATTAAAGTGAACGAAATGAAAAGGTACTGACACAACCCGCTATTCATGAACTCATCAGTGACGTTTATTCTCGATACTAAAAACAAAGCGTGTTATCATTTTCATTTGGCTCTTTATGTGAGAGAGTGTGTGGCTCTTAAAAGAGCCGTTGGGTTGGTGTTGTTCTGATTTCAGAAGTTTATCCTCCGAAGCCGTACAGAGTGCGTCCCTGTCGCTTCAGCGCGTACACAACATCCATGGCGGTCACGGTCTTTCTCTTGGCGTGCTCGGTGTAGGTGACGGCATCGCGGATGACGTTCTCCAGAAACACCTTCAACACTCCGCGGGTCTCCTCGTAGATCAGACCGGAGATGCGCTTGACACCGCCGCGGCGAGCGAGACGACGGATGGCGGGTTTGGTGATTCCCTGGATGTTATCGCGCAGAACTTTGCGGTGACGCTTGGCGCCTCCTTTTCCGAGTCCTTTACCGCCTTTGCCTCTTCCTGACATGTTTAACACAACTCTATCAAGCGATGATGAAGAATGGTAGACGAGTGTTACTGGGAGGACTTTTACATTTGCTTACAGGACCTGAGAGAAAACAGTACCGCGCAACACGCCCCTCCCCCCACTACAGCTCGAGCACAAAACACTGTGATTTAACCGTAACGCTGATCTAAGGAGGCCTGTCCTTTGTTTAATATTAAAATCAAGATTCATTTGACAAAGAGGATGTTATAAAATCATCATATCAGATACTGAATGACAATAAAATGTCTAGATGTTTTAGATTATTCATATATATTTGCAGAATATTTCAGGCCTCTGTGATTTACACTGTAGACCTCACTTTTGCGCCTGCATAATAGTAAGCCGTTCTCTGCCCTTCAACTTGCTATAAAAGTTTCAAAACAGACCATGCCATTATTAGGCAGTAGCTAGAAGATTTGATAAAAAAACTGGATGAGCAAATTAAAAAGAGTTGGAAGTAGCTAACTGTTCTTGTTTTTTTGCCAGATGATAACATCTGGGTTCAAGGTCACTGGTTAAAAAATATCACGATATCGATATATCGCGATATTTATAGAATTCTTGGGGGGGTCTAAATAATTTTTACTTTGTTTATTTAGTTTTTCTCTTTCAGGGTTGCTACACATTTTTAAAAGTCAAATTTAAGGCTTTTTAAGACATGAAGAAATAAAAATTAATACTAGCATAGTAGCCTGTACATTATGGCTGTTACCAATCAAATTAAATCATTATCAACAAAATCCATCTTTGCAATACAGAGGTGACACAGAATGAGAGTGGCATTAATATATTTACACAGCATTTACAATTTGTCTACATAAATTTAATTCAATATTTTAATATTTAAATACATTTTTCTAATTTTAACTTTTTAATTAAAATGTTCCTTAAATATGAAACTAAACTAAACCGCCAGTAGGTGGCAGCAAGTCACTGTCTTAATGAGTGAGTGAGTCAACCGATTTGTTCAAATGACTGATTCATTCAGGAACGAAGCTCGGATTCATTCAGAATAACAAACATTTGTGCTGCACGGGGGCTCCGTTCTGATGTTCATCATTCTGAAATTTTCGATGGCGAAATAAAGGAAAAAAACAATATAACGAACCTGGAATCGAACACCCCGCGCTACTCTGTCTTACACGCCTGCTTTTAAAGGCATTGCGCGGCCATAGAGACAGAGCGACACGCGTCATATTACTGTTAGGGATGGGCAGATCGATATGAAGTATCGATATATCGATACTGACGTTGTGTATCGAAAGTATCGATACTCAAATAAAAATATCGATACTAATGTGTTTTTTTTTTTACCANTGTTTTTGCTTGTTTGTTTAGCATATGTTGTCGCCGATTACGTTCCCCTCCAGTGTATTTCTTACAGTAACATGACCCGTTGCACTGTCTCACTGCCTGTATCAACTTTTGTGTCCTTAACCATTCGTTTTTTGGGGTCGACAGCTTATAAAAACTTATGTCTGGGTTTTTTAACTTGTTTGCTGTACACCTTGTCACACAGCAGCTTTTAGACATTGTTCTGTTTTTTGTAATAAGTCAGAAAAGACAAGGAGGCAGCCTCACGCAATACAAAGTCAATGGAGACGGTTGGATTGTTTTCCCCCTCGCTGGTTTTCAGATTATAATAAATGCGCTCTGTCTCTATGAGCTCACAGTGTGGGGAGGGTGCCGAGGCTTGTGATTGGCTGATCTGTGACGTGTGCTTATGACTGCTAGCCAATGACTGCGCGCTCCATGTTTTCAAACAAGCAGAGGGTTTCCCGCTCAATGTGCTTTGTTCGGTTTTGCTCAAACAGTGTAACACAACCAGAGGCTTTATACTCACATTGCTTTATTTATTTCTTCTGAAATATTCACCTTATTCCTAATGGTTGTACATATATCGAATTTGAACAAAATCACATCATCTGTATAAAAGCACAACAACAAAAAACACGAGCCCCCAAAAAAAAAAATCCTCTATCAAACAAAAAAAAGTTATGGGACTATCACGCGTTCAAAACACTTGGTCCTGCTACTATTGTATTTGTAAATATCCATACAGAGAAATTATACAAATAACGGTTTTGATAAGTAATTTTCTGATATGGAATTTTCTTCTTTTTATTATCATTTCGTGAAGTCAACCCATTGACTGGGTTTATGGTGTTATTTAACTATTTAAGAAAAGCGCTCTCTATTAGATAAAATGGGTGGCTCTTAAAAGAGCCTTTGGATTTCAGTGAAACTGACTAAATCTGCTTATTTGGATTTGGCGGGTTTCTCGGTCTTCTTGGGCAGCAGCACAGCCTGGATGTTGGGCAGCACGCCGCCCTGAGCGATGGTCACTCCGCCCAGAAGTTTGTTCAACTCTTCGTCGTTGCGCACCGCCAGCTGCAGATGACGGGGGATGATGCGGGTCTTCTTGTTGTCCCGAGCGGCATTTCCAGCCAACTCCAGGATCTCAGCGGTAAGATACTCGAGCACAGCCGCCAGATAAACAGGAGCACCAGCACCGACGCGCTCGGCGTAGTTTCCTTTGCGGAGAAGCCTGTGAACACGGCCGACGGGGAACTGCAGTCCTGCCCTGGATGAGCGAGTCTTAGCCTTGGCTCTGGCTTTGCCTCCGGTTTTGCCTCTGCCACTCATTTTTATTTGTAACTACAACAGTTTCTTCAAACGACGCTGAGAGAGTAAAGAACTGAATTTCGAGGTACTGACTTTAAGCGAACGTTCTCGTCGCCCATTGGTTGACAGTCTGTTAAGATTTCAAGCCAATCACTGAACTTCCCTCCAACACACATATCTCTAAACTCCACCCCCTTTTGGTGATCGAGTATAGACTTTAGACTTGCTGGAAATTAAATTTGCCTTTGGCTTCACTCAGAGCCATAGAGAGAAATAGTTCTGGCTAACATTACCTTGGTTAAAGATCGTGTTGCAGTTGTTTTGAAGTATTTTTATGTTTTTAAACTTGTTAGTTAAGGGCAATTACGTCATGTTCACTATGGTTTCACAAGGACATGAGACTCGCAGATGACAGGTGATTGTCTTAAAGTGCATATTGCAGGTTATAGCCCCCCGGATTCAATGTATAGAAAAATAATGTAGGAACTAGAATTTTCTCAAAATAAAGTTATACATGCGCTATTGTGGCTTCTGGAGACATTTTTGTGAGACGATTTTACTTCCGCATCTGAAAAAATTGGGGGCAGTCGTGGCCTAATGGATAGAGAGTCGGACTTGTAACCCAAAGGTCATGGGTTCGAGTCTCAGGTCCGGCAGGGATTGTTGGTGAGGGGAGTGAATGTCCAGCGCTCTCCCCACCCTCAATACCACGACTGAGGTGAGACCCTTGAGCAAGGCACCGTACCCCCAACTGCTCCCCGGGCGCCGCAGCAATGGCTGCCCACTGCTCCGAGTGTGTGTTCACAGTGTGTGTGTTCACTGCTGTGTGTGTGCACTTGGATGGGTTAAATGCAGAGCACAAATTCCGAGTATGGGTCACCATACTTGGCCACATGTCACTTCACTTAAAATACGCAAACCGGAAGTGACGTTGCGCAAGGGAGCGCTGTCGATTAAAACAATAGGAAAACAATGGATCGCAATGACAGTTTGGACGCTGACGAAATTGCAAATGTTTATGAACACTCATATGACGGACCACAGCCATACAATTATGAGCCTGCTATGCGGCCAAGAGAGCAGGGACAGAGGATTAGACAGAACAACGGTCAGAGGAGACATATTATTGAGCTGTGGTGTGAGGAGAACCAGTGGAGAACAGGGCAGGTGTCTTGGTAAGAGACAAGCGTTAGCTTATAGATATACAATATAGACGTTACATAACGATATATAACACTGTGCTTAGGTCACAATATTGTACGATTATTATTATGTATCAGGCAATAGCAAAGCTAGATCAGGCGCATGTCACACTAACGTTACATGATATAACGGTTTATCCCCGCAGGAGATAGAGGGAGATAAACATTTTCAATTTTTGAGTAAATATTTTTATTAGGAATTTCATCATAGTCAATTGTAATTACACTTAAAAAAAGTTAACAAAACGTGCATTCTAACAAATATGCATTAAATAAATGAAAAACAGAGCTGATACAGGGTTTGGTTTCATAGGTGCTTGTGTGGTAAATGCGAGGCTATGGCCACAGCTGAGGAAAGTCAGTGCTGCAGGGAGGTGGAGGCATACTGGGCCTTGGTGGAGAATGTCACCCCCAGACTTGATGTGCAGTGCCTGACTCTGCACCCAGGCTTTGAGGCTTGCTGTCTGAACCCATATGTGCTACAGATAGCCTATATGCACTTCAGACAGGAGCATGGACCTCTCCAGGCCAGTAGACATGAGTATGTTTAGGGCAGATATCATTTATTACTCTGAGCTAAATACTTGTATCTATAAATAAATAAATTAAAGATTTGAACATTAAAACTATCTGAATAATTTTAGTTCTCCTTTACAAATTGCATATATTAAGTCATGACTTTTTTGATGCCATTAATGTAAGACAATCAGTATTGATATTTTGTCAAAATCTCCAGGCAATACCGCTACACAGCATACAGACAAGTTGTCCGCTGGGCCTATGGCATTCTGGGCAGGCACATCAGGAAGCCCTTACCTGCATGTGTTGTGTCAGCCATTAGAAGACAGTTTCCAGAGGAAGGAGGAATTTATAAAGGTTTTGAATGGCCCCATTTTGGTGACGATCAATAAAAAAAAAAATCACAAATCACAAATTGTCTTAAGTTTTTATACAATATTTATATAGAACTAAATCATAACAATTGTAATGATAAATTATGGCTGCATGGAGCAGCCTCAGACTAAACATCTGCACAGGTATCACACTAACATGTTGTTAAAGGATTAGTTCACTTTCAAATGATAGTTAGCCAAAGCTTTACTCGCCCTGAAGCTATTCTAGGTGTGTATGACTTTTTTCTTTCTGATGAACACAATTCACTTCAGAAGGCCTTTATTAACCCCCCGGAGCTGTGTGGAGTATGTTTATGATGGATGGATGTGGATGAAGATACTTTCTTCAGCTCATACTCGTGAACCATGTTCACTGCCATTATAAAGCTCAGATGCGTCAGGATATTTATTAATATTTCTCCGACTGTGTTCATCAGAAAGAAAAAAGTCATATACACCTAGGACAGCTTGAGGGTGAGTAAAGCTTAAGCTAATTTTCATTTGAAAGTGAACTAATCCTTTTAACGCGTATTGAATCGTGAATGCTGTGCTAGATACACGCCAACAGCCTCATCCTTGTTGATCCTCTGGAGGGATGTGGAAAGGGGAGCAGGTGTAGTGGAAGACAAGACAGTGCTGCGTTCTCGTAGAAACTGTGGTGACCTGGAGTATTCCACTCTCAGAGAATCCATGAGGGCTGATGCATATGCTGGGAGAAGGAAGCAAAAGTTTAGATCACATTCATTGCTGACTCATGGACTGACTTACTTAATGATATTTAGGAACTGACTGAAACTAACCATATGATGGCTTTTCCTTAATAGGACGGACTACATAGCCACCTTTGAGGAACCTTGGGTAGCGAACCGCATAACACACCTCACCATCACTGGTTCGAGCAACTTCTCTGCTGCCATTGTGGTTGAAATGCAGGGCTGCCAAAAGAAGTCTGTAGAAGAAGTATAATTATATTATATATGCTTTCCTGTTGCTCAGTGGTTAGAGCATGGTACTAGCAATGCCAAGGTCATGGGTTCGATCCCAGGGATTGCACATACTCAGATACAAATGTATAGTATAATGCAATGTAAGTCGCTTTGGATAAAAGCGTCTGCCAAATGCATAAATGTAAATGAAAATGTAAATAATTTGTACCCATTACAATTTGTGCATATGTGAATAAACCCAAAAGTAAAAATAACATATAGAAAATTTGGAAAAACCTAATTGTTCTGCATTAGTTTCAGAAAGTACTCATTCTTTCACCATCACATACTCACCTACTGTACATCCCAAGGAAGGAGAATCCAGTGTGCTTTGGTGCAAAGTGTAGAATGAGGGAGTGAAATGCCTCCAGTGAAAAGGTCTGATGCTGTGGGGACAACTGCCGAACATCCTTTACAAGCGCTGTTCTAGTAGCTACACTCTCCAGTTTAACCGCTACAGTAGATCCTGCAGAAAGACATATTTTGTTCTTCTGATCAGGCATGACTTTACGATCACAATGTGGTGGGATCTTGTTCATGTATTGTTTTTACTCTTTGGCTGTTTGAAATCAAATTACGTTAAACTGAGTATGTAGTGTGCTCACACTGGATAGTATGTGAATCTTGAGTATGCAAGAAATATCCGGATGTATTCTAAATTTGGCAATAATGCCATAGTATGCACCTCTGCTGTTCATATTATCTTTGTCTTATTATTTTGAAAACAACCAGTTTGTTTGTTTTGTAACACAGCTAACTTTGAGATTTTGGAGACGTCGTAGCAATTCAAACAGCTGTGATTTGGAAGAACATATCTTCAGCCACATGTGAACACAGTATGTTGTACCTGGTTCTAGCCACTCCCTGTTCCTTGCTTCCCCCTCCAGAGGTGGATGTGCACAGCAGGGAAATGTAGAAGTGCCATGTTCGTGGATGTCCTGAACATGGTTGACCATGCTTTTCCACTTGGCCTCCATCACATCTGCATCTCCATTAGGAGTGGAAGCTGCAGTCCAGTAGAGGTGGTTAATAACAGCTGGCCTCCACAGCTTCAGATCTTCGCAATCCCTCTCCTTTGCTGCAGCATCCAAAGCTTTCCCTAGACCTGTTTCGGAACAGAAACACAAAATGTTAAAAAAGAAAATGTAATTATAGGCCTAAACAAAACTACCTTCATCAACACACATACTTTTGCCAATATGCCAGATGTCAAAAAAATGGCTTGTTCCTTTTGGACGCAACTCCTCCCGCACCCACTTGGCAACCTAAAACATTAATTATAAGAACATTTGATTTTAGTTGTAAATATAGTCAGCAGCAAGATTTTTTTTGTGTACATGTGCATCTTTACCTGGCGATTTCGGTCTGTGATGAGGGCTGACACTTGCAATTGTTGCTCAGTCAGAAACCGTATGCTTCGCTTTAGACGCTCTAACTCACACCAGGAGCTACTTGGGACCTCTGAGCTCTGTAAAAAAAAAAAAAAAAAAAAAACTTTTTAATGTTATAGTATAACAATAGGTGATGTGTGTGTTTGATAACATTAACTTACCTGGACAAGTTGAAGATCTAATACCTTGTTGATTCTGTCCTCAATCAAGGAGTATGTGCCATATTTTGCACAATGGCCAGGAGAATCTGACCTATTAATGTCAACAAGAGTTTATTTCATATGTTTAAGCACAAAAATTAATACATTAGGGCTGACCCGATATATTGCATGCGATTGTCACGCGCATTTCGTCAGTAAAGCCGGTTCCCCGATTACCGGCTTTAATAGACAGAACCGTAGATCGCTGACAAGCTACGCAATATTGTTGATAATGAACGCGATATTGCGTGGCTTGTCAGTGATCTATGGTTCTGTCTATTAAATGCCGCTCCATTTGAAAGCAGGTGATGGCGATTTAGCGGTAATCAGGGAACCGGCTTTACTGACGAAATGCGCGTGACAATCGCATGCGATATATCGGTCAGCCCTATAATACATTCAACTATATTATGTCATACAGTTTTGACTAGTTTTCTATTTTAATAGAAGTGTGCTACCTGCAGTCACCAGACAGGATCAATCCACCCCTCATCTCATGCAGATCTCTAATGACTGCTGCCTGCTAATTCTGCCATGCCTGCACGATGGTAGGAATTGTGTACAAGCACTGATGGCGGAAGAAGGTGCCGACACTGATGCTCTGAAGCCCAAACAGCTTCAACATCCTGATGGTCTGGGTAGCCATGCAACCTGAAAAGTGGATGGCCCCACTCAGTAAGAGGTTGCAGGCTGGCATATTTCAATGCAGTATTGGCTGGTTCTGCCAAAAATCGCTGATACCCACATGCTTCACAGACCTAAGAGATGTATGCGAAAGGTAGAAAATTACTATACCATGAAAACAACAAAGTACATAGGTAAAACAAAAAATACAAGTTATGGGTACAACTTAATTTTTCTACCAGGAATCACAAATAACCTCTTACTTACTTGCTTTATTTTTACAAAAGTTCCCTCCTGCTTCTCAAAATTTCCTTGGGTTTCCCCATGACAGGCTGGGCATTTTGTAAAGAGAGACATCAGCTGGCTAAAAACATTATTATGACTTGGCACAATTTGGTCATACACAATATAATATTAAAAGAATAAGTCTTACTTGAATTCAGGGTAAGATTCCTGCAGTGGTTCCTCATCAGATGAGTCACTTCTCATTTCCTCTGGGATCCATGACACATCACCAGGTTCATCCATGAAAACAGAGGATGATTCATCATCGCTGTGCACAGGACTGGGCAGCGGAGTTGATGTTTGTTTCATGCACCTTTCGGTCTGAGTCCCCACACTGACCATCTTGGGCTGTGCCTGGACAGCTAGAATAAAAATAGGTCCAATTATGTAATTGTGCAACAGCATGTGTCACTGCCTAGATACCCCTGTCCAACATACTGCAATCCCAAACAACTTTGTCACAAAATCTAAATTCATTAAATTGTGTTTAAAAAGTCAAAGATAGTGTTAGGTTGTACCAGCCTGCATCAAACTGAAAGATTTTACAAATTATTTGCCCTACTACATTATGTAAACAGATGGTGGCATGTACAATTAATTCTAGGTATGAGTAAAATCTACCTGATGAACGATGTGAAGGTCTAAGGTTACACTGTGAGCCAAAGTGAAGCACAGATGATTGAGGAGCTAGTGAGGGGAAAGCCTCTTGCTCTGGGTCTTCAAACACTGCAGCACTGGCTGTAGATGCATCTTCCCTTTCATTGCTTGCAATGTCTCCCAAATCCTTATAAACACATCATGTGACAATAAATCACCAATTACATATGCAAATAAAGTCACTAATTTGTAAATAGACTTGGTTATTATATGAGCAAAAGTTATTTGATATACATTCTCGTTGCTTCTCATTATTGAAATCATAATGTTAACTGATTTGGTAGTTAGCAAATGTAAAAAAATAAAGAAAGAAAGAAAACTTACGGTGCACAGTTCACGTTTTCGTCGAGCTGCATCTCTGACGGATCCGTGACGGATCCAGCCGGCGGCCGATGAAGATGCTGCGTGCACCGAAGGAACCGCACCAGCTCTGAGTCTCACTTGGTTCTTGCTTCGGTAACCCATGTTGACCTCCATCATATCACCGGGATTATAATCCTCCGGTGTAAAATGAATGCTACACACCACCGCGTTTTTTGAGGCAGAGGCAGAAGTGAAATCCCGTCTCTTCACCTGCACAAAACGCACCCAGGCACGGAAGATAGCACCGTCTTTTTTCTTGTTTGGAAACCTGTGGACTCGATTTCCTGACAGGTTGGAGTTTGTGCAACCCCCACAAACGCAATAATTTACCATGACGACAAATTGAATACAATTTTGATGAGAAAACTACCGAAAACACACTAACTCGCGACCGATCCTATTCAATACCAACCTACTCTGCACTGAGTCAACGTAGAGCGCGCGAAAAAGTCTCCCTTTCATGACGTAAAATGACGCGATGCTGAAAAAAAAGCGGTTTTTACAGAGACCGTCACTTTATCTACTAAATTTATGCAAAACAATTTAAAATCCTGCAGTACCTTTTAATATGGTATTTTGTACAAGGTTATATATTCATCTCGAAAAAAATGTTTAACCTGCAATATGCCCTTTAAAAAAAACCACTGCAAACAAGTGAAATGTAAAATTTAATTAAGTGAAATATAATTGATCTTAATGTTAACAATTCTTATGCACCCCATTCACGTATTACTATATATTCATACACAATAGATTCAATTCTAAAACAAAACATGATTATACACATACATTGACTTTTGCACTGATTTA
This sequence comes from Anabarilius grahami, assembly GCA_003731715.1. Lineage (NCBI taxonomy): Eukaryota > Metazoa > Chordata > Actinopteri > Cypriniformes > Xenocyprididae > Anabarilius > Anabarilius grahami. Next base: position 454,927 of record RJVU01077530.1, read on the forward strand.
GTACAATGGATTTATAAATTTCTAATAAACTGCATGTCAAGCATTTCGTCTGTCCTTTCCTATATGTTCTTGTAGTCTACGCTATGGTTTGCAGTGCTCCATGAGGATGATCCATTCGCTCAGAGAAAGCAGTATGAATGGTTTCCCCACTGACACGGAAAAGAGAAAGTTATGTTCAAGTCAGCAGGAGCAATCTAAATATAACTAAAGATTGTGTGCTAAATTGTGTGTTAATCATATATATAGGTGTATCTGCCCTTTTTCACAAAAAACAACACTGGGAACTTTTATGATTAATAAAGGTTTATTAAAAATAAGGAGCAAGGAAAAGCTTGCAAAATCCAAGGAGCAGAGACTGGTGGAGTCTTCAGGATCTGAATCCCCTTGTGCTTGTATTGAAAGCAAGATAAAAGATGACAAAAACGGGAGAAATTATATACAGTAGTACCACCACTACAAGCCCCAAAGTTATATTTAACCTCGTTTACAAGCCTTTTTCTCTAATTACACAACGATGGATAAAACTGCATTAATAGTTTTACAATTAATAAGCTGTTTTAATCTATTATCTAATCTACTATCTGATAACACCCCCTGAAACTATTTATTTAGTGAGCAATATCAGCTAGCATGCTTTAATACACAAGTTAATTTGATTCAGATGTACTGAAATTATAAAATCTTATAATTTAAATGGCTTACCTTTTAAAAGTACATCACAAATGGTCTGTTCTGCTGTAAAACTGATACATCTACGATTTTCACTGTTTCACTTTTGATTCTAAAACAGTTTCATTATTTATATGTAAATTAGAGCCCCCAGGAGGAATTGAATGAATAAAAAATGCATTTCTATCTTATAAGTTACTATAATGATGATATCATTATTACTTTTGAAACAGATGGAGAAAGGATCAAATTGTGCTGTTTACTGTTAGCTTTGTATTTTAGCTAGTGTTTTCCAAATCAGTTTTATATTGTATCCTCAATATTTGAATGACTCCTGTGGCCTCCATTTAGCTCTGATAATACATGTGGTCAAACATTACATTGTTTTTAATTCAGAATTCTATAGCTATAGAAGTGTAATCAAAAGCATACAACAAAAGGGCCATGATTCCTCACCAGCAGAGACAGACACATAAAGAGCTCCTCCTCCAAATCTCCAAAAAAAGAAAGAAAGAAAATAGAAATTTTTATTTACTGAAAAATCCTTTAAAAGGACTCAATTTTTGTACCTTTCCTTTAAACAACATTTTAGACATTGTGACTATATGAAGAGCTATGAGGATTCACAAAAATTTATAAATTTTTCAAGGTACATGTATCCATTTTTCAATAGATACATTTTGACCTACGATGAAAATTGTCATTATTTGTCTTTTCCAAACTGTAAGTGATCTTCTTCTGTAGAACACAGATTGGTGATTTTTGTCCATCAATTTTGGTCCAATGTTGTTTGGTTACCGACATTCTTCAAAACATTTTGTTTCACTGAAGAAAGTAAGTCATACAAGTTTGAAAAGACATGAGAGTCAGAAAATTGAGTTTTCATTTTGGGTTTAAAAGGGATAGTTCACAGAAAAAAAGACAATTCTGTCATTAATTACTCACCCTCATTTCGTTTCAAACCCGTAAGACCTTCGTTCATCTTCAAAACACAAATTAAGATATTTTTGATGAAATCCTAAAGATTTCTGTCTCTCCATAAACTGCTACGCAACTGAGAATTTGATGCTTAAAGTTCATAAAGAGATTGTAAAACTAATCCATATGAATTGAGCGGTTTAGTTTACATTTTCTGAAGAGAGCTGATCGCTATGATGAACAGATTTAAGGGTTTTTTCACCCAAAAAAGAAAGCTATGTCATTAATTACTCCCCCTAATGTCATTCCAAACCTATAAGAACTTCGGTTATCTTCAGAACACAAATTAAGATATTTTTGATGAAACCCGAGAGATTTCTGATCCCTCCACAGACAGCAACACAACAACCACTTTCAAGGCCCAGGAAGGAATTAAAGACATCAATAAAATAGTCAACGTGACTACAGTGGTTCAACCTTAATATTATGAAGCAACGAGAAGACTTCTTGTGTAAAAAACAAACAAAAATAAAGACCATATTCAACCATTTCTTCTCTTCCACATCATTCTACTACGCTATTCACGTAGTAAACACACGCAGCATTTCTGAGTTTTACATCAGAACGCTGGCTCAGTATTGGCCAACTCTGTTCATGTGAGCTTCACGACACATGCGTGTGATACTGGAGCCGGCCAATAGTGAGCCAGCATGGAAGAGAAGATAATGTTGAATAAAGTCATTATTTTTGTTAATTTTCTGCGCACAAAAATTATTCTCATCGCTTCATAACATTAAGTTTGAACCACATGCTGACTATTTTAACTATATCTTTAGTTATTTTCTGGACCTTGAAAGTTGCAATTCTGTTGCTGCCTATGGATGATAAAGAAAACTCTCGGATTTCATCAAAAAGATCTTCATTTGTGTTCCGAAGATAAATGAACGTCTTAAGGGTGTGGAACGACATGAGGGTGAGTAATTAATGACAAACATTTTTTTTTTTGGGTGAACTAACCCTTTAAACTCAAGGTGGTAAGTTTGAACCAGAGTGGTGCCTTGGTGCAGAGTTTGCCTACATTCAAACGCATTTCCTCACACTATCACACATAAGGGCACAGTATCATTTACAGTATTAATGTTAATATGTTATGAATACTCACTTCCTCTGAAGATCATGGCAGATGATTTTCATTCCCAAAACTTCTGGATCATGAGGACACGCACACGCACAAATGAAATTTTATTTGTTTAATATGTTTAATTTGTTTAAGTTGTGGTATTTATGGGACCATGTAAACTGAAAATGTTGAATAATTGAGAAATTCGATAATGAACGCATTGCCATTCATTTTAACACTGTATGCTTGCAGCAGAATGATGAATTAGTGGTTAATATTGTCACCTCACAGCAAGTGTGTCCTTAATACAGACATGCACATCTGACAAATTGAGGATTATAAATTTTACATTGAAAGTGTGTTTTCCACACATTGCATGCTGGGATGCATTACAGTTGTTTCTGATAATTTTCTCTATGTTCTGCTTTTTCTAGTTTCAAATCAGAATCAGAATCAGAAAGAGCTTTATTGCCAGGTATGTTGTTTACACATACTAGGAATTTGTTTTAGTGACAGAAGCTCCACAGTGCAACAGAGTAACAGCGACAAGACAAGACACATAATAAAAAGAATAAAATAATAATATACAAATTGACAAGATAGACAAAGTGCAAAAACAAAAAAACAATATGTAATATAGACAATTGTATGTACAGTTATGTGTGCAAATTTGAAGTATAAGTAAGTGTTTTAAGTAAATAATGTGTAATAGTGTTGTGTGTTCCATGTTTGTCAAGTGTTCATGCATGGATTGCCTGAGGGAAGAAACTGTTCCTGTGTCTGGTCGTTGTGAAACCTTATACTGACAAATGTGTCAGTATAAGGTTTCTCTCACTCCAAATAACAAATGCATATTCTGATCAGATAACATATTAACCAATATTTAAAATGGCAGTCATGATTGTGTTTGTGAAAGTCGGTGGTGGGTTTTTGGGGAGTTTGAGCTTGTAAAGAATATGCATGGTCTCTCTATTCACAATTTGGATCAACTGGTGTGTGGCCAAAAGCCTGACAGATTAAACCTGGAGAACAGTGCAGCTGTCATATCCCTGTCTGTGTCCCCTGTCTTCATTGTTGTGTTCACCTCTTGTTTTCCCTGCTGCCATTCCCTTGTTTGTTACCTTGGACACTTATTGGACCACACCCACTTGTTACCTTGTTAAGCTTGTTTGTTCCTGTGCATAAGTAGCCTAGTGTTTGTGTCTCACTTGTCGTTGAATGTATTCCTGTGTTCTTGGACTCATGGTGTTTCCCCTCGTGTTTGCTGAAACCTGTGTTTGTCTATTATGTCATGATCCCTGCCTGTGTCCCCTGTCTTCATTTTTGTGTTCGCCTGTAAATAGGGTCGATTTTGATTTCATGCCGACTTTAAGCTCCCCCCTCTGTTCCTACCAAACATCTTATCACATTTAAAACCTTTTTACACTTATTTACAATACTATCAATATGAACATCCCATGTGAGCCTCGCATCAAACCACACTCCTAAAAAATTTGAATGAGTCGATCCTTTCCAGCTCCTTGCCATGTAAGTACAGTTGGACCTCTGCTACAATTTTCTTCCTTGTAAAGAAAAGTGTTTTTGTTTTTTTCAACAGAAAATTGAAATCAAGGACCACTGCTCCACTATTTTAATTGTTTCCTGCAACTGTTTCACAATATATTCAACATTCCTTCCTCTTTTCCACAATGCCCCATCATCTGCATACAGAGATCTCCCTACCTTGCCCAATATAATACACATCATCAATCATTAATGTACTAATAGCACTTTCTTGTGGTGTTCCATTATCCACCAAAAAGCTTTTCTTTTCCTTCACCTATCTGAACATATTTCCTGATATTCCTAATCTTTTCATTTCAATTAATAATCCCTCTTTCCATAAAAAAAAAATCATAAGCTTTTTTCCACGTCAAAATATACTGCTATCACTACCTCTTTATTCATTTGTGCCTTCCTCACCTCTGATTCATACAATTAAATCAATTGTTATACTAGCTTTTCTAAATCCACTTTGATATTTCCACTGAAGATTCCTTGCTTCCAAATAATATCTTAATCTTTCTGTAATCATTACATTATTTTACGTGGGATGCCAATGCTATTGGTCTATAATTAGATGAATTAGTGGGATCTTTTCCTGTTTTCCTGATGGGTATAACTGTTTCCAACTTCCTGCAATTTCCCTTCAAACCTTGTTATATAAATGTAAAATGTCCTCTAACGCTACATCTGACATATGGTCCAGCATGGTCCAAAATGGTATAGCAGATTTTATCTTTTCCCGGAACAGTTAGTCTTGGTTTACAGATGGACCTTTTTAATTCCTCTAATGTGAAAGGAGAGTTAATAGCATCATCCCTTTCTTCCTCTCTTTCCAGAAATTCTTTATTTCCTGCACTTGTTTTTTGTCTTCCCCTTTTCCCCTCTTCTAACATACAGTGGGTGCTTCTCAATTCTTATTTGTGCATCCTCGTTTCCTTTCCTTGCTTCCTTTCCTCGCGTCTTAGCTCCACCCCTCCAGGATGCGAGGGAAGGAAACAAGGAAAAGATGCGAAGACGTAGGAATTGAATCAAGTGAAATGATATCCTCGCTCCCTTTAGCGTCACTTCAAAGCGTCATCAGTTGCACTCGAGGGATCTACCCATATGTTGTTAAAGTTTGGTTATTTAAAAAAATATAATAAATATTAATAAAGCAAGATGCCCCGTTGAAATATATGAGATATAAAGTTGATTTAATCTGTAAAAGTAAAGAATACATTTAAATTATTGCGACAGATATGAAGGGGGAGGAGAATTTATACATGCGTCACGTTTCTCTACGAGAAAGACTTCCGCAAAGGATGCACCTGTGTATCCTCGCTCATGACTCCTCAGGAAGCCTCCTCACTCCTCGATCCTCGCCTCCTCGCGGTGCAATTAGAGAATTGAGATGTCCTTCAAGATGGCTGAGCTCGATCGGTTTCCGGGTCATAGGATGGAGGACGGAGGAGCGAGGAGACGAGGAGGGATATTGAGAAGCACCCACTATATTGCCAAAAGTATTGGGACACCCCTCCAAATCATTGAATTCAGGTGTTCCAATCACTTCCATGGCCACAGGTGTATAAAATCAAACACCTACACTGTTAAATGTCGCTGTAGATTTAGCAGCACATTACTGTAAAAACCTACAGTACAATACTGCATTTTTATATTACAGTACAATACTGTAATTTGTATTGCATTCCGGGTAATTTTGTTTTAGCGGGAACATTTTACAGTATATTTTAGTGTTGCTGTAACCTAGCTGTAACTTGGCTGTAATATGCCAGGCAATAATACAGGATTGCTGTAAACAGCGCCCCGACTGACGTCAGAACACAACTGCAGCAGCTCACTCACGGATATCTGGATGCTTCACTCGGTGGATATCGGGAAGTTTGGTAAGTTAATTTTACATTTTATAATTAGGTTTTTGGATTTTACGCTATAGTGTAGCCTACATAACTTGCGAAATCAGTGGAAGTTCAGCCAGCGAACGCTGCAAAAACACCGTTAACGTTACAGAGTTAACTGTTTCCCGCTTGTCCCGACATTTTCAGTTCTAACTCGGTGAATTACATCAGGTTTATTTCGACCAAACCAGACCTTGTGATTGTTGAAACGCTGAAAAGACAAATCAAGATGATTTTCGTGAGTTTTGTTTTGTTTCTGTCGAGCTTGAATGTACTGTGGTTTACAATGGTCTGCGAGGAAAAATTACTGCGTTTGCTAATGGAGTCTAAGGTTAGGTTTGAATGATCATATGATAACAAAAATGTCTATCTGTGTAGGGATCCTTTTTATAATGTCCGGTCTGAGCCTGTCAGCAAGAACTTATAGTAATGTAATAGACGTACACTGACAGTGCTTAAACTGCTCAAAAGTTTTGCAGTCTGTTTCCCGGATGACGGCTGCAGCTGTCGCGGTCAACACTGGACCTATTTGAATAAGTCGTTTAGACAGAAAAATACGCGAAAACAAGGCTTAAAAATACTTAACTTTCCTTTGCAACGTAAATAGGTGATTTGGGCTTAGAGAGATTGACTGTTGGTACCAGTTTAGCATTTTACTTAATTTCATTTAGGTGGAAGACTCAGTTCTGTAGCGTTGTGATTGTAATGACAAGTAATGATTAATTATTTATGAATAAAGGTAAAATTTATATATATATATCAGAGTTGATATATTAGTCAACATGCCATGTATGCCAAAAAAAGCAACTTAGAAGTTTTAGAAGCAGAAGCTTTTTTTTTATTACTAAAGATGTATTGTTGGAGTGTATGAAATACAGTGATGTGTTAGCTTATACTTCCTCAACAAGTAACGCATAACTCAATAAAATGTATTTTGATTTCTTACAGCTCTAAAGTGTGGGACAGTTGTCTTTGCAGCCTGGGAATAAGTTTTCTGTAAGTATTACCCATTTTAATACAATGTTTAAGAGGGTTAGTTCACCCAAAAATGAAAAGCATATTTATTGACTGGTATGATATTGCTAACAGGTTCCTGGTCAGAATCAACCCTGAAGATGGAAATGCCAGACAGACGAAGTGCCAGACAGGGAGTCACCAAGGGGACCAAAAGGGTGGTGCAGAGGAAGGTGACGGCCATCAACCCACAAAACTTCAAAATGATGCCTGCACCCACCCACACACTTGTTTCTTTTTGTTTGTTTGTTTGTTTGTTTTTTGTTGCTCACTTGTCATTCTTTTACCAAACCTAATCCTCAAGTTCTCTTTTCTTGTATGTTTTTGTTTCATTTACATTTGTGCACACTTAAAGGGTTAGTTCACCCAAAAATGAAAATATATAAATTTATTACTTACCCTCATGTCGTTCCACACCCGTAAGACCTTCGTTAATCTTCGGAATACAGTTTAAGATATTTTAGTTGAAATCCGATGGCTCAGTGAGGCCTGCATAGCCAGTAATGACATTTCTTCTCTCAAGATCCATTAATGAACTAAAAACATATTTAAATCAGTTCATGTGAGTACAGTGGTTCAATATTAATATTATAAAGCGACGAGAATATTTTTGGTGCGCCAATAAAAACAAAATAACAACTTATAAAGGGATGACCGATTTCAAAACACTGCTTCAGGAAGCTTCTGAGTGTTATGATTCTTCTGTGTCGAATCATGATTCGGATCGCGTGTCAAACTGCCAACGGCTGAAATCACGTGACTTTGGTGCTCCGAACCGCTGATTCGACACACACTAACGCTCC